>JARQTJ010000750.1:126105-247948 GCA_030142635.1 Trachelus troglodyta
CTCTCTCTCTCTCTCTCTCTCTCTCTCTCTCTCTCTCTCTCTCTCTCTCTCTCTCTCTCTCTCTCTCCCTCTCCCCCCCTCCCTCTCACTCTTTGTCCTTCATATTCCTCTGAGCATCTCTATTTTTCTCTCTTCCTACGGTAACCGCACCACCCGTATCCGTACCACTCGATTCCCTGGAACATTTATTAGACAAATATTAGTGATCTTATCCGTCGAGCTTGAATTTGATCCTTTCAGTATATTACCACCAGAGCACTAACCCCCTGTGTTACCACGATACGAAAAATATAGTACATTCCCATTCGCAAAGGGTTGCTTGATGCTACCCATCGCTCCTTTAAATTCCTACGTTCCACATACACTCATATCCAGATTCTCAATTTTCTTGGTCCCTGGTACCGGTACCACCCCTCCATTATCCCAAGTAAAATGTCATTTTCCGCATCGCGAAGCGAACGTCGAAAAATGCCAGTAGATAAACGACCGGGGGGGGGGGGAGGGGACGTAATCTCGTAGATTGAGTATTTTTCATAACGATTTGGAAGCCAAATTATACTGCCATTGCTTTTCCCATGGAGCAGATCTTCTGTATACAAATAGCAGTATAGACTATCTGAAGAAGGGTGGAACAGGGGGAGCTACTGTACACACAAATCGATTCGCCAATCTATCCAGCCCTCGTGTATTTATACAGATAATACGGCCGGTAAACTATAGTCACGACTCCATACGTACATAGAGACCAATAGATTTCCGGTCTAACGATTGGATACTTTGTTTCCTTACATTGATCGCAATTCTCACAGAGAAATTTCAGAGGGAAAGGAAAAGCGATGTATATATCTACGGGTGGCTATACTGATAAACGTAAAAAGATAAAGATAATACCACAGGATATAGACACCGTATCCATTGGTCTTGCGGATCGAAAGAAAAAGAATGAAGCACAAAAATATTTAACGAAAAAACATTGGGCAATCGTGCGCGATGGGATACCTAATAATACATTGTGTATATGATAGAGGGATATACGACGTAGGTATAAGGGATGAGCGAAAGCCATGACCATCCAGAGAGATTGACCCTGGACCAGAATGGACAGTTGATTTTACTTCGAGCATTTCCTTTCGAGTTTTACTGTACATGTATGTCGTCTGGCATAATCCCGTAATGGTAATACTGATTATATCGTCCGTTCGTGAAACTCAACCGTAGTACAGTACCGTGAAAAATTTTAGTTATCGTCGATAACGATAGACGCATCATATACCAGGTGTACACTTTGAAATTGAAAAGATTACTACTAAAAAAATCAGTCGATTCGGGACTCTCGCAAGTCTCAAGGAAATAGGTATAATATTCATCATCGAAACCGGATAAATATCTATAGAGAGGCATCCGAGTGAAACGAGTAATGGAATCATTAGCAGTGAGGAAACCCGGTATAATAATAGGCCTACGACTGTCCTAGCCTTGGGAGCGACGGTAGTCTGCCTTGTGGACATTCGTTTCTCGGTGGCCCACGCACTCGTATATTTCGGTTTTCGAAACTCCGGACACGTAACCCTCTTGCCCGACTCGTGTCTCCATCTCAGATTAGTGACGACAGACCAGAAAATAGTAAGTCGCCCTCGGGAAGGACATTATCCTCCGAAATTCGTTGTTTTCATAGCAGAGGCAAAGCCGAGACCGTCACCGCCAAACAATTGAAATCAACCCTGATGACAGTGTCGATGGGGGCTGATGTTGGAACGGAAAATTTCAAGCAATCAATACGTCATCGATATAGATATCGATAGATATAGAAATACATGACAGTCATTGTAATAGTATGAAATAAAAAATAAAAAATGTTTCATTTAAATTGATGAAGCATTGAAAAACGCTTTTTAAAGCACTAAATACCTACCCTCAACGGTAGATATTCAGAGGTTGAGATAAGTAAGACGATGATGACTGTAACAATAAGAATGAAGAAATAAGACGAAGAAAGATGGGATTTTACGGAACGACGACGTATCCCAAGTGATTATCACTGTACATTTGGAATAATTAAACAATTAAATAAAAACTTTTTAAGGACGACAATAATGCCCCTGGACCAAACAATCCCTCGAAATGAGAAGAATGAACGGCAGCCGTATAGCAAAAAAAGGAGGGGGTGTGGGAGAAAAGGCGAAGAATAGGCTTCAAGGGGGAGTGAAGGGAGGGGGGGGGGACAGAAAAGCCTTCAAACAAAAGTAAGCGAAATACTTTTAAATGCAGACGCTTAGCATTCGAAAAGTTCTTGAAGACTTTGACGCGGTGACGTTGGCTTCTGAGTTTGAAATTTTTTTGCCTGATGCGAAAGAAACCGACGGATCCGTTGAAAGGCTGTTTCCTTTGATCCATCTGGGTCGTCCGGTTTCGCCTGGTTCGAAGCGCGAGAGAAACGAGGTTTCTTATTTTGGGGTGATTGCTGTTTGTGAAGGCGAATTTTGAAAACGGTCCTATACCCAACATGTATCAACCACTGACAACTTCCGGTTATGCCATATGCTATATACAGTGGATCCGGTAACTTTTTACAAATCGAAAAAAAATCTGTTTCAAGAGTCTTCACTATATACTATACATGGCAAAGCTTATTGAAGAAACTAAGAATAATTAGTGCTAGACAATAACGGCTTAAAGCTCCGTTGTCGTCGAAGAACAGATCTTCCGGCCGATCCAGATAATTTATAAGTCTATTATTCGCTTTCCTCGGCAGCGCTTTTACGAGCACTCAAGTCCGTCCTTCCTCGGCAGTAAAAGGAGCGTAAAAGAAATAAGGGAAAAAAAAGGAAAAAAAAGAGAAGCAGTAGCCTCGCACAATAATAAGCCGAGTATCGAGGAGCGTGAAGAGAAAGCAAAGATAGTAAGCGCTCCAAGTATCATCTAAAGCATCGAGCAGGCAAAGAGAGTAAATAAAGCGTATATACCATAGCTATACGCCACGTACCCGCAGTAGCAGTGGCTGCTGCCGATATTGTGCCACGTAATACTAGAGGACGCTCTAAATCAATGAATGTCTCTTTATACTCCTTGCGATAAATATTTAGTCCTGCGGTTCTCCGCTTTCCGGTGGCCTAGGTCTGTTTTCACATCTGAGTCGTATTCAAGATTGAAACCGGCCAGCATCATTGCTACACGCATTAACTTAGGTATACGCGTATACGTATATCTATAGCGTACGATCCTCTACCGTTACCCAGAAAGCAATACCAAGAAGCGTCCCGACGCTTGAGCCATAGTAGTGCAAGAAGTATTGAACCAGGAAATAAAAAATAGCTTGTGCAATCGTTATTAAAAAATGGGACACAGTGGCGAAAATATATTCTCTCGAAATACAGTGCCGATGAATCAAGACCCAAATGATGACCTCAGACTCAATTTAAAGTGCTTTGAGAGTAAGTTGCGCTATATCCGTGGTCGTTTTACCCCTTTACCGGGAAGTGGAAAGTTTACTTTGCTAGGAAGCACAAGAAGGTAGCACACCCACCACCCCTCGCTGCCACCCACTTACCTAGAGTCAATTTAGCCAGGTCTTGATACGTCTATCTTATTCAACTAATACCGAACAACGTCTAAACCATTGGATTATCTCGTTAGATAAGGCCCAAGTTAAATAGTAGTATCGCTTAGGATATACATCAGGGACACACTGGGGAATTGCTTAGGCTCGTCTGACAAAGCTCAACAGCTAATGCTTCTGCAGCTTGCGTAACCCAGGCTGCTACACCGAGTGACCTACATACACGTGCTTTATTTAAACTGGTTTCTTCTTCAGCGCTTTTAGTTTCGACTTTCGACCCTGCTTCCATTGTCGGGACAGGTTGCGTTTTCTGCATCCACACTCTCTGGTACCTGCTCCAGATCGTAAGTAACGAGCAATTCGGAGATTTTTCTCCCCAGGTCTGTTTTTTATGTTATAAAAAAAAGGGTACACAGTAAAAGCTTTTCCAGACATTTGAAAACTCACGCTACGAAGGATACTCATGAGATCGTACATGGGAATATTTCTTAACGTGGTGCTGGATGAACTTACTGCCAGTGTCCAAAGTGAATAACCCGATGAATTTACAAAGAGCGACCCCGTCAGAGGGATATATGTAGTACGCGTATGTAAATTGCAAAGTGAAAACGATGAATGCATCGCCTAATACCCATAGCGTCAAGAGCTTCGTCTAGCAAGATCTATCTTAGGGAGCTGGGAGTTTCTATGGAGGCGACAACGATGGAAAGCGGCATTGCGGTACCGGCGACATGTCAGCTGCCGGGATTCCCACGTTCGCGCGAAAACTTAGGACGTTGGCTCGCAGCTCTTGATTGGAGCCAGGAGAGAAAATTTGATTTATTACACGTTCTGCCATAATAAAACTAGAGCCACACCTATCCCGACGTGAAAACTCATTAACGCTATTGAAATAAATACACCGTGAGATCGGCAGCGCGAGGGTGCCCAGGCGCCGGTGTCGGGAACAATACTTTGGCAAGTCGTCAGGAATGAAACGGAGCTACCGGAAATTCTAGGGAGTGTTCTGGGCGATGATTTCTCTTCCTCGACAATTCCCCGTCATCATTTCTTGGATAACCTTTCAGATTTTTTTTTCTTTTCCGAGGTCATCAGGGTACCACCATGTTCACCAGGATAAATTCGCTACCCACCCCATGCATACTTATCGTTAGGCATTTGATATTAGCTGATGGCTCATATTCTTAAAGGCGTCTTTACGAGCGGCGATTACTTACATATTTGATAGCCCTACTCTAGGCCCATCCTGCTTCCCCATTATCGTGAACTCGTACGTCACGCTAGCCGGATGCATAAGCCACTACCGAATCAATACTTCAACGAGACCATCAACGAGAGTGCGTGGGTAAGTATAAGGTAAGTTTTATGAGAGTAATCGAAGAGGATAGTCGTATCGATAAATTGCCCATGCAGTGCTGATACAGATACTTTAAATCTTGTATCATATCCACAGAAAGTAATCGATAAGTTAAAAGTAAAAAAATTGTGTGTTTAAAAAAAAACACCTTTTTATTACGGCAAACGAGGTTTTTCTGTTCCAAACAGTAAACTTCCTCCTCTTGGTTCAAAAAGACAACATAAACGAGATTCAGCAACGAAGAGCCAATTCTTTTGGTAGGTAATTAAATCCTAATGCCTTTCTGATCGGTCCTCTGAAATGCCCATTCACGAGAAACTCCCTACCACCCCTCCCAGTCAAACACCCATTTCACCTGGCAGCCAATGCCCTTTGCCAACGTAAAAACAGGCCAATTTTCACAAACGAAATCGTTCCCTTCTTCCACATCCGCAAGCACTTCGGTCCATCCACGAACAATAATAGGTAAAGGTTCCCAAGCGGTAATAAGGTTTAATACGACCGCTAATAAAGGCGGGTATAGAGCACCCAGAGGTAGAGAACCCCAATAGGGACGCGTATATAGGATTTCGAGGGTTGTTCTTGAGGAAACGTGCATTCAAGGTGTACGTGACGCGTAACTGCGGTGCGTGAGTACTAAAACCTTAATTATATACCTCGAACGAAAAAAAATGGAGGGACCCAGTCGAATTGACCTCCCTTAATATACCATCCCCTTCTCGAAAAACACATGGACTTTCCAGTTAGTGCTCTAATAGTTATTACCATTGTGGCTTTGGTTGCGTGACCACTGCTTGGCCACTTGGAATTCATAGGGTGTTACCGCGGCACAGTAAGTGCGCATACATAGCACGAGTGTTAGAAGGGTGAATTATAAACATTTCGAGATTAGGGGATGATTTGGAAAGTAACGCGTAAGAAATGGTATAGAAAGCTCCGACTGGTAATATATAGAATATGGTGTGGCAAGTACGCAGTATGATAGTAACCGGAAGTAATAGTAATATTTTGACAGTATAACATTGTTGAAAATTACTCCTATAAAGTGGTACACGGAGTATATAGTTTTTTTTATTTAAAAATTAATTCGGGTTACGTTAAACGGTAAAGTCTATTTTTTTTAGACTAACGGCACTCACCGAGTTAATAGCTGTCATGTTGCTAACTCGACTTGGATCTGTGTCCACTAGCCCGCTGTCACTCTGCAACAGAAGAAATATATAAAAATCTGTTCAATGTGGAAAAATGAACATTTCTTTTTAAATGTTTTACATTAAAACGTATACGTGCAGTTTTTAAGGGTTGATCAGTACAAAGAACCAATTTGAATATTATTATAATTGGAAACGACCACGTTTAGTAGAGCGTTTTGGAAAATTCTGACAATTTGGATACGAGCGAAAAAAATAATGTTGAAAAAATTGACAAATTAATAAATTTATATTAGGGTGCTGAACTTGTATTGGTACAGTGATTTAAATATCGGTATCTCATAAATACGACTAGATACTTCATATCAGTTTTTTTAACACCATCCCATTTAATGTCCTAAGTAAATGAGAAAGTAACACACTCGCGTGCAGACACAATTATCACACACTGGAAAGTCATGAAGCTGGGAATAACCGTCCAATTCTCGAGTGCAACCGACTGCAGCGACCAGCGGTAATTATTAATTGGAGAAAGGAAAAAAAAATAATTAAGAGAAAAGAAAATTTTTAAATCCTTCTAGCGAGAGAGTACTCAGGTCGCAGTGTAACGAAGAGGGGATAAAGAGGGGTTGTGACCCCCCAACGGAACTTTAGAACCTCGGAAACAAGAATATCAAGTCCAGGCTCTTATATGCAGCGCAGACGCCATCGCATACATTTTTAATCGCAGCACGTAATTAAAATTTCACAGGCGAAATTTTCTTAGGGGATAAGCTCTTAAAGGCCGCGTTAAATTGAGTTATTAATTATGAAAATGCGCGACATCATGGAAATAATAATACAACGCTTGTCAGATCCACGCTTACTCATTTTCCAAGTGCCTATAGACATATGAACAATACTTACGTAATAGCCTCATACGTATACTCATATATATAAAACATATGTTGCACGTGGATATTCTATTCGTTTGCTAACAGCAGCGACAACAACGCTCCTACCCTACGCCTACGTAAGACGCCGTGATATCGTGCCAATGCCAGAATCACAAACTGAGAGACAGGTGAGACTTTTCTGAAAACCCGCAGTAGCGTAGGTATAGCTAGACTTGATAGAAGAAATGAGAAAAAATAATAAGGAGTTACAAAATATGGGATGTAACTTTGATCGTACAGAGATGACACAATACAAAGTCCATGTTGACTTCGTAACAGAAGGATCTTGAACGTCTACCAAATCCACAATGCGCGAATAAATTCGCGTGTCAAATATCTCAAGAGAGAATCGTCGGCATGCCAATGGCGACGAATCGTAATGTCCAATTGCTTGCAATTTTTATTATCACGAATAAAAGGACAGCAGAGTCTGAAATATATTTTTGGTAAAAAAAATAGTCGATCAAGTTTCAAGATCGCTCCGCAGCTCGCGCGTCACGCTTTTTTGGTGGTTTAATGAAATTCCAAAACGCGTGACGTCACCGCGCCGCGTCACACTGTCACAAATTTTTGTCCCTCCCACTGACTCGCAACGGGTGGACACAGTGCCAAAGTCTTACGTCAACACGGCGCATGCCGTTCTAAGCTTTTAAAAAGCTGAAAGCGTCTGTCAAGTTGAACATTCCTAGCCGGTAAAGAAGCACGACTAGCTTGAAAAGTCTTAACTAACTTCCAGTACTAGCATAGACGAGCGGTTTACAAATAGAGTGAACTTCATCCCCGTTGCGTAACGGAAATATGAAATAAAACTAAAATTGAAGAAAGAAAGATCCTTCCGACATCCCTTCCTAACCGAAGCCTCCAATATCCCATTGAATCTCCCAACTTTTTCGGCCATAATCTACGAACTGTGCGTAACCTATAATTACAAAAGCACAGTATAAAATGCAAGCGAAACACGAGAACGAAGAATCCGGAACAACTCGAGTGAATGAAACGACTATTCTGGCGTGCGACACTCGTAAAATGAATTATGGCTACGCCTGGTAATTTACGAGGAGACGCTGGATCGCTAGGAACGAATTTTTGCAGGCGACTGTAGCAATGACTCTTGTCATAGTTCCGTAATGGTGCCAAGCGCACAATGACGTCACGCCTGCAGGATTTGTATCAATCGTGAGTAACAGGCTAGGTTTATATCGCAGCTTTATAGCAAGCTTACACTCACGTTACACATGCGAACGGTCCCTAACGGCTACGAAGCTATACGTCATTGCTTTATATACATACATGTATATAAAGAAGGTAAGAATATAATGTGTACAGCAATATAAACGCGTGCAGCTTAAGGGTCGAGTGCAATAGATCTGCTTTATATTTTCCCTCTTAAAATTACATTTTTTTCCTCCTACAAAAGACGTCATTTTTTAATGAACAGCAAGAAAAGTAATTTTACTCGTAGAAGGTCATACGTGTGCGTGCGCGCGTGCGTGTGTGTAGAGAGAGTTATTATGATTCTTCTGCTTTTTATACGAGCTTTTTTTTATAGCTATTCATCTCTCTCTATCTCTTTCTCTCTCTGCACCACAGCAGTGCACTACATTACTGTGCACTACTTAATTCTTATTAATCTAATATAATATACACTTACTCATTTATTACTATTAAATTATCGACTATAAACCTTTCGATATGCTCTATGATAACAACTCTAACACAATCTTAATTCTTTTAATCTTTAATCCTTTTACTTGTACCCGTTTATTACAATATTTCTGTTCCATTCATTTTTTAATTTTCTGTATTTCAGCACTTTTCTGTACCTTTTTGTATCTCTGCAGTTCTTAGGAGGCATTTTGCCACAGGACTGAATATATCCGCATCTATCTTTGGATCTCTCTCTCTCTCTCTCTCTCTCTCTCTCTCTCTCTCTCTCAACGAATAATTCCAGGAGATTTGTCAGCAACGATCATGCCGATGAAATTCATGCCCGGCGTACAAAGGCGGAAAGTTAAAACTGAAAATGATGAATCTTTTAACGAAGAGAATTTAATGCAGGCGCGTAAAGATAGGCCAATGCTATTTTATCTATGAAAATCCTACAGCATTCTCTCGAGCGCTGTACGATGCACTTGCAGCAGCACACACTATGAATTGTAGGAGCGAGAAGGTCGACAGCCAGAAAAGTAGATGGAAAGGGATGGGGGTGAGGGGTATGAACTCTCGAGGTCGGTGGGCCATGTTTCAATATTAAGAAGGTTTTGGGGATGATTTAAATAAGCCTGTAAGAGCCTGGACTGTACGCAGCCTGAAAAGTTGGAGTTCTTCAATTTATGAGAAGATGTCAGGGACAGCTTAGCGTCTTTTTTTCCTCCCCTTACTTCGTTCCACCTTTGCGCTTCTTTTTAGCTGCCGGAACGAAGGAAGCGAGAATAGGAAAGAAGGAAGAAATAGGAAGGGAAGCGAAAGCTCGTAAGTGAGGTAAAAGGGGAAGAAAGGGCCTGGACTAAGATCAAGTTGAAGACGCATGGGCTCCTCATTATTCTTACTTTTTTTTCACTAGTATAGAAAACCCGTAAGGAAAAATGTTTCGTATCCTTTCGAGAAACGGAAGTCCGAAGACTTCCTGGTTCCATGGATGGATACCAACCTACAGTATCTCTACTCTATATGTATATATACAATTGTACCTACGTATACCACATATACATATATACGAACCAGCATAAAATCCTAGAAGAACTTTCGAGGCGCCAATAAAACTTGGGTTAACGTTACGGGACCTCGGATTCAAATTCGAAATGGCCGTGTTATCGCCCGACTGTATAGTATAGTGGCAAACGCTTAAGGGACCGACATAGAAACGAAAGTGTCGTCAAATCCCTCTGACCAATTCACTACGGGGCTCTTACGTGTGCACCTTTAGATATACGTTCACGCGTGTATAGGTGATAGGATGAACGACCTTTGCGATAAGGTCGATGGTTAGATATACGAGAGTAAAGACCTCGCCGAATTTTACAGCGGTCCCCTTTAGGTACCGTATCCCACAATACCAAGGTCCACCGATAAACGTCGTCGGAAGGAGGTTAAAAATGGCCCATTTTAAAAATTTCAAGGCACCTAACCTAACCATGACAACGGTATAACAAATGGCACCTTTGAAAAGTGATTAATGGATACGATTGTCGCGCGGGTCACAGCTAGACAAGGTAGTGCTTCGTGAACCGAGAGAATAAACTCAGTCATTTCACAGAGTGATAAAGGAGTGTGGGTAAAGTTTTAAAAAAAGGACAAAAAAAGCGTGACGTGCACGAGATTCCAAAATGCTCGGAAGAGGCAGAGTGTGGTTAGGAATGTGCCGTCTCTTCATGAAGGATCATCTCCTGCCTGCGTAGGTACCCAAAGGTGGAGGAACAAGGGAACGCGAAGAACGTGTTGAAGCGTTCGCGCCGCTTCGAAACGTCAAGTCCTGTTCGTTTACGCATAATTAACCAGTCGCGGTATCATTCGTCACGGGCATTTTGCCGGGTTTTAATTTAAGGTTATGATTCATGGCGATGCAGCGCGACCAGAGCACTGGGAGGATACTGCGCGTGGATATGGCTAACCCAACAGTAGAAACGGTGAGAAAAAGTCAGACAGCAGAAACGCACCGAGCGTAACGAGTTCCTCTAGTATCCTGTACGTTCTATACCAACTTTTAAACCATTATATATTGTACGGTATATGTACACAATATATACGAATATATATACAGATAAATGAATCGAGGCAGTACCAACACAGCTTCTTATAACTGAACTCACTGAATATCTAACGCCTATGATGATGACAGCCTCTTTCGACGCTAATGGCTCCGCGAAAGTACAACAATGATTGCCAGTATCTTGCACGAGAGTGAAATCATCTTTACGCGTGGCCGATTACGCTGCATCTCTCATCCCTTTTATTCGGCAGCATCAGCCCTGATAAAAAGAAGAACTTTTACTTCTGTCATTACCAACGTAAGGATAGCTTTCATGAACTCAGCCACGGTCCCCACATCAGCCCACACTAGCACGTTGCACAATGTTCCTGGGTATATGGATGTATACACAGTATAATCTATACCTAGGTTCAGAGCCATTTTACGTGACTGGTTGGTTAAAGTAACCTACGCAAGGTCTGAGGATAATCGGACAGCCTGTATCCGCCGTTATGTAGTTCAATATTTGTTTTCGGAGATGACTCAGCCTGTAAGCATGTTGACGCATTTGCAACCAACGAGCGGGACGAGGTGGGAAGTACGAGCTAAGAAGGGAGAGTGACATTAAACAAGACACGCCATCGCAGACAGTGGTTAACACCTCGTCAAGGAACACGTATTCTATCTGATCCAGTTGATCCGATCGTTCAGTCGCGTCTACATGGATATACGCTTTAAGCTACTGCATCGTCTTATCGTTTCATCGGTTTAAAGAGTCCGCCATGTTGTTCTCAATAATTCTAAGACGATGATCGTATAAAGTATACATATGCGTGTATACATTAATAAAGCATACTTTGGGGACAAATTCAGTAACACTAGTATGAGGAGGACAAGTGTATAGTTTGGGGTCGGTTCTCAAAGTATTTTCAACATAATGCATGTTTTGAGGACCATAAAGCGACTGTCACACCAAATTTATTTACTTTTTTTGAATGCTAGACATCCAGAGTTGTGATGGCCTTAGAAAATGTTTCGTTAGGTTAGGTTGAGTTAGAATTTCAATGCTGTGGTGCCCCAAGGTATTAGCTAAAAGAAACATCAGCTCGCTATTGTGAATGCCCCTTAATCGCCTGGGTCCTCAAACTAAATGATTATATATGTATGCATGTATATATATTTTTATTTCATGGGAAAGTTGTCTCGCGTCATGTTCTTCTGGGAATGAAAATGGCGGAGAACGCGATAAATTGTGGAAACCGATTAACTTTCCATAACTGATCGATTAATTAATTTTTTTTGACAATCGATACTTGGAGATAAATATTGTGGGTGTCGACTATAAAATCAATGGAAAGGATTAAGCATGTGATTTGCCGTAAGATTTCACCTTTTTTTTCTAAATTACTTCACCGAAAGTTATCACGAAATTATATATATAGACATGAACGAAGAGTGAAATTTATTTGTTTTATTTAGTGAAATAAATAAAATACGAATACATCGGGTAGTTCGTTTTACATACTAAGTTTTTTTTGCAAAGCGTTACTATACTCTTTTTCGTTTTTTATTGCGAACAATCTGAAACTGTATGTTACCGTACTCTTTGCGAAAATGTAGAATTTCAAAGTCACACGTTATAAGGTCGGCTTGCATTATTCGTATAGAGATAAACGAGAACCTAAAATAAACTCAGTTTTTTTTTTACGATTGTTCACAATGAAGTAGAATTCACTGCGTAATATTGAAACTTTAATATAAACAGGTCACCCATAAAAATATTGAAATTATTCACTATACACTAACATCCATGTATTTATAGACAGTAAATGTATGCAAAATTGTATAAAGTGTAAAGCATACATATACATTTAAAATTTTCTACCGTGAAATTCTCTAGGGCAATAAAACAGAAAATGTAAACAATTTTCAACATCGAAAACAAAAACGTATCTACGCGATGACCAGATATTTTTCAAGTTTCATCAATTCCTAAATTCACAAAAATATGTATACATATATGACCATCGGTGTCACGTATTTAAAATTAACGTACGTATGCATATTCGGCATGTGTCGCATTCTCACAAAACGACAAGAAATATCGTCGCCAAGTGTCACAATATCAAGGAAAAACAGAAATGAATCAGACGGAAGGTCACACAAGATTCTGCATAAGACGTTGAAAGCGAAAATAGGCTTAGGAGCCAGCTGAACGTGGTGTCAGATGCGAGGACCACTCACGTCTTAGAGATACCAACCCCCATAACGAATGTGAACAATGACAATTTTTAAATTGTCCTAGCGCCAAGTAAACGAGATAACAGAATTCGCCATCTAATTTTTCACATTTTCCAAGCTCCGTACCAACAAGTAATTCCCCGAGCGACGCGTAAGCGTCGCGACGCGACGGCGGTGGCACAGAACGTGCCGCCTTTAAACACCATAATCGCAGTAATTTTCGTAACGTCCTTGTCTAACATATAGAAAAGATACATATATATGTATACGTAAACATAGGCAAGCATATACCTACTACGTAAGTGGTACACTCGTGTAAACGCACATATGTGAAATGGTCAACTCTCACGAGAGAAGCACAAAGGGCTGCGATTTAATTCCGAATTAAGCCACACTCTGGCCATTTTCCCACAGCGTGCACTTAAACAAACATTAATTAGAAACAACCCTAATTTGTAATTCCTTGCGACGCTTTAAGCGTCCCACTTGTCCTACGCAACCGCCTTATGTATACATATATAAAATACACATTAAATATGTATATATACATATACACATATGTATAACAAGCGAGCGCATCTCTTGCACTAGACCACCGCGTAAGTGCATTCAAGAGACCCCTATAGGGACGATGCACTGTCCTATATGCAACCGGATGTCCTGGTCTAACGGTTTGTGAGTGCATCCAGTGCACTGTACCGTCAGAACGTGTGCTTCACAATTCGCAACACTGCGCTTCACCATTTTCTATACCAGAAACGATTTCGCCCTACAGTACCTAAGTGAGTGCAAAATGAATGCACGTAACTGCATACTCAAGCACTTGTAAAAAAAAAATATCGTAAATCTAGTCAAGTCCTTGAGTTCAATGGAACGCGTGACTAAGAGAATCCGTTAGGTGTTCAAGTTTACAACAATTTTAGACGTAAAACATTATCCATAATTTTTACACTGTATTCGGGTAAAGTAATGATATATTAAAAAATGATTAATTAATAACGTTTTAGATTCGATACTACGTAAATCTTTGCGGACGCAATACCGATTAATGATAAATAAATGTCATAGCAGTCAAATCCAAGGAGATTGAATTTGCCGCTATACTAGAAAAGACAAGACTAGTCGTAACGTGCATTTAGAGAGGTGTTTTTCAGCGATGTTTCAATGCTTTTTTTATAAATACAAACGTCGCAAATGCAATGACGCGTATTCACGCTTTGCGAAATTACACGGTCCACCTGTTTACGTTATATTTCCCCACTGCCCACGTGCTGCTTTCGTTACTTTCCTCGTGTCTCGCAAAGTTGGTCGTAAGCTGACATAAGCGCATACTAAATTTTTCAAACGTGTCAGGTCTCTTTATGCTCGCCTCCTTGTCCGACGGTGTAAATAGCTATACTCAGTAGAATTTACAGTACCCAATTGACATCCAACGGGGTAGCCATTTTACTGGCGCAGGCGTTGTAAATTTTACTGTAGAAAATAGCCCGTAATTCGGCAATGAAAATCTCCAAAGGCGTTCCGCGAAATAAAAAAACCACTTTATACCTGCATACGACCACGAAAGATATCCGCGCACTTTACTTAAAGCCAGACGCACGTCACACTCGTTTCCCTGAAAAACTTTTTTAGAGGCAAAATTCGACGATACTCGTTAGTCATGTATCCCACGGCAATAATACAGGTACAAGAACATATTGACTGCCAAACGATAAAATGTAAATAAATCTCAGCCACTACGAAAAAAGCAGAGCTGTTCTCCCATTAGGTTTAACATACGTATACATACACAGGTACATTTGTAAATCGCAAAAAGGTAGAGGGATAAGTGGGCGACCGAGTAACGTACAAAAAAGATGCATAAAGCCGTGAAAACGTAGCCAGTAAATATTTCTAAAGAAAAGAGAAAATCGTAGTACACACGACACCCTCGTATCTAGGCATAACACCCGTGTCGGCCGTTTTCCGGTCAGTAGTCGCAGGTGGGTTACAGAAGGAGTAAAGTAAAGTTGACAAGGGGCTAAAAGGTCGCGATGGAGAAGAAGAAAGAGAAAGAAAAAAGTATAATGAAAGCAAACTCACAAAAAGACTTGCAAAGGAGGACGAAGGAGCAAATGCATTTCTGCGAGAATTTTGAGTATCGGGATAGGTTCGGGTTGCGTCACGTTGACAGAGGCAACAGAAAGTTCGCGGAATAGGAAAGATGGGGTATTAAAAAGCAAGCAATTCAGTGCGTCGAATGTAAAACTCAAAAGATGGTGAGAAAGAGAGTAAGAAAAAGTAAGGGAAGTGCAAGAATATTTAAAAAAAAAAGAAAATAAGCATAGTGAAGACGTGAAGAAAAAAAAACACACACACATATATATAATAAAATAAGAAAGTTCAGAGTCCGAGGGGGGGGGGGGGGGTTGAGGAGCCGAAGTGAGCATGGTGACTCTCAGAGGTATTTATACAGAGGCTGGAGTGTCGCCAAAAAGCTAGAACCGACCCTATATATCGTCAGAGCATCGTACACCTCCCCCCTCCCTCCTCCTATCCCACCATCTCTTACCATCACTTCTCTCTCCTCTCATCTCATCTCGGCGTGGACCACCTCTCCTCTCTTCAGCACCAGGCCAAGAGTACTTGACACCGTCTTGTGTATATCTATATAGGATAGCCTGTGGCGGATATCTTGCATTGACTTTACGCGAGTCCTCCATAGAATACTTGGTACCACCTAGTATAGCCACCTTCAGCCCCTGAGCATCCCCCGACTTATATTATCCTTAGTTTATTTGCAAACCACTTGGATTCTTTTAACTTACACCCCAGATGAAATTGAGGAGTCTGTGGATAATGGTGACGTCGAAGTTTATCTATTTATTATTTTGGGGGATACTTTATAGCTGATCTGTCTTATCAGCAGGATAGCAGTTCGACGTATAGGATTTCTTTGAGTAGTACACAACCACGACTACGATCAACTGCAGGGATTGATTTACGAGGAAAAGTTTGGATGATTAAAGGGGCAATGCGAAATTTTATTCCCATCTTTTGGTTATCACTTTTTGGGCGTTAAGGCCTTTCGTTACTCGTATATGATTTGTGTATTATCTTTATGTTTTTCGATTTACGGTGATAGCGTACGATTCGAAGAGTCATTAGCTTCTGCTGTTGATATTGGACGTAAAAAAAATACACGGGACAAGACATAAAAAGAGAATGGCAGCTCCTCGTCATTTTTGTCAACTTTTTTATCATATATGATGTTTGTACAATAACTTGAATCGATACAAACTTTTATCCTCGTTCCAATATATTACTGTCAAATATTCTCCGTGTTATTTTTTCTCACGAAAACAATTTCGTGATACAATCTATACCAGAGGAATCGATATCAAGCATACACGGTGTTCGATAAGTTATGATCGATATTGATGCAAAAAAATATTAGAAATTCTTTACTGTCTCGTATATCCTAAATTTATTACGTAAAGTGAAACTTAGTTAACGAGAAGATCTTTTGACTTCCGTCCGACATTCGGTTCCTTTAAATCCGAGATAAGTAGTGAGACAGAAAGTTGGGCGAAAAATAAAATAAAATACACCGAGTCAAAGACACCAATACGTATCGCTTTCTATACAATGACTGCATATATACATATATATATATATATACTGAATAAATTCCACCACGTGAAACGAGTCGTGTGGGGATAACCTCGTAAAATTAACTCGAACGAAATGGGCAGCGACCTAATAAACTGAAGAGTACTTCGATAGTACCGAGATTTGGCATCCACTGCCAAGAATTTGTTCCAACTCGATTTCGCGCAGTCTCTAGGAACGCGAGGAAAGCAAAAAACTAATACACAGACACGTGGTATTGTTATCGTGATAGTATATACCGATAAGTACTATATGATAAGGGATGATATTTAAAAAAATAGTAAAATCAAATAAGCGTATTTGTAATCGAAGACAGCAAGCGAAACGAAAATGAATCAGGACGGTTGAAAGTCAGAAATATCCAAGATGGTGGAACGAGACAAGAGCAGCTGTTAGTTGGCCCCAATGTCCGTTGCATCCACATATGTTACTCATACGTTATGTATTACGTGAAATAACAAAAGTTCCGTGACTCCTTTTTCCACGAAGTTAACGCTGTATTGTTGGTAACCATTACGCGAATTGGTCCATTGCACTTTGCTCGGTCATGCAAAAACTACGATCCCAGCTAACGCACGTTCTTTCGCTTGAGCGATAAAAGTATCAGGTTCCTGTGAGTATATCAAGAAGAGAAGAAAAAACGAACGATTCAAAACGAACGTTTCAACAATTAAAATAATATATCATGCCTACCATCATTGTAACGACGAATTATAGTCTTGGCGTTCTTCCTCTCTATCGTTCCATCGACATTCATTAATGACGGTTGCTAGGGGTGAGTTTGCAAAAGAGAGACCCAAAGCGGTAAGGTCTAAGCCGGAAATTAACCGCAAGTAAGATCCAATAACGGAAGAAATTTCAAAACCCTTTAAATCCTTAGAGAGAGAGAAAGAGAGAGAGATTAATCAAGGAAGAGGTAAATTCTTCTTATAATCTCTCAACTATTTATTCCCATAGCAATAGAATTTAATCACGCAATCATTTTCTACTGCAGAAAAATTCACAAACTTCTGACGAGACCCTCCGATAAATTCACGTCGCGCGTCCAAAGAGAAATAGCAAGGAAAGGAAAGCTCGTGGAGGAAGGTAACGGCGATAAAAATGATCGGTGCTGTGGAAACGCGAAAGAAACACGTACGGCAGGTATAGGAAGGAAAGAATCGACGTTACTTGATGGCAACGCTGAACTCGAGGAGTCTCGCGCGTTGCCAATGGCAACGGTAAGACGCTTTTGATAAGAGGCGCAAGACATTCATTTCTGCGTCTGCTCGAGTATTCAGAAAAATGGCGGACGCTCTTGTTGGAACGCGGTCTACCGCGAGAGGCAGAGGATGAAGAAGAAGAAACCTCCCTCTCTTACCACCCCTCGCCCACTAACCTAACGCTTAAGAAAACCTTGGGAGACTCGTGTTTCTTGCACCCGAGAGGAATGATTAAGGATGCGAGTCGTAATTTTTTTTTATCTCTATAGTGTGCACCCTGCAGTATGTATGCCAACCTAACCTGACTTTCCTGGGCTATGAAACAGTACAACGATCATAATGAACCAGCGCGTACATGTATACATATTATTTATACATATATCTGCTAAAAATTATGTGCAATAAAATGCTTGTTATTCTTCTTTCTTTTCCCTTTCTTTTAAAAAGCAAATCCGACTAGAAGCAACGAATGGGTTTCGTCAACGACAATCACCACGACGGAACCGTTTCTCAAGCGTAACAGTAGTAAAAGTCCCCCGTTGGTTTGACCGTTTGACAAGAACCAGACTGCCCGCAATAACTTGGAGGACTTTGCATGTAAAGCTTCAATACGATACAATTTCCTATTGCAAACAAAAGTCACGGTAATCTGAAAATGAGATAAGATTGGTACAGATGTGATTATACAATTTAATTGCCATGGATTATGATGAAATATTCGTTACAAGCACGTATGTAAAGCAGTATGGCACATATGAGAGAAAACGCCGGTGAATGTATTTTTGATTATAAATTAAGCTATTCCTGTTTACCAGGCACGATATATACCTCACTAAAAGCGATGCGATATTTTGGGATAATTATTTTAGCGCCTTAGGTACATAAATATCGCGTCTACAAGGAAGTTCACACGTCATGGGAATGCCGTGATGTCCAAACGATGTCATGATGTCAGTAGTACCATACTGTGATGTAGTATACATTAGTATAGTGTGAACTAGTGAATATTATCATTACGTTACGTACGAAATATAATAGAAAAAAATATTTTATGAATTGTATCGCATTAGGAACTGTGTCCATCGCTAATCATGAATTCCAATCGAGTCCGATCTGACGTTATCGGAAATAGTCAATCGATAGAGATCGTAAACATATACGCAAAGGACGCTCATCATTAAACGTCACTGTTGTCGGTATAAAAAACGGGCAACTGGAACAATGGAATTAAAATATAATGCAACCACCGCGCACACCCCTTGCCCCTGGACGAAATAAAAACCTTCAATCCGCAGAAGCGATTAATCGAATTATTCAATGTGACGTGAGCCAGATCGAATTGAAAAGGAAACATCTGGCGCTGCTGATCTTCCCAGCTTCGTACTGTCTGTCACGCTGTTACCGTCGTAGAAAATAATTCGTTTATCCACCTCGAATCGTTTAGATTCCGATATGAAGCGGCTTTTTATTTATGATATAGAAAAAGGAGGACTGAGAAGGATAACGGACTGATACGATAATAAAGGGAGATAAAAGAGCAAACCTACCTAGTTACATTCGCAGTGCGTTCGACGTGTGCGAAGTCAGGATTAACCGGCGTTGCCTATTATCCAGACACATCACAAATTGCCGCATGAATATCCACGTGTATGTGTACTAGGAACACTTTGCGAATAATATGAAAATAGGCATGTACGAGAAGAAAAAAAGGAAACAGAGAGAGAGAGAGAGAGAGAGAGAGAGAGAGAGAGAGAGAGAGAGAGAGAGAGAGAGAGTGAGAGAGAGGGGGGGAGAGAGAGAGAGAGAGATAAAAGAGAGAAATCGATAATATCTCGAAGAAAAATTCTTCTATGAATTTTCTATCACAAAATATTTTCGCGCATCAATCCAGCCTCGATCATTTTTAGATATTGAATTACCTCAACTCGCAAAATGCCTTTTGGCGATAATCCACGCGAATACCAACTCCGCCTGTATCCATGGGGTCACATTTTCTTAAACTCTTTTTCGGCTTTCACACGAACGATTTGATGCGTTTCCCGATGACGTTCTCGGCGTCTAAGAAATTACGTCTTTTTCCGTATAATCAGTGTACAGTCAGACGCTTGCGAACAGTGGCGATTTTATCGCGAACTCCTCCCTCACCTCTGCCGGACGTATTTCCGTCATCGTTTCTTTTTCGCGCACTCACAAGCATACACTCCGACTTCTTAGCGACTATTTCCTTTTTATTTTATTTTTTATTGAGATTTTTTCTCTTTCTATCCCTTTTTTTTTCTTTATAACTATTTAAACACACTGACTCCTTGCCGCACTGCTGTGGAAACGTTTACGCGAAACCCACATCAGGTATACACGAGGTGGTGAAACGCAAGAGAGAAGAGAACGGCACTCGCGAGACGGACGGAACTGACGGCGTCGAATACGTCGGACTCGTTGGACGGCATGTGATAGTTGTTTGTCGCGTCGCAGCGGCGCTCAGCGTCGGGACGCCCACCACCTGTGGTACCCTTGTCGGGCTGTCCTGACTTTAGTGCTCCACGCAGAGACACCGCGCGCTCCCAGAGAGAAATACACACGTGTGTATATATATAACATACACGAAAGAGAGAGAGAAAAAGAGATAGAGAGAGAGAAACTAAAAGGAGAGACAAGAGAGAAGACAGAGGAGAGTAAATCTATTCCTGGCGATAATGGCGTCGACGACACATCGATAGGAAAAATACAAGATCGTGATCCATCCCTAAACGTTAGGCGAATGCGTTTGAAAAACAACAGCCGATCGGACAACAATTGATACTCAAAAATCAATAATAATTGACGATACGTATTCAACAGTCACTTTTTAAAAATATTTTCTCCATTAACACGTTGTTACCATGGCTACTCATTTTTTTCATTCAAGACACGACACCTGACGTCAAATACCTATTTCTCGTACCACAAGGGCTTATCCTATTTAACAAAAGGACTGATCACGACAATTCGCGCGACTGGCAAATCTCGCTGGTTCGACCAGACGACTTTAAATTAGTCACCTCGACCCACTGACACGGTACGAGAAGTCGCGAATGTGAACTTGGCCCCTATCGAAAAACCGAAAGTGCCAAAAAGTAACGAGGACATCCGTCTCATCGTACTACGTAGGCCAGAGTCTCGTTTCGCTACTACACGAAATTTACGACATCAGAAAAGTTTTTGTATTTCCCGTCATCCTCCTTGTCGGACAGTCTGACGAAGAAGCTTTTAAGACTTTTTTCTACTACAGTAAATAATTTTTTTTACGAAAGCTAAATCTTGGACCTTTTTGATCAGACCTCGAATATACACACGTTTAAAATAAACATGTGGCTACGTTATACGGCCGTGCCGTAAATATATGCTCTTTATCGGTAAGAATTTGCCAGTAGGCAATTAGTCGAGAATTAGAACAAACCTGTCACCCTATTGGTCGACAGTACGCATTTACTCTTTCGGCGCGAGTTCTTATAGACGATGATCGTAAAAATACTGTAGGCGTCGTGACGTCCGGGACTTGCCAAAAGTCCGCATTCTTCGCGACATTTCGCACGAGCCACGCTTCCGCCATGAGCGCATCACTGTAGTCTGATCCTCTGCCGCCTCTACTACTTTGTTTCTTGCTCGATACTTATATATAACAAACATCGCGATCGTCCCAGTACCAGCTACGAAAGCGATTACGAAATTTCTGATACGACTCTCGAGTTTCTTCTTTCCTGCACTTGACTCCTGACCTTATGAGTTACAACCTGCGGGATCTTAGTTGCAGCCAGTGCAAGTCCCGTTACACCCAAGATTTACGAGCTTCGCGTTTATCGAGCGCAACCACGTTTCTTGGTTCTTTCGGCGAGGGAGAATTGAATCGTTCGTCATTAAAGGTTACGCTACTTTTAATACGGTATCATTATCAACGTCATTGATTAATTTCGAAAAATCGCCAAAAACATTAATAAAATTTTTTATAAAACGACCAACATTTTTAAACGACAGTTACGATCGCAGTTGTAATTTATTAATCTAATTACTTAGAAAGAACGACGGTCGATATCAATGGAATTATAAATGCATGTAAAAGAGTCCAATAGAGTCCGGACGTGGAACACGTTGGCGTCACCTGATAATGTAAATTACGAGGAAGTCGCTCCAGCCGAGGCACTGCACCGCAAATCCATCACAACGTGTCTCTGTCCCAGTGGGCCCCGCTGGTTCGTGGCGGCGGCCACGTTGCGCTATGGCCGCGCATAGTGACTCTCGGCAATAAATCACACGATGATGTCGCCGACGTGTTTATTTCTAGGGAAACGCCATATTGTTCATTCGGTACGACATTTTTGGCAGGTGACCAATGCGAAATGACCTGTTTGCCAGATATGCAGTATTACTTACACGAAAATTCTTTTATTCGTCGTACATCATTTAGTCAGAACAAACGAAATCGTCATCAGTATCATTACAAATACGGAAACATTGAAATTTCAATAAATCACATTAATGCCTTAACGCCCGTATAACACGGTATTCCTTATTCAATTAAGTAAACAGGTATATCACGCGAAACGAAGAAACCAGACAAGAGACACGTTCCCCAAAAATTCGATGTGTAGTAAAAACACGTGTCCCTCAGCACTCACGTGTTAATCCTGACACCTGGCACCATCACGGTATATTTAGGCCTCTACGTATCAGTGAAGCTCTGCTGAATAAAGAATCGCGGAAGCGGATATCAATATGAGTAAAAATAACTGAGGAGTTGCTGGCAGAATGATTTTGCCATGGTGGCCGTCGGTTCACTGTGGCCAAAACCTTCGCTTCTGATGGACATATCTGTTATTACTGTCACTCGAGTCCCCTCGGTCCAAAGCATTCGCAGCATCCCCAACGTTACTATACTCAGCAACCTATGCTCTTCCGTTTGCCAATGTTTCACAGGACGTTTAATGAGACTTTACATAAATCAACTCTCATCCCCATCGTTTTCCAATGCGAAGAACGTGAAAAATTTTACGTTCCTTTTTTCTTTTACACTGAGAAAAAAATAGCGACACAGCTATAACGTTCGTGTAAATTTCTTTCGCTTTTAATCATACCCTCACTTTATTATTTGTACAGTTATATTTTTTGCGTATCGTTATGAAAATTTTTATAGAAATTCAGTGAAACATACCTCTTTACTCAGCGATATTCGCGAGGGCTTTGAAAGGGGTTGGCTATGGACATATACAAAGTGAACGGCCTTAATCAATCTTAATCGCCGTACGGCGCGACAGCCATCTGGATTTATTACTTCGTTTATAACTTAGAGAAAATAAATAGAAAAAGAAGATACACGAGAGTAGAGAACTCGAAATGGGACTTAATTCCGAAGAGCAACGTTATAGCAACAGGATCGTCTGCTTCAAAGAACTCCTGACTCTTACCCAAGTTTTCAGCATCGTCGCAAGGTGAGTATAAAGGATAGGGGTAACGTCTGATAGTAGGTAGCAGAGTAAAATAGAGGCAGGAAGAGGCGCAGCAGAGAGGAAGCATAAGAGGCAGAGACCTGAAAGCATTGCTGCCACCAAGAGAGAAAACGTAATTGTGCACTTCTTCTGGCTTTCCCAGTATCTTCCTTAGGAGCTGCAAAAAAGGCTGACTCTCCTCTCCCGTCCTCTCTTCGCTTTCTCTGGCATCTCTCTTTCACGCTGATGAATCTTAATTAGTCTCTCGACTCGTATTTCTAAGCTGAGAACAGAAGCACCCGCGAAGAACTACGCGTTTCTGTTTCTGTTTCGTGGAGAGGACTAGTCGAGTGCTCGGAGAGCCACGTGAAGTATCCAACTTTCTTGCTAACTTTAGAGAAAATCAGTAACACGTTCGTCCCCATGTATTACGTATGGTATGTACAGAAACGTGCTTGTACATATATATTGTGACGTAATTTTTCGATTCCCCGTCACAAGGCGACTTACCGATTCCGATAATTCTCATTTTCCAAAGCATAAGCATTCCTTTGCATAAGCGTAACCAGTCTTAAAATCGACGGGGCACAACGAAGACACAAAATTCCTGGCATATTCGACAAAGCACAGCATTTTTCTCTTCCACCTCCCGCTGTACCCTCGTCAGGCAGAGAAGTAACATTTCTAAGAAGGATCGATTCGTCTAAGGACAACGGCTATCCGTTAACGGAAGGGAATAGTCTCCTGGGAGACATCCTCGTCCTGCACCAGCGTCTCGCGCCAGCTCAGCCAAATTAATGCCTGTCCCACGCAGTAACTTACCCGCCACCCAGTATATTATACTCCACGATCAGCGTTCGCTGACGAATGGCCGACTATTTTCCAAGCACGAGTTGCCATTTCTCAAGGCAAGCGTACGCGACGTATACGAAGAAGGCGCCTTTAAGAGATGACATAAAGCATGAGATAAAAATAATGCGTAAACCGATGACGATTAAGTATATATTATTACATGTTTTTTTTAAATGTAAAAACATAACATTAATATATAATTATTGTGATAAACCTCAAGAATCTATCATACTTGTTATATATCCAGTATGTAATACTAATTGCCTAGTATCGCAGAGGGTGAAGATTGTACGTGTAGGTTAGCAACCGCAAATAATTACCCGATAAATTAATTAAACCCATGGGGAGAATCCCACAAGGATGAGTAAGTATCAGGAGCTTTTGGAGAAGCCACAGCTGATTTATTCACACGAGGTTACGGGTTTATTTTCTCGATGGTGGTTTAGGGTTGTTGTGATAGGTCTCGTGCATCTGTAACGTCTGCATTCCTTGGCCGGCTGCCCGAAGAGGCTTTTCTACTCGCTGAATACCTAATTCACTTGAGAGAACCGCGTGGAAGCGTTTAAAGGTACAGAAACACCGCTAACCTTCTTTTATTAGACGCCACCGGTATAAGGAAGCCGCTACTACGTAATACGAGCCATTTCCGTTACTCGGTGTAACGTACCGTTGTACCAATAGTTTGCAATTGTTCTCGACATCGTGTCGTATAAATGCCTGAAAGTATCAACTTTAGCTACCCGACGACCTGCAGTCAACAAGTAATAAAGACGACGCCGACGAGAACGGAACAAGTGACACGTCACGACTTTGCACAATAATACGTCAAGTGTCCTTGGTATACGAAGTGAAGGACTCGAGCCAAGTCAGTGCCAGAAGCCAATTACGAAATCCACGTTTTCGCCATTTTTCATAAGGTATCCAAAACAAACAGAAATCTCGAGATCCTCGTGGAGATACGCTTGAATTTATATCGGTGGAAGAAAAAGTATCACGTATGTATATTACGTGTTACAAAAAGATGAAAGTATATTATTATTTTTTTAGAACCTTATCAACATTTATTAATTTTATAATCAAATGTATAAATCGCACGTCAGATAACAGGTCATTGCTCTTAAGGTTAGTAGCGATAGTGTGATAAGTGTTACACTGCAATCAGGATGCACCGGTGAATTAACATCCTATGAAAATTGATGTCTTAACGATCGAATCTCACCTGTACGCTTTAGCTATATGTAAGCTCTCCCTTTCTTTCTCTCTGTCTATGCATCCTCTCGTAGATTCTCATATCCTCCCTTGCGCTCCCTCCAGGTCTCATTGGCGCGATAGCAGTTAACCGTGTAGATTGTATGTGTATTCATGCGCTATTGACCAGGACACCCGTTACAGGCGGCATAATAATGTACACGAATGGAGACCAGACAAGGTATGGGCACACGATAGTAATGGCCAAGTTGCGCCATTGTGCAAAGTTTCGTTGCACCGGGGCGACGGTCGCAGAGCAATGGCTAGTGGCGAGATGGAGAGAGAGGGGGCTAAAGGAGAGAGTGAGAGAGTGAGAGAAAGCCTTATAGCCATGAGAGAGAGAGAGAGAGGGGGGGGAGCGAGAGAGAGACAGAGAGAGTTAATAAACGAGAAAGAGAAACAGCGAGGAGGGATGGTATAGAATGCAGGAGGGATGAGGTAGCAGCGCGACCGGAACCGGAAGCTCGTGCAGGCGCCACCGGAAGTGACCTCGTAATTCTCCTTTCCCCTTTCGTCCATCCAGCCATCAAGCCTGAATTATAGGCCGCCTCTAAACCTTTTGTCTGCGCTTTTCCTGTCGAGAATTCGGCTCCGACGTGGTCCAGCATTAGAGTACGAATTTTCTGCAGGTTTATTTTGCACATCACCAACCCGGCGCACTTTATTCTTCTACTCGAACTATAATACCTACTGCAGTCACTTTACTCTCCTTGGCAACTGGTACAACGTGGCAGTGCAGGGTATACGGTACGGAATGGTCGCTACGTTTTATCCACCCTTAGGGGGTTAACGAGACAGCGAATTAATTGGTTTCGGCTAATGGGCGCTGGACCCTGGTGGGTTATACCAGGAAGGGAAAGGACGAGGGAATAAAAATTAAATAAATTACGATGAAAATTAGAAGCGCGTAATTGCTTGACACCAGGAGTGAAATTGTCGGGGATGAGAGAGAGAAGGCGAAGGACGGTTGACTTTAGAGACTGACGTTAAATCTCTTGATACATCTCAATTAAGTTATTTCGTTTTTGAATGACATCGACGTAATTTCATGGTCGACGTGGTGCGTAGAGGCTATACGTGCGACAGGCATTCGCTTGAACTAGAATGAAAGTAAAAGGGAGAACGAACGAATAAAAAGAAACACGAAATTAATTCCCGTTAATTGCTTCGACGAACTTTTCCTGAAAGCATTTTATAGAAAATCGAAAGCTTTTTAACTTTGCTCCCTCGTAGATCCAAGATGGAATGCCGAATGGAGAATGTCAAAGGTACATACGTATATACGGGTTAGGCTTACTGGAGGCGGCGGAGTGAGCTAAATGTTGGCAATTCGGAGCACTCTGTTCCCTGATTGCATTTAATTACACGCGCCCAACCTGCAACCTCCTGCAATTGCTACATTGTACGATGGGACAGCTAAGCTTACTATAGGTAGCGTTCTACAATGTTCGGCCAATAGTACGCAACAGTCCCAAGGGTCGACTGAAATCCATCTACAGGGTGTTTCGTATTACAGGGATGTACATTGTCAGAGAGGAATGGAGTACTTTATAATTGTGCACCTGGTAGAGGTACAAGGAATTCGAATTATCTTTAAAAAAAAAGAAGAAAAAAAGAAGTTGGAGAAGCAGTGTCTCGCGTTCCAAGCTCAACTTGGCTCCATATTACGGAAACGGAAGTACGGGCGGGAGGAGAAGCTCAACTCGGGCTTAACAACGGACTGGAAGGAAAATTCCGTAATTAATTCCCGTTCATAATTGGACGGAAATGAAGATTAAAAAGTTCCCTGATTCGCTAATAAGAGACAGAGTACAAACGAATGGAAGCGGCCGCTCGGACATGGTAGGGGATGCCGAAGGAGGAGGGTAGCGAGTCAGAAAGACGCTCTGAAAGCGAGGATGGAGAAACGGTACTAGTTTGGAAGGTAAATTGGCAATTTAACAAATTTGCAAAGTTTGCACACTAAAATTCACCACGGTAGACGCGACTAAGAGCCGTCGTATTCTACAAATATAAATATATTATTATTCTTATCATTACAGCGAACATACTCGCGACGAGCATCAAACTCTTGCAGGGAGTGCATAGGGTTGAGATGGGAGATTTAAAAAATTCTGTAGCAAATATGGGAAAAAATTTATTACCAAGATACGAAGAAGGGACGAAGCATATACTAAATATTAATTTTTATTTTCTTCCTTCTTTGCCACACGTGTGTCCCACGTGCTGTTATACCTATTTCATTGATGTCTCACGAACGATGAATAAATTTCAAATACTATAGATGACCTATAGCACTCTCACATTTGAACTGAATAATTTTCGGTAATTCCGTCACGCTCGCGCTCTGTTATTTATCGTCGAGACGCGCGACGTCGCTTTATAATTTGCAGGCGGAACAAAGGCCTCGGCTAATCCGCGACGCGCGATTTAACCGACAGAATCATTCTCTAATTAGTCAAGTGGGGTGGCCTACTTGCAGCCGGCAGTCAAGCGTTTGGAACACGGAAAATAGTACTAGCAGATTATACCAGCGCCTCGGCTAATCCAGCGTTCCTTAAACGCTCGACTAATTCAAGAATCGCGGATCAGAATGCGCCTACGACACCGTCAACGGCTGTAACGACGCCGCGTCCTCTAAGCCCCATTGCTACTAACAAGAGCCGTTTCGTACGTGCCAGAGAATCTAAGGAAGTGTAGGAATTGGCGAGAATTGAAAAAGCGTGACAAGGGAAATGCGATAAGGTAATTGAAATTTTTTTCCCTCAAAAAAAAAACGAAATCGGTACTGCCTACTAGTCTATTACGTACACTCTTCCGACTTCCGATACGAAGCAAGCTTGGAATACACGTATTATTTCTTACCTACTATTTGTCAAACGTATATCTACACTCGACTCACTCTACGCTCCCTTGATGATACAGCTCTTATACAATTTCAAGCACCTCCTGCTGATAATGTTATTTGACTATTTTTTTCTGTCTTCTTAACAGGCTTTATGTACACAAGATGATAATCTATAGCGTTATCTATTATCTTTATATAATATAGCATCTATAGATGTACCTAGGTCGAGTTTAGATTACCCTGATATAATTATACGAGCCTGAGAATGCACTTCTCTTCCTCGTGGAAGAGCAGCTGCCTGGCATAAGTCTCTCGACGTGATTCTAACCAAGTTGCGTAAGTGACACTCGACTCATCAGAGACCTATAATAGGCGTAGACCAGTCTGGTCTAGATAGATAAATATCTACATCTGGTATATAGTACCGTGTCTCTCTCTCTCGAAACTAGAATGTTTCGTAAGGTCTCGCATAGATGCCGCTGCCAACGGGGATAAATCCGTGGTCCATTGACGTTGCCGTACCGACCTTCGGAGGGATGCTGGGAAGATTGTTCATTTTCTTAAAAAATTAACTGCTAATCGAATCTTGACAATCCCTCCGTAGGGACGGATTAATGTTTCATCGTGCTGACAACGGACGTCGATTCTTCTCAGGGGTTCGAAGAACTAGAGTAGCGAAAGGGTGGCGCAATGTTTCGTGTCGGTCAGCAATCGATCAAAATCAACCCCTATGCTGGGAGTCAAAAGGGTTTCACGCGATATAGCGTGATTCCTTGATCGCCCTCATAGTATCAAAGGGATATAACATATACACACATAACAACCCTTAATATTTCCACCCTGTAACCATTGAAAAAACTAATTAGAAAAATCCTTGCACGTTTCTTCTAGAAACTCACTTCCTTTCTCTGCGGTTAAGCCGCGTCCACAATTCGTATTTCCACCCTCGTTTCTTTAGCGACGAACAACCCTTACTCATCCACCTGATCGAGCGCCGACCTCCCGACAGGAATAGAAATTCTTAATTGAAATCACGTCTCGAATCAAGGAACTTTTATAATTTCCCAGGCGGTGATGAAAATGAGAAATCGTCTAATACAAAGTGGGGAAACGAGGTGCGCATGCGCTATTCTCTAACCGGAAGTACGAATCTTCATAATTTTATTGAAATCCCAAGACTCAAAGACGGGAGATGAATCTAGTTCTCGAATTCTTTGTTCTTTTGCATGGTTATCAGCCTCACTCAAACATCGAGCATATCAAAGGTTTCAATCTTTAACCATCTATCGAAATTATTGATATAAAATAAACTATATATATATATATAGTTTATATATAGTTTATATAGTTTCAACACACATGCTCCTGCACATATCTAAACATTTACCTATACGCATATATATTATACAATCTATCCTACGTGTATCATCCAGTCAAAGTCACGGGCCATACCAGATATAAGAAAAAGAATCAGAAAAATGAGGAAGAGGTAAAAGGGTGAAAAATCTCTAGCACGGACATCCATCTCCTGTGACGTAATCTTTGTGTACCCCTCCACTGCAGTTGCTATACCACCTTTTGATTTGATACCGCTTTCCAACTTATTAATCAGTCGATTAATTTATCCGAGGAGTTCAGGCTGCTTTCAATTTCACTTATTCGCCTAACCATCTAGCCAGGCAGTTGTTCCTTTCCCATATACAGGGTGTCCCATTCGTATCCAATTTGCCATAGATCTATCGTACGCCTTTCAGTTCGTAGCGGATTCGCATTCTCTAACGGGCATCCCTTTGTTCGTCCGACTGGCTCCGCCCCATCAGCCATCATATATATCCATTCAACAATGAGCAGGCATAGGGAAGCAATTTAAAGCATATTGAGTAACTTCGTACGAACACTGTGTCGCTTGTTTGTCCAGCGAATGTCCACGAAACTGCTCCTGCATGAAATGTTTGCCTAGGAAGAGTCAATATAATAGTCGCACCCCGACAAACCTGCTGCTAACGTATGTGCATCCTCGCAAGCTTGCACTCGAGGAACTACATAAATCGTTGATCAAAAACGAAATTTTGCGATATTTGTCTGGCGGGGAAATTTAAACAGATTGTTGATTCACGAAATGAGATCGCGAATTAAGATCGCATTTTAATTGTGTAGTATACTATCATTATCTTTATATGTAGGAACAAGTTTGTTATCAGTGCACTGTATTCCATATAGGAATATCTATAGACATGTTATCGAACAACAGCAAGGAGTTATGCAATTTTTTAGAACGTTCTTCGACAGATCGCTTGATTTTTTTTTCTGAAACTCGAAATGATTAAATGAAAATTTTTGTATCTGTATAGTACATATTAGTGTACATTAAAAATAATCAGTAATATAATTCGATTAGACGTCGCGAAATAACAAAAACTTCCAGAGTAGAGGGAGAATAAATAACGAATAATCGGCAATATGATATTTTCATTATGCGTCAATCGCAATAATGTAAAAAGCCTTTTATTCTTAATTAACAACACGTCTAATTATCTAACATCGATTACGTCCATTCGCGCGAGTAGGATTATAACCATCAACCGAAATCGTTACGATAGAACGAGTGTGAAAAAATTAATGAAAAAGAATTACCCAACCAAGAGAAAAAAAAATTATTATTACCCATAATTCAATCATCAGAAACATAAGCTGCGCGATCATCAATCAAAACGTAAAAGCCACAGGCTATTCAATTACGTCGACAAGCAGCGTCAATAACGAAGAATAGCATCGTATTGAACTAAGCATTATGCGTTCAGTAAACTTCCTGAAATTATGAATACCGTCAGGCTAATAATCATTTATGCATCCGACACTGTATATACCGATTATAGGTATTACCTATTCGTCATAGAGTACTACACCATGAGTAGATTCAAAGAATATAATACTATCTGCAATTTGTTTGAAGTTTGTCGAACGGATCAATATATCGAACTTGGCCGATAGAGTACAGGCACCCAATGTAAGCCAATGAAAACGCGTACTTGACAAACATACAATACTGGCACAGCATATAGAAACCAACTTCGTATAAGTCTCGGCAAGATCCAATTAACGTAATTTCCTGCGATACGACGATTGACTGGCAAATATTGTAACAAAACGAAAAGTCGTTTCTGTGGCTTTTCGTATTCCCATTTCTCTATTTATAATTATGATAATTACCTGTTTCTCTTTCATTTCTCCGAACGATATAAATATACGTAGCTAGTAAACATATATATATATATATTTAGTAATATTCCCTATGCTCTTGTTATACTTCGGTTTAATGAGTTTAGCACAAAGACACTTTTGCGACTGTGAAGAAAACACAAAGAAAGTATTCAGGGTAGAAAGGCGTGGGAGAATAAAAGAATGAAAAAAAAAGATATAAAAAAGAATAACGTCGACTTTCCAACGTCGTGTACGCGACGTCGACTCTAGGGTGAATATCTCATGAGTCCATGAGCAATTAGCAAGTCATTATTACTCCTGGTAACGTAACAAGGGAATCTTGGGGAATAAATGAAATCAAAAATAAATTGAGAAGCTTCACGTAACTGCCACCGCAAGGATGAGGTCGCGGCAGTGTCATTGCGCGCCTAATTGGACGTGTAAATTCATTTTTCGTTCGTATCTTCCCGCGCCGTTGACTCTCACGTCGACGTTACCAGGATTAAACGGTCGAATGGGCGTACAGGTAGGCCCACGTGACAGGCAATTAACGACGTGGATTAATTAGCGTAAATATTAATAGGTATACACTAGAGGCGCGAAAAGAAATTATTAGTATTAACGATTGCAGCAAGTGGCTACACGTAGTGCCCTGACCTAACCCAGCTAAATAAATTTTATTTTCCATATTAATTCTACCCTCTCTCCGATCTTGTTCCCAGGGTCACGTTCTAACAAAGTATAAAGAAACAAAAAAAAAGATGATAACGGGTAACGTATAAATCACCAGCACGAAACGGGATAAAGTTTGGTAAGTAGAAACGTGGAGTTGAACCAGGCTACATCTATATATTTTACAGCAGCAAGTCCAGGGTCGTTCCCTTCGTGCTTCTCTCTCAAGGCGATTTCTCAAAACGTTGGCACCGGCTGCGAGCGAATGATCCACCTTCGATTTCCAATTTTCCCACTGTCACATTTCTTATCCCATGGATTCTCCATCCCCTTTCCCATACAGAGTGCCCGAACCCCCCCACTGAACTTGCTTACCACCCTGTTCGCTCAGCTTGAACTCCCTCCGTTTTTTCTCACCTTGCTTCAGCTCCACAGGGTTGCTCGACAGCCACCGCTCCAACCTCCACTTCAGCCAGAACCATACGCTATACGTCTTGCCACAGAGGTCTTCCACTCAAAATCACCCTCAACCACCCCTATCCTTTCTATACATATTTCTCTTACGGATTTGCTCCAAAAATCATCCCCGAATCCAACGCCTCTCCCTACGAGCCCCGTTGACTCGAGCCTAATCCTGACTACACGTGCACGTGTAAAACCGGAAGCTCAATAACAAAGTCAACTGTGCAATACGTATGCGATGCACGTGTTGCTTTACCGGTGATACGGAAGTTACTATACAGAACTCGCACCATCAATCCCCTGGTGTTTACCCTCGTATTTATTCCCTTGAATTCCTCACGGATACTCTGCTATTGTGCAGGGCTCTCCGTCGAGTCTAATCATATAGGGTATCTGGCCCTGTCGGAAAATAATGCAGTCTCCTATGCAACCTGGTTACGTATTAGAGTTTTCACTTTCAGCATTAGGGGGTGTATATACAGTGGATCCCTCTCGACGTCTCGACTCTGGTGTAGCCCGTGCCCCTTAACGAAAGCTAAATAAAAGGATGTTTGAGGGGTGGCTTTGGCTCAAAGGCTGATGGGTTGACGCTATTAACGAAAACTCACCCCGACTTCCGAGATGCAACTAACCACCCCTCTACTATAGGTATATACAATATATATGTTAGTGCTTGCAGTTCGGTAGGTTGCGGCTCGCGTCTCTACTCCAGCTTTAATCCTTGCTTGATTATAATCTCGTCAACGAGTTACGCCGTTACCCAAACCCCTCTGTCCTCATCCCCATTCTCACCCTATTCTACATTGCATTCTACTTTGCTACATTACGTAGAGCCGAGCTTGATGCACCTTCAGCAAGAAATACACCTATCTAAGTACGGTGTCGCGAGACAGAACCTGAAAATTCTTCAGATTAGTCTACATAAATAGATTCTGAACCCTAAGGGAGGCGCGTAATCGCCTTGGCGATTCGATTGAGAGAATTATCTAGACAAAAAAAATTAAAGAAACAAAAGACCTTAGAGTTTAAAAAAATCTACTTCGACTACAGGTCTTTCCAAAAGCAGAGAGTACGTAAACATAGTAAACGCAAATATCATAGTAATATTCCTACCCTTACCATCGAGACTTCCCCAAAGGGCACTACCACTCGTGGTTTAAAGAATTGATTGCACCCTATTTGGCCAGTGTATAAAACTTTCTAGAAAGAGTTTTAGGGGCGGGTTTGTATCCAAGAGAAAGCAGCAGACCCCTTTAATATCCTCGGGCATCAGAGGGTGGTGAATCCATTGAACAAGGTAACCCACGAGGAACGTACCAAGAAAAAAAGCATCGCGAAAGGGGTTGAACGTACCGACCCACGTTACCCCCCTCTTTTTACTTTTTAATAATGAAAACCAGAATATAATTGGTCAAAGGGTGCAGACGGGAAAGGTTTCGCTCGAAGGGTGGTGGCGGTGGTGGCATTACTGTAAAACGATGCCCGTCCATTCCAACTAATGACGGCACTCGCGCCATTGCCTTTATACCGATGGAGCCATTTCAGGAGGATTAAGTCATTTTTCTCAACTCCATCCAAATAGAGAATTTACCTTCACCGTGCCTCTCGCGCATACACGCATCAACCCCTATACCCGGTTTACTGTCAATTAGCGAAGCGACCATCATTAGGTAATTTATTATAAGCGAACGGCAAATCCTTTTCCAACGGGTAATCTCATGCCAGGCATGAAAACCAATGAGGCTGCGTACAAAATAACGTCCACTTGTTTCGAGTGCGTGCATATAGTGTATACTATATATATACGCATATCCACATACGCTGATTGATACCTATATTAGATTGAAGTACCTACATATTACATCACGATACACATACGGACTTTCAAGGCTTCCTTGTCTCAAGAGCTCACTCTGAATAGAAATAAAAAAGTAATACTCAAAGCACGTCATTGTTATCAACCGTTGTTTCTTCGCTCAGCTGTCGAACTGTCATCGTTACGAGAATATTCAAATACAGAAAATAATCTAAAGCTCTTTCTCGTGAAGAATTTAAGGGAGGAAAAATAACAACGAGAAAAAAGCTACCCTGATTTTCCTGGGTGAGCAGTCATGCCTAAACTGATAGGTAAAAACACGACGTTCGATGAATTTCGTATGATCGATCTGGTGAAGAGCAACCCTGAATTGTATGATCCGAGTCACGAATTCGCCAAGGATATCGTTCATAAAAATATCATCTGGAAGAAGATTGCTGCGGAATTAAATGCACCGGGTAAGCTTTTTCGAAGGGTATCTTTAGTTTTACCTTTTTGCGAACTAGACAAACACCAGGATAGCTAAAGGATCCATTACGGGGAATATCGATTCGTATATTCATGGAGAATGAATAAGGTGGGGAACGTATGGGAGTTTGAAAGAAGTTTGATGAATAGAAAGAGAACGGTGCGTGACTCATAAGAAATGCAACGGTACGCCTCTTTTGGTTTTGCGGAAAATGCACGAGGAAATCTCGCGCGAGAACAGAGAGCTCGGACGGAAATATATTTCTCATGGGAGTTCTTAGGGTGGATCCCAAAAAGGTGGGAGCGGTACCCGAGGAAGCTGAACAGACCAAATCCGAAGACATTGAAATCCTCGGTAGAATTTGTTTCAAAGCGGTATCTCTCTCTCTCTCTCTTTCGTCCTACTTTATTCCATGCATTTTGTCTCTCTCGTCTGTGGACATTAGAACGCTCTAATTCCTCGGGCTATTGTAAGCCAGACAAAATTGGCCGGATGGCTAACCCGCACTTTCCTACCTGGAAAAAGCGAGAACGTAGACTGAAAATAAAAAGAAAAGTGATATTCAGGTTTCGAAAAACGTATGGATTAATTTTTTGATGGTTTTTCGGTTTCCATGTTAAAGAAACAGTTGAATGTTTTTCGATATACAGTCTGGACTAGTGTACCAGTTTGAAACTCTTTTCCAGGATGTCGTGCAGAAACATAAAAATTCTTCCATGTCATATACATAACGCGCATACATTGTATTTCTATAGGCAGTACATCCTATAACTATTGCATATCGTTCGTCATTTCATTTCCTTTTACCGGAAGAGAACGCGGACGCCCGCGAGACCCGTGCGCTTCGCTTTTGCAATCATCCTGGCTAAGCCCTGATGATATCATCCATTCTACATCTCGCAGAGATCTGTTCCGTGACGCGAATTACACAGCATTCTGCTTTTAGTGGAGGCACCGAAAAATCTTTGGAAGAGGCTGCGTTACGCGTATGCGAGAGACATACGATATCCCGAAGGAAAAAAGTCTGGATCGAGAGAATCTGTACTTTACGACAATGTCCTATCGTTTTTGAAGAAATATATGTAAGACAACAAAAATTTTGTTAATTTTTCAATAAAAAATTTAGTATTACAAAATCTGACAGTATCCATATTTTCAGCATGGACAATTCACGAGAGAACAGTTGTGCCAGCAGTGAGTGCAATTCTCCGAAAAAAGAGAAACGTTTCCTCCGGTCCGGATCTCATGTCTCAAGTGGCTTCAAGATAGAGACAATTTCATCCCCGAGGAACATACCAGCAGTGAATGAAGATCCAGTCGAGGATAACCCAATCCTTACGGAAAACCCAGTTCAGAATAATTCAGGTCAAACAAGTTCAGAAGCAAGCGACAGGTAGGTGTACCTTGCGTGACTCGTGATCTTTAGTGGATAACCGGATGTCGCCTCATGCGATAACAGATATCACGCAATGCCATCGGCAACCAGTCGAGTGTTACGTCCAAGAATATCTGAGCCATCGCATCTGGCGTCGAAGGAGGCGCTCCAGAAGGCGACGAACACGGCGTCGCGACGCCTTACGATGACACCAGCCGCCAAGAATAGGAGGAGAAACTCACCAAATCCAGATGATCCAACTCGCGCCTTCTTCGAGAGCATGGCCCTGACCGTGGCAAGCTTTCCGCAGCATCTTCAGGCTACAATAAAGATCCAGGTGTGCAATATTGTTGGCGAGACTGAGTACGATCTTTCCTCGCCAAAAATTCGTTGATGATATTCGATTGGGATCCTCTGCATGAATATCGTTTCAAGTTACCAGATCGTGTCATTGAATTATTTCCAAGCTTCGCTGCTTCAGCTTTCGCAATCCGCTGCTACTGTATAGGACAGTATAACGATTCGACACTATACGATAAAGTACATTAGGAACTAATACGAAAAAAGGAATTTATCATGTTCAATGTTATCTATTTGTCTCGTAACTCGATATTCTTTAAATGCTTCTTTACGATCTTAGTACACTAATTGATCTTAACTTATTACCTATGGTTTTTCTTAATAAGCGTTGCACAGATTAAAATAAAAATATCGTTTATCCATTATTAAATAATTTTTAGATTATTTTATCAAGCTACCGTGACGGAATAATTTAAAAGAATTTCAGTAGCAAAAAGACATTTTTTAAGATAAGAAAAGGTGAAAAGTAACCGAGAGTGAAGAATGTCAAGCAGTGCTAAAATAAAAGTGAGACAAAGATAGAGAGGGAGAGATAAGGAGGGAGCAGCGAAAAAAGAGAGAGAGAGAGAGAAAGAGCAAAGCCTCATAGCTTTTGATCCATCGACCGTGAAAGCCGTACGTGACATTATTACCAGAATCACGAAGCTCGAACGTTGAATCCTAGTGCGCAGATAGCCGATATTAAATATTTCCAATTGTTCACTTCGCGTGAGCGTAAAATCGAGTTGACGGGTGTCGCGGCCCGAAAAGAATCAAAGGGAATCCGGATTTTAACAGAAGCTCCAATAGAGGGTAGACACGCTATCGATTAAGAGAGTGAAGTTGCTGTTTCAGCCTCTTCTGCTACTTCTAATCCAGATCCTCTACATACCCTGTTCCTACTTTGAATCAGCAAACGGGTTACGGCTCCACGTCTACGCGTACGTATCCAGCTATCGCGTTACAGCCCCGCGAATTTTCGAGGTTTTGAATATCAAAGTCACAACGGTTTGTACGTCAATCACTGTATAGCTTACCGAGTTCTCGCGTTACTGACACTTCAAACCTTTGATTTTAATTGAAATAATATACCGCCTCGTCTGTCAAGGCAATTTAGTCACGTGATTCCTACCAAGAAAAACATCAGGTACTGATTGCCAGCCTATAGCCTATTAATGATAAGTACCTCGAAAATATATATATACATAGACGCTTACCCAATACTGCACTAAAAATACATACAGCGTACCTATCGTAGTATCGACTTTGCCATTCGCTGGTCGAACGACAATTGGGGGACTTTCCCACAATTTGAAAATGGGTTTTCCATGCATTCGTAAAAGTAATGGAGGGATTTCATGTGAAGAGAAAGTAACGCGAATGAAAAAATTATTGGACCTTATTGATTCTTTTCTGTCCAGTGGTGGGTTTTTATAACTTTATTTTCATATCTTTTGAATTCACACTTTTTGTATCGAACCATAGAGAAGATTATTTATCGTATTATTGATGTTGCTTCTGCGTAGAAATTTATCAGTCGTTTCACTATGATCGAAATTACATCAAGATAATCTCTACCTCCAAGGATATTTCTTTTGAAAGTTTCAATATCGACGAAAAAATCATAGACCGTTTTGTGTAACAGCTATCGTACAATACATTAGGTTCATTTATTTTCCAGTAAATAGCAGACGCATTATAGCCAGTACGATTGGAAATAATTTCTCCTGGGACTTGAATACACGTGTTCCTTTTATATGTATTCTAGTCCGTATCATCCTATGAGTTACTGATCGTTGTCGACGAAAAACGAGTGAAATATATATATATAATTGTATCTACAGTCTACCGCACGAGTTCGTACATGTCTTTTCCGTTCGCAAAGACGCAATTCTAAAAAGATTTTCAAATGGTTATTCTGAAACGATGGCAATTTTTATCCAGCATGCGAAACCTTACAACAATAAAGTCCCACTGCCGCCCATCAAAATAAAAACTAACGAACTCCGGCACCTGGTATTGTATATGAAGTACCGTAGACAAAAAACGTACGGAACTTGATAGGACATTATTAAAGAACCTTCCGTACCTTAAGATGAAGAAGGAAGAGAAATTCTTCATTTTCCCGTGTCTCACTAATGTTTCCAAGTTTATCTCACGACACGTCACTGCGCAACTCGACAGCGATGATCAGACTTGGCGACACTGAATCCACGAATTAGCTTATAGTAAAAATACCATTTTACTCCACGCTGCTATCGTCAGATCTGATATGTTGACTCACACGCGATAATTTACACCGTTTATGTCATAAGTAATTGAACAACGCGAATTTGGCGGTAATTAATGTCGAGATTAAATTCTCTACGCGATCTAATAACATTCGATTTTAAATCGATACGCATCCTATCGTTTCGTCACTTCGCCAATCTCTTAGCATTCGTTTAAACCTTACTTTATTCGCGTGCCTGATACTCGATACAGTCTCTGACATCTCACGATATTAGATAAGCAATCACGCGTTTCCTGATACGAGACATTCGTGCGACCTCAAGGAAACCCATAATCGGCATGATAATCGAGTAACCATTCACCATATATGCATATACAGATATACATGTGTCTCTTGCTGCACCAAGCACGCGCGAAATAGACCTACGATATAACACCAATGACTTAAGGGATTAATCGTTTACACATACGGTCAAGCGGTAAGTGATAATAACACGCGCGTAAAACACCATAGCACATACTCGTCGTTATCGTCGGACGACCACGAGGGCTTTGCGTCTCGTCTTTCGCGAAAATATGAAAAAAACGAACCACGAAGAATCGATAGGCGTTGGATCGTCGCCTGCGATTATTAAAATCACGAGCATAAAGCTGATTATGAGTAATTTTGCGTATTACGTTATCGGTAGGGATAACGTGAGTTTATTTACGCGAAATGACAATTTTTTCGAATTCACCTCAGCTGATTTGTTTAACTGCGTATCCGTTAACGAACAGGATCGAATATCAAGGACACTCGCGTATTCCAGGGGGACGTGATTATTCTCGAACGATCAATTGATCAGTCTTGAGTGTTCGGATAATTTAATCTGTTTTCCAACTGCACTATTTGCGTATTTCTTCTCCAATATGTCGCTCGGCGTCTTATTCGTCGATTTGATGCGGTAGGAAAACCGACCAGTCGACGATCGAAAATTCGATTGACACTCGACGTGTCGTCCTTTACACTCACAGGAGCGTCCCTCAGGATGGCGAATCTTCGGCATCCTCTTGGAAGCACGACTACCCTAGCGAAAAGAATCGCCAAGGGTGAGAATAATAATCCACGACACGTAGAGGGGATTTGTTGACGGATCCTCGATCTTCCGATAGATCAAGATCACCTTGGCTGAGTCAGGGTAATGAATGTGGAAAAAAAATAGTGTCTAATCTCAAGCAGTCTAGAAATCCCAGTAAAAGATCGACGAATTTCAATAACGAAATTCCTCGACGAAATTCCTTGAGTAAAATCGCACGGTAAACTTGGCTAGACTGCCATTCCGTTCTCGTATAATTCTTGAGCACTCTGTACATACACCAACACCCACGTTACACAAAGTTCGAATAACTGACAATTTTGTCCTTATTTTTTGTTCTATCGATAAAGGAAACAACACGTATGGTTAATATCGATTAATACTCCAGCAACGTTCCACACTAGACTAAGCACCAGATCCTTGCACAAATAAAATAAATAAGACCGGGATTATCCAGCGTCAGTCGTGCACCGAATTCCAATCGAGCCACTGAGACGAGAAGAAGAAGAACAACAACAACAACAACAACCTGTTAATCACGTATCTATGTCTATTATCTATCACGAGAGCGTAACTAGTATAGCCAGAGAGCACCAGAATATGCAGAAGCTCGTATCACGTCGTCATTTCCCTCGTTACACTGGACGGCAGTAGCGTGGAGCTACATCGCGAACGATCCTCCAGCCTCGACGAATCACGCTCGACTCCAGGACTCGGGCGCGACGACGACGCCAACGTCGACGACGACGACGCCGTTCAGAGTAGAAGCGACAGTGGCGGCAACGACGACCGTTTCTAACGCGACGGGAACAACCAGCTGTATGATTTTCCACCTGATTCAAATTGCTATTACGAATACTTCTCGCAAATTTATTAAACCAATTTTCTATGATGATCCTCTCTTGGTAATACACCGTGTTATTGTTGTTCCTGTTTTGTTTAGCGATAAGACCAAATCTTGTTTCTTGTTTTCCTTGTTGCTACTGATGGTGTTGTTCGAGGTATACTATGGAGACTTGTATGTACTACTAATGCCGGTGGCAACACTATTGGCAGTGCTTGGTTGTCGGTTGTTCGATTGTTCGGTTGCTCGATTGTTCGGTTGTTCGGTTGTTCGGTTGTTCGGCCGATGCAGGTGGCTGGTGGATGTGCCGGAGTGCGAGTTTATGGCGGAATGAGAAGAAAGCTGAGCTTAGGGGGACCACAGCGTGGCATTGCCGACTGCAATGAGCGAGAGAGTTGCGCGTTATCGACCCATCCACAAAGCTATATTCAACTACGATACGTAGGTACGCAGTTGGGTGCGTGAATGCGTGGAATATATATATCTATATAAGGTATTAACAGCGTATAGATGCGTAGCTACGTAGTATAGCTATAGTATAGGCACAGCCGCGCACCCCGGATCCATTTTTACCGACAAACGACTTTAGAGCCCCCATTTCCACGAGTGGCCTTTCTCGTCGGCAGGTCTTCGACGGGGCGACGTTTTTTCGCGATTATAGACGGCCCCTAGGACTACGCCCAACCACGTAGTCAAGTCCTCTCTACGTGGTAGGGATACCGATTCGTATAAGATGCCCCTGTACTCCGGCCGAATTTCGATCGGGTTTATCCGCTCTTGAGAGAAGGGAGGAAATGAAAGTTTGCCGTGGTAAAAGCTACTGGCTACTCCTTATTTAGAAAAAAAAGGGAGGATGCCACTATGGCTATATACCGGAAGTACTAAGGAACTTCGACCTGGATTAAATTCTGTCTGAAAGATACTAAAAAAACAGAGGGTACCGCGTAGGAGGATGGCTTATGGAAGATCTGTGAATGAGCGTTCGATCGAATACTTCTACGAGATTGATGCGTTTGAAGAAGCACTCGATTGAAAATTAAATTTTCTTAGTGAAAACTCAATACCACGGCTTCGTTCCCATTGGATACTGATATTTTTACATGATCTTTTTCTTTTTCTTTATACGTAAACGTAGCTATAGGTGTTAATGCAAATCCAACGCGATACGGTGAACGCAATGCGGTCTGATTATATCAAACATGTAATTCCAGTGCGTCCTCTGCAAGGCCAAATAATGGCATGTACCTACTACGCTCGCACGGGCAATGCGCGTCCACCAGGGACAACGCGAGAGCCAAAATTAAATTTGTCCAGCCGGATTACCGCGGCTGTGCTGTGGTTTTAATTATTTTAAATTATTCTCTGTATTCCCTCTCTCACTTTTTCTTCTAAGCGGCCGCGTTTCTCACCTGCCATCCGTGCATTCCGCCTCTTTTGAGCCTTCAGTAGGTACTCACCGTGTTATAGGCAGACATTTTCAAAGCTACCCTAGTACTGCCATATACGCATGACCCTGTGAACTATACAGTTTCACTTTTTCCTTTGTCATTTCAGTCGTTCTACTAAGGTGTCGTGCTTATCTGTTATCCTTTTCCTGTTATGCCGTTATGTCGTGAAAATAACAAATTATAAACATTCAGACTACAAGTGTTTGCGTAACGGAACGAACATACAGAGTGGATCAGCTGAGACGCATGTACGTTTACGGTGAAACGGTGCAGCACTTTGAAAATATTATGTGATAACCATTTAATATTTCTTGATTGCGTATCGTCGCGCAAATTAGTACTGTGCGTTTAATTTCCGATCGCAAATAAAAATAAATTATCTTTGGCATTTCAAATGATATCGAAAAAAGTTAAATGCAAAAATCATAGAACAAGAAAAAAAAAGGATGAAAAGAAGTTTTTACGGGTAGCACACATAATAAGGAAAATATTTGTGTTCGAAATTTGGTAACTTTTTGACAGATTTTTTATACTGGCGGAACGCCTTAGCTTTGTGCAGCAGCTTCACGCCGAATATGCGATTCGCAATTATTTTGAAGTACGCGTTCGGTCAGACGCGAACCTGTATAATATGCCTAAAATGTATTGCAATGCTATTATTTTTATTAAAAGTTATGAGTCTATATATTTTGTATTTTTTAATTCTACGTGTTCCTCGCCATAGAATTTGGGCTCTACGAGAGTCTTTGAGTTGTGGAGTGTTCCTGGTCGTAGCTTGTGCAGCCTTAAGCCTTTCTGGTCTCAACCTCAGTAGCCTTAGAAACCTTAGCAATCTTATGCTTTCTAGCCCTTGCGGAATTTTGCAAATTCCACGCCCCCTAGTGGAACTATCTAAAATCTTCCTCGCGAACATACAATTTTAGGAAACAATTTATCGAATTCTTGATACCGCCCCTTGCGTAATTTTCTGGAACTGAAGTGAGTGTTTAACTGTGCCATCTGGTCAAGTTCTCAGGAACTAACAAAAAAGATCAGGAAAATGCATGCCTTGAATTCTTATTTAACGCCTCCTAGGGGAATTTTCCTGAATTATCGCAAATGCTTAATAGCGCCGTCTGGTGGAATTTTCCAGAACTAATAAAACTGTTCCTCATGAAGATACATGTCTCAAACTGTGAAATTCGTCTAGGGGACATGAAACGAAAATTCAAGACATGCATTCTCATGGTGATCATTTTCGTTATTTCCGGGAATCTCCAGCAGATGATGCTTTTAAATACTTGCGATAGTTCTGAATAATTCCACTAGGAGACGTGGATTTCGAAAAATTCCGCTAGGGCTGGAAAGCGTAAGGTTGCTAAGACTGCGACCAGAAGAACATAAGGCTGCAAATCCTACGACCAGGAACACTCCAAATTCCAAAGACTCCTCTATATTCCAAAATTGATGGCAAGGACCACGTAGAATTCAAAATAAAATATTTAGACTTATGACTTTTAATAAAAATAATAGCATTGCAATACATCTTAGCCGTCGTATACGGGTTTGCGTCTGACTGAGCGCGTACCTTAAAACAATTGCGAATCGCATGTTCGGCGTGAAGCCACTGGACGAAGCTAAGGCGGTTCCGCTAGTATCGGTAATCTGTCAAAAAGTTAGGAATACTCCCTTATTATGCCTGCTATCCGTATAAAATTTGTTTTTATTTTTATTTGCGAGTGGCAACCAAACGAACAATAATAATTTGCCGAATCGATAAGCAATCAAAAAACATTCAACGATTGTCACATCAGATTTTCAAAATCGTGCACCGTTTCACCGCAAACGTGCATCTTAGCTGATACACTATACGTATATATGATGGCAGCATACACTTTGCGAATATGAGCGCGTTATGATCCACGTTTAGCGACCTAACGAAGATCTGCTCTCACTGACAATGAGAACTGAACAAGGCTAATTACCCTTGACAAATGCCAGCGTTGCAAACTCAGTCGAATATCCGTTAATGTACGCGTTATTACCGGCATTACTTATGTAACACGCTTAGCGACATAGCTCGGTTTATAGCTCAAGGTTATGGCTTTACGGCATTCTGGTAATAGGATTCCCTGGTAACTCACTTGAAGGAAAAAAAAAACTTCTGTCGACTTGTTTACAAGAGTGGAATAGTTCTCGACGGATATACGGACCAAATAGATACAGAGAGTACGGAGTTGGGTAACAGGGTAGTGCATATTGCGTCTACGGAAAACGCGAAAAAATATGAAAGCTATAACAGAACCCCATGCTATATCATACATACAACGTTATATGTACGTACAACACTATACATATAAATATATATATCATGGAATCAAAATTCTTCAATAATAAATCGAAAGAAATAACAAAGAAAAATGTTTCATTAATCAACAACGATAGAGACAGGATAGCGTGCACGTGAAGTGAGCTTGGATACTTATATCATTAGATATGGGTTAGTTTAGATTAGGTTATTTCTCAGTTCACCGCACGCGAAAGTAACATTCGAACAGATGTAATTTTACACGTAAATAAAGTGATTCGTGTACCTAAAAATTTGCATCGAACCTAAAATAAATGTAATAAAAAAAACTTAATACACACGAATAAAAATTAATTGCTGATAGAGGTGGGAGGAGGGAGTGTTTGATTTTTTGAAGAACAAGAAAAGAGTATTAGACGTGGAATTCAAATGTAAAAAAAACCACCCCAACGTTCCGAATCCGAGGGTACTGAGGGTGAAAACGTGAAATACGTGAATTGTACGGAAAACAAAAACGTAATACGTTGGTGGAAGCAGTGGGGAAAGCCGACACGATATTGACACAAGCTTCAGTTTAATTTCTCCACTGGCAAACACTGCATTTCCATCCCTGCTGTCCCTCCGATACAGACACATAGATTCACGTGTATCTATCCTACGAGTGTCCTGCGTCTGTGCATAAGCTCATCGATACGCTACCATAACGAGCCTTTATTGCGCTAAAATATGCTTTTACGTTTCGAATTTATTGGCGTCCGAGGCAAAGTTACAATATTTCGAAACGTTCGTAAATATAGGTGCTGCGACTTCCAGATATCGTTCATTCACGTATTTGCAGATAATGATCACCAACAGTACAGACATTTATTAACGAAATGCGTATTTGGTGTTTCTATCCTGTTTGCATAATTCCGTTGTATTATGCGCAAAATAAAATTCAATTCAAATATGCCCATATACAGCTATACACGAGACTAGACGAGCCTGCTAACATTAGTTAAACATTTTTCCGCTAAAATATATAACGTGTGATTTGTACAGACGAGTGATTTCTACAGATTAGAATAAAAGAAAAATTTTTTGAAATACAAATTACGAATATGAAAAATCCAAAATGGCGTGAAGCGTACGTATAAATTTTTATAGTTTATTTGTATTACAAAGATCTCATGGCGCAGCATCATCTCCACTTCAGAATGTTCTTAAGATCTACATGTATTTAGGTCACCTGGTACATCAGACATCGGATCAAGCGAATTTCCGTAAGCACGTGCTAAAGCTTCTCCCTTTCCTCCCGGTCACCCTCTAATTCCGAGAAGGTACAGTTTACTCTCTTACTGCCATCCCGTATTCTATTTTCGATCCACCCGTTACATAACGGCGAATCCCACTTGAGGCGACGAAGACACGTGTGTAGTCTACTACAGGTATACAACGTAAGAATGCACCAGCGCACAGACGCATATGCGCACACGTAACCTCCACCACCCGTACAGAACTCTGAACGCGTCTTAAACGTCAAACAATACTTCTGCTGGGTCCACACGAAAATAGTATCGCGCAGCCCTCCAAAAGCCACGCGTTTCCTCTCCTCGGCACTCGAGATCGATCTCGCTGGTACTCGAAACGCTGATTTTCATATCTGTTGCATATAAGAATATACGAATAATGTCAAAACATTATACGTGTTTTCAAAAAAAGTTTTAATTATCGCCTTAACCAATTAATTAATTAACGTAAAATTATCCATTTAACCGAAAGACATACCTTGGTCCGTAAGAAGGGGCTGTCATTCTGTATACATTAAAAACCCATATAAAATGGTCCAGAAAGATGCTGGAGCGATTCAGTGCATAATGCACGTGTAACCTGGTTACATGTCCACTTGTATCCTATAGATGGTGTCATGGAGTACAGAGAGGAGGAAGAACAGAGGGCGGATACTTCAGGGAATTATATATGCAGGATATAATAAGCTAGCGGTCCTCGAGATATCGGCGAGTTATGGCTACCCTAATGGGCTGTAGTGTTTGATTTACAACACGTGGAATTCACGGGGAGATGCATTTCCCTCCGAGCGCGCAATAAAGGCTGTGTGTGCCGTGCCTGCTCGCCCATATGAAGTGGCGCATCCCTCACAGCGACACTGGCAACCCCCGTACCCCCCCCCCCCTGTTCGGCCCCTAAGAGAGACGCCCTTAAAAACGTATTACGCCTCGCGGATTTGAAAAAGCGATTTTATTTTCGCGCGCCGTAGGCACCGAGCCGCCATTTATAACCCGACCACCCTTCTGGGAATGATATTCGGAGATATATTTCTTAAAGGAACGGGGACATTATTTCTCGACCGAGAAATTTCACAGCCACCGCCGCTGCCGCCATCCATTGCCGGTTGCCGCTGCCAAATCTGTAGGGAGAAGAGAAGAAGACTGCAGTACGGATTTTAACCGCGACGCGGCCTTGGAATCGCGGATTAAGAGAATAAGGGATGGACTTTGAATGACAATTCAAGGATTTTCCCATCGATCCTACGTCCGTATAAAATCCATCTTTTCTTTAAGATCCTTTAAGATCCCTCACGACCATTTTCTCATACCTTCCCCCGTCCCCTCCCCTCGCCACCCGCCTTTCACAGGGGCGAATCGATCGACCATGCAAATCGTAAGAATCTTTTAGGTCTCTCGGAAAACCACTTGCGAATCCATGGAAAATCTACGCGACCCAACCCAACCCGACCATTCTTGAACTTCCCCACTGGCTTTTCCTCTCTACCTTTTTCCACGTATAAAGTAGAAAAGTAGCGAGTCGACTGTAAGGGAAAAAAAGATAAGCACGTGAATAGTTGAAAGCGTCTGTACATTTAAATTTCATGACGAGTTGGATGTATTTTAGTTATTCCCTCAGTCGAGTAGGAGGCCGTCATGTCACTGGGGGAACAACTATAATCATTATATTGACGTATGTATATGTCATGTGTATTTGCACGACATGTGTATCTATCTACAGTAAAGTACATTCTCAGCCCCTATCTGTCATTCAGACAAGTGCAGGTGTACGAGCCTAACCATGTAAAGTGATAAATTCGGTAAATAGAGAATTTGGTCGTTTCGATAGTTAACCATATAAAGTTAGTAGGAGTTTACGTGATTTAGCCAGAAAAATATCGACGTTCCAGATAAGAGAGATAGAGAGAGAAATCATTGATATTTATATGGTATCTCGCGCTAGAGCGGTTTCGGTTTGTCTACGATGCAAAAATTCAAAAACATCCGTCAACCATTACGACTCGTATTTTTCAGACTTGGCGTCGTTCGACGGTTTACCGTCATTTCTACAGTTTTCACATATATTTTCTCCTCAGTGAACCGCCGCTCGTAAAAGTAACGAAGACAGCAGTCACTAAAAGAAGTCCTAATAAAATTTACTGTAACTTCGAAGCACCACATGATTTACAAAAAAGTTATATACGTAAGTCAATATAAAGCGTCTAAGCTATTACTATATACTATCGGTATCTAGTACCAATAGTCTATAAATCCAATGCTCAAAACAAGGCAACCAGGTTTACGAATATTTGCAATACGAATTTTCATTAAATAAAAAATTTACTAAATTCGCGAACAACGTGGCTATGTAAATTTCGCATATCCAGAGGCAGGATCGTACGGATCGTTAATGGTTCTGGGAGGGGCAGTGGTTGGATTTAAAAAAAATATAGAATAAATAGCACTTCCGTAGAGAGAGAGATGGGGCAGAATTGAAAGCACATTGAAGAATAACATAATATCGCATTATAGTTGTGAGAGGAGGGGGGGGGGGTTGATGGGACGAAGGAAGTTATATCTATATCTCCTATTGGGATAGAAGGTCCATCCCGGCGCGTCTCTTCAGAATTTAATATAATAGGTAATATCATCCAAGATCCGCACAATGCAAACAATTTAAACCTGCTTCCCAAGTGAGCGAACAAGCGAAAGAGCTCGCGATAAGGCGACGACGAATGAACAGAAAATACGAGGGAAAATACGAGCATGGCCGCGATTAAATGGAGGGACACCGATAATCGATAGAGCACAATAAACCGGAGGAGAAGGTATACACTTCGCGGGCAACACGAACGTCGCAACGCTTCTGAACTCGAGATATAGTATAATAAAGCTGTTTTCACCAAGAGAGTAATCGAGTGCATTTGAAACACCCAGTACACACGCGACGGTCATTAGACAGACTTAGAATATAGAAGGCAGCCTCACACTGCATACCAAACTGTACATAGTATAAATATATGTACAGCTATATAGATACATACATACATAAAGCTTTGATCTCGCTCGACTTCTCTCAATGCAAGAATACAGATTCTCAGCAGCATTATCTTCCGTAACTAGGTTAATTCTTCTCTTCTTGTCTTTCCACTCTACCCGACCGTTCCCCAAGAATACCCAAGCAACCCCTCGACCACCCCCAGCTACCATCTTCACCTTCTCTCACCAACGAAAAGGGTATAATATATTTTCTACGTTTAATTGCATTTTTATTGTCTAGACGTCGCACTGAATAAATCCTCTTTTTCCATTGCCGTCTACAGGATGCTACCCCGCGTCCCTCCGACCCCCCTAAAACGCTCCCTCACCGCCCGACGGTGCTTCATTCAGAATTAATCCCACCTTTTGCTACTCCAATTGGCGAGCAAGCCAGTTGTGAAAAATCATCACTCGTTCGATTCCAGCAGCGCGTACGTCGTTCGATAATAATACTTTTATAAAATGATCCTTTAATTACGTAATACGTTAATCAAGCTATCATCGATGCCGATGAGACGTCTGGTAATTAGAGAGAAAATAAAAATGTTAAATTTATGTGTTCACCTTTATGATAAATATATTCCTTACAACGTTCAGGACGTAATCTCGCGTTTACGTTACTCTGTGTTTCGCGTGTCGATCATAAATAACGGATCGACCACCGAACCTGCTGAAATGTTACAATCCATAACTTGACATTGCCGGTTGTTAAATATTATTGGCAGTAAATTCGAGTCCCTATCGGGAGCACCTGGGTTCGCGCTACTATGGCCGCGCGCCGATTAGGTTCGAGCATTTTGTCTACTGTGGAGACACACATTTCTTTCATCACCCATTAGATACGGGATGATGTCTCGAGTTAGAAAGTAATGTCCTGCCTTTATTCTCTTTGGGTCTGATTTCATTCTTGAAGGCAAAGGGTACGGGAACAGGATTCGTGAGTTCTATCGATAGATAGGTCTAGATCGAAGCAAAAAGAACGAGATGAGACTGTTCTGAACCAGGGATGGGCAGCTTCAAATGAAAATTACAAGTCGAATGGTTTTTCATTCGTAAAAGTATTTAAATCGTATTTTCAAATGCTTTTTCGAGTGGAAAATCATTCGAGATGATACTTAAATTGTACTTTGAAATACTTTTTCGAGTGAAAAACCATTCGACTTGTAATTTTCATTTGGAGGAGCCCATCCCTGATCTGGACAGAAGCAGCAGTTATTTTTGACTATGGAAAAGAAACTGATCGGGATCAATTTTCTTGTACATGTAAGCCTATTCGTTTTACAAGACAGGTAACGGCGTATTTGGTTTGCGCCTTTGTGAAAGTCAAAATATGTGTATTATTGTATGCAAGCCAACTTCCACGGCTGACAACATCCTAAACCTACAGTGGTATGCTTTTGGGTGAAGGCTCCTCGCGATTTCCGACCATTTTCCTAATCTCCTAGGAACGGATGGGCAAAGCCCAAAAACAAACGAGCATCCGGCCTATTATTCCAACATTCCGACCACCCTCTAACCTTCCCCTAGTCCACCCTCTATCACACGTGTAGTTCTACTGTATCTTCTTTCTTATATACTTGGGTGTAATTTAGATAGTGATCCTCGTGAAAGTATCAACTGGACCCAGGAATCCTTCAACGATTATTTTGATAGGACAATTAAAATAGGGAATGAAATTCATTTTTATATTTTTTCCTAATAAATACAAGATTACGCATAAACAGGATTTTTTTACTTAAAATGACAATGTTCGTTGGTTACGCGTTATAAGAGTTTCTATAGGAGAGAACACGGAATTGGTCAAATTTAAAGCTGATCACTCTACTGAGTATCAAATTTGTGTTTTACACTGCTCGTTACAGTCGGTCGCTACTTTATCGCAATAGTAATCGATAACGCATTAAATTACGCGTTCGGTTGGGTATGTATCACATACCACGAATACATATGTGCATTCTATTATACGGAGGAATTGAAAAGCCGAGGGGTCCAACCATCGTACACAGCCAGCAGCATCCACTCGCTAGGCAGAGCATAGGAAACCTTTTGCCAATCTCGCCGTACGCCATTGTACGACATCTAACAAGAGCCGGACAATGAAATTCTGGGAAGCTTGGACACCACCCATCTCCCTCACTCCTATTACTCGCTTAAGTTTCCTTCTCTCTCGGTTAACGAAAGTCGCTAGTTTTTCAAAGACATATCTCAACCAAGCAATTATATTCGTAGGACGCGAAAGTATCCGCCATTGCCGAATCATGCGAGGTTCTAAATTGCCCAGTTTCTATGCTATTTATCTCCCTACCCCTACCCCCCCCCCTCCCCAGCCACTTGGACATAAATTCGCAATATCCTACAAAGAAGACGATTCAGCGACTATCTACGTTTCGGGAAGCACAAAAGCGCCGAACCTTCGGAGAAGCGGAAATGACCGATAGCGACATACCGGAAGCAACGTGAGCAGCAGGTACCGACGGAAAACCGAAAAACGGAGAAAATTAAATTTTACTCGATAAAAAAGTTAAGCAACTATCTGTTTAACCAGATAAACTTTCCGGTTGCGTTCCCACGGCTTTCAGCGTCCCGACGTCTTTAACTCCAAGGAGGCCCGATGTAGCGCCCGTATATTACTGGAGTTACGACGCGGCGTAATTTAATGCGTCTATGGATGCCGAAGTAGAAAAATCTTATTTTACCTTTTGCGGATACGCTCGACGTCAGAACAATTATAGGTTTTTCACTCGATACTAATAAATAAGGGAATGCTAGAAAAAAAAGAGTAATTTATATAGATTGCTGCAGTCAAGATAATAATGGTACCTGTTACTATACCCGTGCGTATATCTATCTATACTGATGTATGTATATATATACGTATCGTGGCCGCAGTAGGAACGAGGTACAAGACTTTCTACGGCTCGGAGACGAAATTGCATTTGACACGGCTCGAGGCGTCGAGTTATTCCAGTTGCATCTTCCGGCTAGAAATTGAGTCAATTCGCGTTTTTATTGTGCCACTGCCTGGCCGCGGAAGCACCCACAGAACTTTAGAATATAATAACACCACCGTACGAGATGTGTTACGTACGCTGTAGATACACTCTTGTACATGTACATAATGTGGTATATATCTGTTATCCAGTACCTACCTTGCAGATATGCCGTGGGACTCGACCAATACGTGACCGAAATACATTGATGATTCTATTGACTTTCGGGATCTCTCTCTCTCTCCCCCCCCTCTCTCTCTCTCTCTCTCTCGCTCTCCCTCATATTCTCTCTTTATAGTATATTATATTTATATCTCACTTAGTCATCCTCTTTCAGTGGATACATATAACACGATGGTTATGCGGACATCACATGTATATACATAACTTTGTCCTATCCCATCCACGAGACTTTTGCGAGTCGATTGATTCGGGAAATGACGATTTATATCGGACGATAACGATCTGACCGAAGCCACCAGCGCGTTTTCATGGCAACTATCCAAAGTGGATAGTTAATACGCTCAGCGAGCTTTACCAATGACGAAAATTCCAAGCGCTTCCTGCGAGGACAACGTCGATTCCATGAATGATACATGAAGGCCTTCTGCCGTTCACCCCCCCCCCCCGACTCCACCCCTCAGACAGAGTCTAGCATTAAAGCTAAAATCACCACCGTACAGATCTCGACCGAACGGAAACTTTCCATAATACCAATCGCAAGAAGTGACAACCCCTCTTTCTGCGTTTATCTACCTACTTTACTCTAATGTAAACCTCGTGAGACTGTGACTTAATGGAAAGTCGAAAAAAGTAATTTTTAACCCTTTGAACGTTCTTAAATGTTTACAGTCGGTCGGCGATTTGTGAAATGGGAAACATCCTGTCGATGGGTTTAGATACATTAGAATATTTTAAATTGCTTTAAATTCAATTTATTCTATCTTAAAAATTGCCATTTTTATTCTTTGTACTTTTAAGAATTTTTCTCGAGTTTTACCTGCATAATCTTAAATTTCCCTTGGCTGCCATCTGCCTATCCCACTTTGCAAATATCTGCTTCCGATCCATAATGTTTATACCAACGCAGCGCCAATAGCATCCCCTTTGCTTCTTTAGCAAGCTCAATCCTTCGACGTCGTTGGACGTTTAACTTATGCTGCGCTTTGCTGACGGAGGGTCGTTACCACTACTTCCTCTGTACGGTATCCATACTAGTTTAAAAATTAACTCCCTATCGACTTACGTAGAACTTGTATAATTTGTTTACAATATGCAACAGTCATTTTGAAAAATTGAAAATTTTATTTACATGTAATAATTTTGGTGTTTTTTTTCATCATTTGCTACATTTATTATGTCTGCTGACAATGGCACTTGTGTAAATTAATATACGTAATTGACGTATATTGATTCTTTATACAATTTGGAACGTGATGCTTTACAATTGATGGGCGCTGTAGAATATTATTAGGATATTAAATGTAGACTAAACCGTGTCCCATAAGTGGTAGATATATTTTTTTAATATTCCTTGCCGTCAAAGGATTCCTCAACAAGTATTCCAATAAGAGCTTATTGATATTATACGCGAAGAAAAAAGTCTCACCGAACAAAAAAAACATTTGACAATAATAAATATTTTTGAATATTCTGCGAGCTATGTATCCTTTGAAGTATACATAGACCAGTTCAAGCTTTTAAAGCATTGCCAAATACTAATGGCTTGAATTAATGTGGGCATATGAAAATATTATAAAAGATTCACGAAATTGAAATATTAAAAAAAAAATATTTCGATACCTATTATCGAATTTTGTCAGAGTTAAAAATAAAAAAGAGAATATGTTTCATAACATCGTACAAACCGAAAATCCAATATAAATATTTCCGTTAAAATCAATAAAGAAATAAATTCAACGAAATTAATAAAGTACATTGGGTGTTTCTCATGTCCCTCCACGGTTCATCACGACTTTCCATTTTTCTCAAACTATATCAAAAAGTTAGCATAGCTCTGAGTATAGTCGAAATTCTTCGACTAAGACAAAAAAAGAATAGACCCTCGCTCGAGCTGATATCTCAAACGATTTAGCAGTAACGGTCCCATAAAGTCGAAGAAATGTAGGAAAAATGTCGTAGAAGGAGAAAATGATCAATTCCAGATTCTCGTAGTCCTCTGGTATCGTTGGTCCATTCCGAATAGGATAAGAAGGTAGGTAGAAGAGCAATGACGGTACATATCTAACTTGGCAACTTCAATATCAGCAAACCATTGGAAAGTGTAAGTCAGCCTAGTTCCCAGAGACATTCGGTGGAGAATTGCCTGGAATGACTAAATCAACAGCGCAAAATGCGTCATTGTGTAAGACATCGCGCCTGTGAAAAATATTTTCAAAAAGGGATCCTTATTCTTGGCAAGAGAATAGTGATATAATTCAACGCCTCCTGGATGAAGTTTCCAAAGTGATAAGTGACCATCCGAGCATAAACTTCGCGCCCACGTAACCTGACTCCGATCATTTTCGGAATCATTCGTACAGGTGGCGCTGCAGTCGACCACGCGGATGCGCGCCGAATGGTCCAGCGAGTATACGAAGAACTCCCGACAGGACGAAGGTAAAGTCGAGATTCCTGATGCGTTAGGCACCTTTGTCGAGAGCATTGGGGGGGGGGGGGGGCAGGTAAAATAGTGGTGAGAATCTCGGTGCAAACTAATCTATCACGAGAGCACGAGAACGTCGAAGTATTTAATCAAGGAGCTTTTTATCTTGAGATAAAAGTTTCCACGGAGTTTGATAATAAACAGACAATGGACAGGGCGGCGTTGGAGGATTCCCAGGGAAGAAGGATATAAGGGTACGAAGGGCCTTATCGAGCAAGCTAGAGGTATTAAAAACTTTGTTTATTTTATGACAGCCCGTTATTAAACTCGAATCGAAACGGCTTATGTAAATTGCTTATTATATGGGAACGTAGTGTTTTAGAGATTTTATTACGGCTTCGAGGTGCGAGCGAGACTGTTTTAATTGGTATGTAAATTACGTCTCTCACGTTTCTCCCGGTCGGCGGCGCCACCGGCGCTGTGCCAATGACGTTCGCAGTGGTAGGTGCTCCTGGTTCCTGGCATATAACAGTTATTATTTTCACTTACTTGTTACATTCGCAAGTAGCATCTCATCTTTGAGTTCGATGCTTTAGGATTTCATGAAATCCAACCCCAAAAAAACAATTACGTCTAAAGAAGTACGGCAAGTACAGGAGTGCTGTGAATTCCTCTAACAAAAAGTATTGACATCATATTATTAATGTCAAGTACATAAGTCAGTACATATCTGTCTATTATATGATCTAGCAATGGCCCATCATTTTAATTGTGTTTTTAAAATATCCTATAACGTTTTCGCTACTCTTTTACATTACTACTGCTTACCGTATTTAATTATGATTTAATGGTCATTTAATAATTAATAAAACTTTAGGTGATTCCTTATCGTGTACTACTTTGCGGGTCCGTGCATTTCTTAATACAAATTTGCGTTCATTATGCCAGTTATCAAACTCAAAACCAGTGTCAACTTTCTATATAGAACATATTAACAATAACTCGTAAAAAATAATCACGGCAAAAGTTTAATAACAAACATAGTATTAGAATACTATTAGTAGGTTTAAAGTAAGTACTTTGGAATTCCTGGCACGGACCCACCAAGTAGTACTCGATAAGGAACTGATGGGCCAGTGCTAGATCATATATGTAACAGACAGATGTAGTGACTTATGTACTTGGCCTTAATAGTATGATGTCAATACTTTTTTTTAGAGGAGTTCACAGCACTCCTGTACTTGGCGTAGATTTTTTGGAGAATATCACAAGTTTTTCTTGCTCAACAGGATATAGAAGCTCTAAACACTCAAATCTATATTGCTACACATATAAAATGTAAATGCATTGTGATGTCGCTAATCAGAAAAATATATTGCGTTGTCGAAAATGTTCAATGGGATATGCATTTAATTTTTAAATCCATTTTTTTATAAATGCATTTTTTTAAATAAACTGTAATCTTGAATGCATATAAGCGTCGTTAATGGTGTCCAGCTTGTTGAAGCCGTGTAGTAAACGTAAGAGAGGAGAATGTGCTGGATTATTTACGTACCTCGGGCCATACGAACAACAGGGAGGATACTATGATGTAAACGAAACGCCGAAGCGTTGCTCGTTGCGTTCTGTTCTGGACTTCCACGCCCGACACCTAGATACAGGAAACTACGAAGAGAAACACCTGCACATCCTATATCTCTAAAAACTGTCACCTGAAATACGAGGACCTATGTCGAAGCACACACATAAATACACCCATCATAAACACACGCTCCATATGAATGCTGTTACACTTTCCGTACGAGCTAAAGACTTAATAATTCTATACTATTGTGAAAGCAGCCTTAGCCATTTTCAGTACTAGAAATTCGGTGTGAACGGTAGCTTCACGTACAAAATGTATTTAATTGTGTTGTGTATTCGTAAATTACCAACACCATCTAGAGTACACATAGCTAAAGAGGGCAAAGCAGCCAGTGCCATCTGTCGTGTAAAAAAGTAGACGGACGTGCAAAGACGACGACGACGTACCTAAAATAAAATCATCTCGCTCGCCATCTCAATACTCCCTGATGTCGTACATCAATCTCATTGATTTTGATGGCAATCAATTCAGAACCCTCGATTCCTATAGTGAATCTACCAATAACTTTTTCTCACACGTAGCCGTTCATAAGTTATTTCATTCCAAACACAGTTACAAAAGATGCTTCGAGTAGAGTCTCGGCGGGCCGTCCCCTGTACGGTGGGTTGCCTGCACTTGGCGCGAGAGTCGACCGAGTCTCTTGCTATCAACATCGAGTACTTTCGATTAATCATCCAAAGTCATCTCCGTAACACAGTCCACGTGAGAGTACCATGCGCCCTATGCCAGCGACGTATACTTGTTTGAACATACAACGCTGTATCTACTTGAGTATCTAGCGTATCCACGTATTTCATCTGGAAGCTTTTTTTTTCTTCCCTTTATTTGGCGACGGTACTACAGTGGAGTGTTATTCAAAAAATTGTTTAGCAGTGCAAAGAAACCAGGTGGATACTCGAAAGAAAAATAAGAAAAGAAAGAAAAAAGGAAAAGAAAAAAATGAACGATGGGATAAAGCGATCCCTATGATTTCCAGGATAATATTTATTTGATAAGTATTCGCAAGTTTTCTGGGTAAGGTTGGTTTATCCGCTAGGAGAAAAAGTAATATTCCGGGGGCATCCAGGGACGACCCACAGACCCTCGACGGGGATCTGTCTATCGCTAGCTCGGTGAATTTCGCTTCTATTTCTGCCGAAGAGAAGGAAACGAGTAGGCGTAACGGGTGATGAGGAAAAGAAAAAGATAGCAGAATACAGAAGTAGGGGGACTGCCCAATCCCTAAAGATGTTTTACGAAGGTAGACAAGCGCACCCTCGGTAACCAGCCTATATAGCTTTTCCTATACCCATGCGCATCCCCCAAGTTACCTTCCCCCTTCTGCTCACATCCTCGAGTGTACGATCCTGGTTCGCCAACTCTAAGAGTTGGAGATACAATCAAAAGTTGCCATGACTACACATCCCGTGTCTCGGTGTGCCCCTGAGCTATGCTGAATATAAGGCAAACCTGCAAACACCCCTGATAATACGAGAACGTCTTTCAATTACGTCGCTGTACATTCAAGACACTCTTTCATTTGCGCATACACACTGAACGTATATATGTATACGCGTCAAGCAGGCAAGATACGCTCCCCGTTTCTATCCTCCATGGAAATTCGAAGACTACGCTGGAGCTAAAGGAATATGAAATTTTCTCTGGATATTCTGTCTCTCTCGGGCACCTAGTCTCTGACTACTTTTTCTCTTTTTTATCTGTTTGCTTGCGAACTGGCTGATACCTGCTATTGTTTCGCTGGTATTTATTCTGATTAATAAGTCTAGTCACTTCTTATAGAAATAACAGAAATTCTTGCCAAGGATTTCGATTATTTAGCTTGAATCGTAAAAAAAGGAATCGTGACGGAAATTACAAATTCTTTTGTAAGAATCGCGCTTGCTAATCAGACAATTTTTCACTATTACGAGAATTAATGTTTGTGCATTCCGTGAACTCGGTGATCACGAAGATTTTTATAGAGTGGAGTGAACTTTTGGCCCGTCGTATCCAAGTGAAAAGGTTCCAGTGGAGTAAGGGTTTACCCACCCACGAAGATGGACAAGAAGAGAGGGGGAAGGGCGAGAGAGAGAGAGAGAGAGAGAGAGAGAGAGAGAGAGAAGAAAGAAAAAAGAGAGCACCGAGGAAGCCGTTATCCGTGTAGATCCCAGCGAACGGCCTTGACTGCTTCTGTACAAGGAATAGTTATTCTTTCCTCGAGAATATCCAGTCTATGGGACAACACTACTTCCGGGATAAACCTTACTGAGCCTGATTGCTACCTTCTAGACGCACTGCACGTTAACGTGATTGCTATAAGGTAGCTCGAGCGAAATTTGATTGCTGTTGCGAGTTTCAGTTCGAGCGCCAACGAGCAGCACCGAACCAGCGCGTCTGGAGATTAAAAAGTTGTCAGGGCGTTTCTCTCTTCACGTCCCTTAGGAAAGTTTCCTAGTTAGAATTGCGCCGAGTGCGTTTTCAAAGGAATCTCGTCGTCACCTTTACGCGGGCCTTCACGTTATACAGCGATACATGCACACCACTACAGCCGCACGAAAATTACCCAAGGATCTTAGACGCTTCTATTCGGAATAAACGCATAGTCGCTTTTCAGATGTAAAAGTTCCATCGAAAATTCTCGTCGTTAGGTTGGTACACCTACTGACATAAATTTATGTGCTCGTTCATACTAACGCGTAAAAAATCTTACATACCACATACATACCATAAATTTTGCGCATATCTCATACATAAATGTGAAGAAAATCAATAAGTTTCAGAAATACGATAATCGTGCTGGAGAAAAGTGAAAGAAAAAAATATATTAACAATATAAGAAAAAATCTACGACCATCGGTATACTCGTGGAAGGAACGAGAGAGAAAACGTAATTCATTAGAATTCAACGAAAATGTAGAGATAAATAAGGAAGGAAAATTAAGAAAGGGGTGACGGCGTGGTCGCAGGAGAAAAGGGAATGACAATAGCTCTTCCCGTGGGTTGACTTTCGCGGTTCTCCAAGTCAAACACGAAGACGCCAAGTGACGCTATACATTCCGTGGACGAAAAATGGGGGGTTCGCGTGGGGTGTACATACGCGACGAACGGGGGCTGGTTGAGAAAGGTGCGAGAAAGTTATAGAGAAGAGTGCGAGAAGAGGAAGAGGCAGAGATGAAGGTTGCCGAATGTAAAAAATATATTTACCGTCCCAGTTTGCTCTGGTTGGCATGGCACGGCGAAAGCTCTTCAGTAAATCCAGCTTAAAGCAGCTGTGTAAACGTTGACCTATATTACAATCACGGCACCCAAGTACGCTCGGATACAAAGTAACTACGTTCGTAGCTATCCGGCTGGCGCTTTGGTTTCTTCCAATTTTTCCACTTTTTTTCTCCCGTTCTAGCGATCCCTTCCTGTGCCTTTCAACGAACCTCTTTTTTACACTACTTCACTGCGACTAACTTCGAAAGCTTTTGAGGGCTGCCAAGCACGATACCAATCCGACCGGCTTACATATACGCGTATACTATGTCAATGGCCGCGCATGTTTTCTTTTGGTTGGCTAGGAGATAATTGCGTACACCCCAACGGGATGCCGCTACGCTTCTTCTAATAAGTGTACGAGCACGTAGGGAGATGTAACGAGCGCACCAGAACTAATCCCTGCAGCGTGCGTCAGGTCCAGCGGATATCAGGGATGAGCACGTTATGGTGTAAGCGTTACCCTATGGGACCCTTTTAAATTAATGGTGAAACACAGGGTTGTTGACTTTTATTCGAATTGCAAATCAAATGCATAGTAATGTTTTCTTCTCGCTGTTGGGTTAGTTATGCAACCCGATAATGTTGTGTAGGCGGTATCTACAGGCAGCTGGTGTGTCTAAATATAAATTTATAATTATTTGACTAATGTGGTACTATAGATATGTATATCTATATTTTCAAAATCCAATTGCAAATCGAAAGAAACTCAAGACACAAAAGGATTCGAATTTCGTGGCATTAACGTGGGCTGTGTTTTTCTCATCTCCTGGTCGCTTGGCACTTAAGCTCCAGCATCCAGTGTGCTTTCGGGCGGTGCGCGTTACGACACAACTCTGAGTTCTTAGACCCGTAAATCCTTTAAGTGTCTCTCCGCCCTTACCGGCTAGGGATCTCTCCTCTCTCTTACGTCTAAGAGGGACTTGCCCGAGTGTTGTACCATTTTTCTTTGCCTACATCTTCCGCCTCATCTGTATCGTCGGTAGGGACGGCCGTGAGGAGTCCCTCTTAGAAGATTAGATGATAGTCATCTCCATGATGGAGGGAAAGAGGTCAGGGGGGGGGGGAGGGGAGAGATCCTACTAGGAACGATAGTCTCTCTTTAAGCGAACGGCACAATCGATCTTGGAAAGAGACTGTTACTACCGTCTTTCCGGTTACTTTGTTAGTTGCCGCACTGCTACTGCCTCTATATCTATCCTTATACTCGCGTAATTTCTACAAATGGACCTCATTAAAAAAAAATACGCACAAAGCCTACCGGCTCCTTTAGCCCGGACACGAACCTCTATTAATTACCCAGCAAGAGCCAAAAATCTTTCGCTGTAGGAATATTTAAATAAAAATAAATTACGTGCTGGATAAAGATTTTTTCTTCGTGTTATTTAATAAATGAACCCGTAAACGTCACTGTTGATAACTCTCTATAGAATTCCCTTCTGGTGGTATCGAATGGTATCAGGGCACTCGAGATTGGGTCCAGGGGTTGGTAGAAATGTTATTTTGGAAACAGAATGATAAAAGCTCGATAAACTCTGGTCCATTGTAGGTGGGCGTCAGTGTCACTTGAGAGAACCCCCAGCCTTTCGTCGACATTGTTGTGGGCTCAAGCACAAAGCTCCTATCCCCTCGTGCTCTTCGTCCCTCGTTACTGTCACAGTAGAGATGGACTGTTGCTTCGTTCGCGTCGCGTCCTCATCAGTGAACTGGCAACGGGTTTTCATATTGAAATAAACTGGGTGCCTCTACGTATATCAATACTCCATCCCTATATGTATAGCATATGGAAATGTTAAAATTATTCAGACCTCTATATTTTATTCCTTTATTCGTCATTCCAATTCGATCCCTCTACACAGTCCCTTCAGGTCCTGTCTCCAACAAGGAGCAGCGCGACAATCATCGTCGAACGTACCAGGAACCACGTGAAATCGGAAACAGGAAGCGAAAGAAGTCATTGAAGAAAATCTAAGGAGCGGCGGTGATGTCCTCGTAATTACCAACCATAACTGAATCTAAGATCAATGCATCGATCTAACACAATTCTATATTCCCTACAGATTCCACGCCAAGTCTCCATGCCTACCAGAGACATTTAGGACTGAAGGAAAAAGTAAAACTCTATTTTTCTTTTTCAATCTCCCAAGCGCCCTTATTTCTCCGATTGCTTCGGAAAAGAGTTCCCCGATAAAAGGCACAGAGTCCAAAGGGTAGGGTACTACAGGAGAAATTGGAAAATGACTCGGGAAGACGAGGGGTTTGCACAGTGGGAATCAGGGAGAAAACAGAACAGCCAAAACCAAAACCCAACCACTTGGGTATTCCATGTGAGACGCACGCCGGTATTTAGGACTTCGCTAATGCATCTCGCGTATTTCCGAGAATTGTTCGCGCGTTTACTTTACGCGAGCCCTACCTGCGGGGTTTGCTCCAGGGTTTATCCAGACCTTGCTAGAGCCAGCAAGAGAGACGGAAAACATGTTGGCGAAAGAGAGAGTGAGGAAGGAGGCGCGGGTGAGAGGACAGAAAATACGGGAAATCAAGTTGAAGCTGAGAGGTTACAGAAGGGATGGTAGTCTGAACCTGGTACATATAGCGCGACAGCAAGGAGGGTTGAATGCTAAGCGTGGTTAGTCGGTTATGTGTAACACTTGCCTTCTTAATGAAAACCAGCGGTTCGGAAACGTTGGGTTTGGCTTAAGGGTTCTTGGCAGTTCAATGTCTAATATACGAATGCTGCCTCGGAACTATTATCGCGAATTTATCAAACCATCGTAATGATAACCGAACCATCATTTAATCATTGGCGATATATCTTAATGAAAAAATCATCCTTTATAGTTTACCTTTAATCTATCCATAAATAATACGATGTTCATCATATATGGATACCTAATCAATCCTCACGAAGCGAAAGAGGGAAAGAGGGAGAGAAATAGAAAAAACAGTATACTACCTAATAGATCTCTTTCTCTCTTTATCTCTCGTTACTTCCTCTATCCACTCTCATCGAACCACTCCCCTTCTACCTTCCACCCTTTATCCCGTTCACGTTCGCTTATTCTCTCAAAATAGAAGCAAACTCCGGAGCTATATACATCCATATACCTAGTGACTCGCAGGGATGCTGAATATTCATACATATCGTTTCTTTAATTGATCCGTTATTCGCTCAGCCAGGGAGAAAACAAAGGCTGCGAAATAAAACCCGTAACAGAGTCGTCGGATGAACAATTAATTAACAAAGTCAACACAGTACCCAAAATCATAATAGACATGCAATTATTATTATTTATAACAAATTATTTTTAGCAACAGCACAGTACCCAAGATGCGCCCGAAGGTTCCCCAACGCGAAAGCACATACCGGAAGTCTAGTTTCGAATTAAATGGCCAACTGTTTATTGCGATCGTTACAAGCGTATTGATGGTCATCATCATCCTCCGACCCGTTATCACCCAGCCTGATAGGAGGACTCGTACAGTACCGTCGTAGCACTGAGTTAACAACCACCCTTGGAATCGTCTTCCTTTCAGGGTGGAACATTAGATATCCACCTTATAGGTACGCACTATCATCACCGATACTAAGGGGAAGGAAGGGAGACCGCCGAGAATTAATGTTCATTGATACTGCAGTGCCGTGTAATTCGATGGCGATTAACATTATCTCGTGGGGCCATTGTCGAGCAACGCGAACGCGTCGGCTATAGTAGAACAAGGTGGATGGGACGTTCAATGGCCAACAACAAAACCAATAACTATTAATCGAAGCGCCACCGCACATTCAGCAAAGTCCGCGGATTCGGGAAGCTCTCTCAGTCCCAGCAAGACCAGGGTGTACTAACGAGGTACCGTCTCTCATTTTCACCCCTTGAGCTTGCAACATTCTGTTGGGGTAGTTCAACCCCGTATCTATACCCCGTACCTACACCGTGAGATAGGGAATAATCGAGATTGAGAAACTGATGGGAGACTGCATTGATAATGCTGACGAGGATTCTTGGAAGAGAATCGCCGCCACGGTCTACCTTGGAGGAAGTTCTGCACGTGGCCAATTTCCACTTCCGGCTCTATACTCGAGGATCTGCCGTTTGTTTTGTCTTTCGGCTACCTCCACCATACGTTCAGTATACAACGGGCGAACATCGCTGCTGTACACAACGGCGTAACACTATCCGTGGCTTGCTACTGTCACCCTTAACCACTAGGGGTAACTTGAATCTGTTGAGTCTGTTCTCGTAGGTTCTATACCTCGTGTGGACGAGTCACGGGGTGAGATATACGAGTAGCGAATATCCGGAAGGGGCGGTCTGGGGAAACTCTGGACTCTGTCCGAGGGTAACTTCGGCTCTGGGAACATGACGCGAGAGCGAGAGGGACTGACGCGAAAGTAGAAAACTAGAGAGAGACAAGGGTAAGGAGTGTCGGAGCTAAGATATATAGCTGACGGATCATGAGGCGATGTTTCTCAAAATGGTGATGGCTCCGAGTAAGGGATGCGTCAAAGACTCGTACCGAAGTCTACTGGAGGATGCTCGTTGCTTCTACGTTGCCGGAAGTGGAAAACGGAATAGCGGACAAACTACGGCGATTTGCCGACGCTTTAATGCTTCGATCGATCGTTTACTTACGGTAGCTGCCATGAAGGGGTTAAGGACAGCGTGGCTAGCGGGGGATGTGGCTCTTCTACGCGAGCCATCGCCTCCTGATGACCGTTCTCCCTTGTGACATCCTGAAACATATTACTCATGGTGAATCGATGCTTTTCAATAGCTTCCTCTAGATCCTGTAAATTGCTCTGAACCTTTTACTTCTATCTCATGTATCACGGGCATTGTACAGCAGTGACGCTGGTAAAGTTTTACAGTATAACGGATGCAATGTGTCTACTTAGGATATTAAAATGTCACGAGAATTTCTGTAAGGCGTATACGTTATAAATGTAAAGAAAAATTAGTAAATTCTTGTGAAAATATATAAATACAATGCTTAAACGAAACAATGGTATGTTGATGGAATAATATTTATTGAAAACACATTAATTCAGTTAAGCTTAAAAAATTGTATCTGCTGTAAAAGTAACAATTTTTATCGAGTGTTGAGTGAATGGCAAAGTGGATATCGCTTAAAAAATTCTATCGCGGCCTTTACAGAGCGGTAAGCGATGTCAAAGAGGTCCTTGTGGAAGAATCGATTTTGACAAACTCGCCATGGGTAACAAGCGTAGTATCCTACAAGCGGCCAAAGAGGCTAAAAGGTAGTCGTAAATTAATTGAAAATAAATTCGCCGGCGTAATTGCACATTTTAATTTGAAGCTACGGTAAAGTGCTCTGCCCGCTGTCCCCGAGTTCTCGTGCGTCTCTCGCTCACCCCTTCATTTGCCTGGCGCTCCAAGGGCGCTGTATTTTAGGCCACTGCGTAATTAAAAGAGTTAGGTCTTCATTCAACCGTGCACTCGAACTCGTGCAAGAGCGCCAACACTATAATAAAACGTAACGGCACTTTGTATATCTTATTATACAAAGATTCATATACGTGTAACGACCATCTTCATTCGGTGAGATTTAATGGGACGATTTTCCAGCCCATTCCCCATGCTAACATTGAAAGAGCGAATCCTTCAAATTGTCCTCTGGCGTACGTACCTTATTGCTCCAAAATCTCGTGTAAGCCTAATCCAAACGAAATAATCCCACGCATATCCAGCAATTCAAATTGTGGAAATTAACCGAAATTTGGTAAATCAAATTTTTCTTTTCGATTTCTCCTTTCCAATATTTTGATTAATTAAAACTTTGTAAATAATTGAAGATTGTACATGGAAAAACACCACAGTGCTTAATCCAATTGAAGATCAAGAAGTTTAGCCATTCGACGGAAATATCATTGTTTAATCCCATTTATAGATATCGTCACACGCTGGTGAATTAATCGAAGTTGCCTCTACCGAAAACTTCGTACCTTAACCCAGCCAATCAAACTTTGAGTTCTGGTAATCCTACGCCAAACATCCCCTCCGCGTGTTATACGTTATGGTAAGGCAGTCCGTTTCCGAATGGAGTTTCGGTATGGTTAATCTGCAAGTTCCATAGGAATTGGTTAGGGGTTGGTTTCGATATCGAGGTTGGTATGCACATGATATTAGGGATGAGTGTGAAAAAAATGTTACTAAATATTCCGAGCAAAGAGATCCAACTAGGTAAAAGAAAGAATAACAGAGACGAACGAAGCACGATTCAAGAGAAAAATAATAAGGGTAAAAAAAGACAGCAGGCTGGATACACATGGGAACTCGGTGGAGGGAAAACCAACGGAATCCAGCAACCGTAGTCAGCGATAATTTTACGAAAACTTTTCTAACTCCAAATAAGGGGTGAGCGGGGTGAAATCGATTCGACGTCTGGTTTGCGCAGGGCGGAAGGACTTACGACCTAACCTCACCAGGGGGTAGAATCACAACGACAAAACCCGAGAGACCACGATTCGTGAATTACTCTCGAGCCATTAAGCGACTTAGCCTGAGTTAAAATTCGAACCGAAGGTTCCACGTGTCTGACCACCAGCGCCACAGCGGTTGGTACTGGTACCAGCTCGATACAGTCTGCACTGTACTCACTATTGAATGTACTACAGATATAATCTACTACGCTAGAGAGACATAAAGAACGTGCACAGGTATACGGATGGACATATTGAACGTACATACATACATATATATATATATATATACACACAACGAAAGAGAAACAAAGACAAAACTATTGAATAACGCACGAATAATACCGCACGCCATAATATTTCAGTCGAGTTTATCCGTCGCAGTTTTCTAGCGATCCGCCCAGTGCTTTTCAGAAGAGATTTAAACGAGTCTGATAAAAACTGAACGATCAATTCGATAACTATTCGTTAGCTCTAATGAAAGGAGCCGAACCGAGCATATACGTATATATTGTATATATACACTACCGGTCAAAAGTTTAGGTTCACCGCACAATGTTAATGAAATGTTCAAAAAACCGTGTTTTTCTTTATTTATTGTTATTTATTATTATTATTTATGAAATATTAATCATTGTGTACACAAAATATGTCGACTTACAAAAAGATCCGCAAGTATTTATTCATATTTTCGATTCTTCGAAATATTCGCCTTTTTCTCGTATAACAGCAGCAATTCAAAAATAAAGCAAGTGAACTTAAACTTTTGACCGGTAGTGTATATATATATATCAACCTGACGTTTGATACCATGCATATACTACATATCCAAATATAGATATATACAACACCCGTATATATTTTTTTCGTATCATTTCTGCCCTTCTCGGATGAAGAGAGATCTACCCGCAACAGTAGAAACGTATTCTCGAGTCCACAGACTAAGACAGATTTTGCGTGGGAAGCAGAAACGAAGGACATCTCTTTCTCTCTGGACACTCTCCCTCTCCTTTCACTCTCCCCGACCTCTGTTTCTTTCGTGATACTCCTCGCCCTACGTAAACGTCGAAAGCAAACCCGTCTATCAAGTGCGATCCGGAGATTGGCGAGCTTTTTCTTTTCTGTTCGTTCCTCCCCCACCCCTACTTTCCTACCCCTGAACTGCTTGCCGCGAATGAGAAAGCTCCTGCCAAACGTGGATTATACAGACATACATAAATATACTATGTGCGATAAATAAAGCATCCGGATAACGACTCGTGATTTTCTTAAACCTCAAGGTTATAATTCAGAGCGTGTTACAGCTTCCGGTTAACGTTGAGTCCAAATGTATAGGCACGGTTCCGCCCTGTATCTTTCTTGCGGAATTCCATCTCCATCCCCTATAGCTCTCTTACGGCTTTGTACATTCGCATTCGAGCACATGCATATGCAAATTTATTCCGTTCACATTAGTATGTGTTTCATCCCCTAGCTATGCTTTTCCTAGCAGCACCATAGTCAGTACCTTTACCTATGGCGGTACTGGTCGCGGTAGGGAGGGTCATAAATTAAATAATGTAAATGCTACGTCCACCGTCGCGGTAGAGATGCAACCGTTATCTTGCTTTCCCCCCTCTCTCTCTCTCTCTCTCTTTCTCTCGCTGTATTATCTTGTAGCAGGGTACTCCTAACTGATTATAATTATCGGAATGCGTCTGGTGATGAATTAACGCAAAACAAAATCATCCCCTAGATACAATGTCTCCGGTGACTGTGTACAGTAGAAAAATTCTTCCAATTGATTTTATGTGTATGGGAATTACTCGGAGGAATTTTCATTGTCGGATGGGATAGTTCCAGTTTCTTATGATACCGTCAAGAAATCAACAGCTGGCACTGTCCTGCAATTACGGATTTCTGAATTCTCTGACGAAAGCTCATTACACGTGTTGTTGACCGCAAAAATCATCCCCTTTGGGAAACTTCAGTATTCCAGACTTGACCTTACGCGATCTAACCCTTAGGGCTATTTCATACGGACAAGCTTTGAGATAGAGAATAACTATAGAAGCTAGTGTGTATACTTACGAGCTATAGCTAAGATTGGTTTTATAATAAATGCATAAGTAATTTATAACGTGGAAAATATAAGACATATACCTAGAGTGGGCTTGGAATATGTGTATGTATATATATAATGCTATTTTAGGACAATTGGCTGTTTTGGGGACCGTCCCCCCAGAAAGTGTCCAGCGTAACGACTGGTTTGAGGACCATAAAGCGGACTGTCACACCAAGTTTGTTTATATTTTTTAAACGTTCGGCATCCAGTATTTGTGATGGGCTTAGAAATGTTTCGTTAGGTTATATTAGGTAAGAATTCCAATGCTGTGATGTCCCAAGGTAATAGTTTTAAAAAAAACATTAGCTTGGTATTGTGAACGCCCCTTAATTTTTCGTGCCTGATTGTGAGTTTTAAGCCTTAAGTATCTCTCATACATCAAATCAACAAAGAGATACCTAAGAGCGGAAGAAATTCCGGCAATGCGAATCCCAGATTTCATTCTTAGTTGAAAATAGTTCAATTTATACTTTTTAAATGGCCTCAAAATAGCCGTCCAGATAAAATCTTTGCCCCCTAATTGGCTAGTAGCTAAAAGTAATGTCCAGAAAATGAACATTTGACTTAAAAAAATATAAAATATATACATATAATATATGGATACATATGATATATTGAAATCGCCTCCTAAATAGCCCAACGCCAAATTTATATGCTTTACTATAGATGCATATATTCGGTGCACTAAATGCGGGAGACGCAGCATCCCCGATATTGTTATAGGTTATAAATCGAAGGTCGCGTATCATATTACTTGTGGATACTATTCTAGCCAATTGAAATCGGTGGATACGATTCACGTGTTTGGAAGCAACATCGCGCGAACTCTAACGCCAAATCCCACGAGACAGCATAATCAATAAATTCGTAGCGGCGTGACCTCGTTCTCTCTGGACCGACGATGTGTGAGGAGACCCGAAGCGTCGCGACGACCGAGGCCTTTAGTAAGCGAGGGAAGAACGGACGTTCGCTTTACGTCAATTCAGAATCCCTGGCACGTCATTAAGCCGCGCTTTCAGTCGATCGACCGTTTACGTATTTGCGCGCGTGTCGCTCACGGCCTTCGTGCTTATGCGTTTTGTCCTGACTCCACGTTCGATTTTCGCCGCGTCTACCGTCCCTGTAAAAGTGCTCAACGGTTAATCGGCTACATACTCTTTTGTCCTTGTCCCGAGTTCAACCACGTCTATCTCGTGGCGGAGCGAGAAAAATTGATGATCGTGTTTATCGAAAGTCAACCCAATTTTCTGCACGGTATTATTTAACGTCGCTACGCCATCACGAGGTCGTGATAAAGCGATCACAGCTTTTAATCAGAGAAGCAATAAAAAGCTTCGACTGCATTCATTCTGTATATTATAGCTTAATTATGCTGATCACGTGACGAAGTTACTGGTCAAGAATAAAATGAATTTGATTTTTTCTCCCCTCTCTCACTCTCTCTGAGAAAATCCTGTTCCCATTTTTTAGACAGACACCCGTTATATTGGACTACTCGAACAAATACATTCAGGATGACTGGATGAAGTACTGTCGAAGCTTCCTACCCTAGAACCGGAATTATATGGGATAGACAAGAGAAGCAGCAGTGTCAGAGGACGAGGAGCAGGCAGAGGACGGTAAAGGAGATGAAGGAGATGAAGGAGATGGTGATGAAGGTGGTAAAGGTAGAGGGTCGAAGCGTTTACCGCAACCACTAAATATTCAAAGTGGTAACTGGGTAACATTCGTTTCTATAAGACCTCTCTCACCTCTTCAGACCTCATATACCTTCAGGGCGATGCAAGACGAGGGACTACGCCATTATTATATTATTATGCAGAATATATGTACATTACATACAATATAACAGGCGTCTTCCAGTTTGTCTCCAGGCGTATATAACTTGTAACCTGTCTACCTATCCCAACCTACATGAGACACAGAACAATTGTGGTTGCCTTCAGTTTTTTTCAGGGAATATTGCGACTAGGACTCTAACGTCAGATGGTATTAACCTCTATGAAAAAGTCATATAGACGCACAGTAAAAAATATTTTACCTATGACTTTTTCCTGGAGGAAATTACGTTACCACCGTGGGGTGACAAGAAGTGCTAGGATGACGGGTGGATGGCGAACGCGATAAAACATTAAACAACGAATTGCTCCGTTCTATTTCGGTATAATTCCCTTAGTCGGATGTCAATTAAACCAGCCAGTAAATCAAGCTGAGGCGATCCGTGTGAAAATTGCTCAAGAAATTGAATATTATATAAGTTCGTATATATGTATATACTACAGTTATCTGAAACGACTGTAAATCCAAATAGAGTAACGAGATTTTAATAAAGCGACAGTTGTCCGTTTTTACTCATTAATTTTTTTAACCCTGTCGAAGCCCAGAATCGACTTAAAGTCGTACAAGGGTCTTTCTGTTATATAACTAGTGAACTTCTAGATGTCTTGGCGAATCCTGTAAGAGGATAGATGTATATAGTGATACTCCTTGCACAGTAACAACTCTATCTGAGAAAACCATAAATCCTTGTGTGCGATAGTACCTTTTTTTGTGTGCGCTGCTATTGGCCGTAGATAAAACAATAAAGCGAATCAAAGAAGAATCATGATGGCTGACGGAATACAGTTGGACCACAGGCTCGGGTAGATTTTTTCTGTCGAGATAATCGGTTACATCTCCACTATAGGACCAATTGCCAGTATGTAGTCTTGTCCTTACTGACAGACCAATGCACGAAGTTTCAGGCGCTGTTCGTTTGACCTAACCTTTCTGTTATCCAATTGCTTGCTAGAGCGCCAGAAACGTAATCAGAGAGACTAGTTTCTCTAGTCGTAGTAATGCGTTGCGCGAAGCAAACACAGTTTACCGACAGTGCTGCCACCGGTGCTAAAAACTGTAAGTTTCAAAGGTTTTCAAACGGTCAGTGCGGAAGATCGATCAGTGCCAAAGGAGTCAGTGCCCAGAGTCCGACTGCACTGTGGAAATAAAATATTCGCAAACATTGCAAATTCTATCCGGACCCTTACTATGGATCGTGCAAAACTCACGTGAAAGCTCCGGCACGTGAAACCTACCTGCTTACGTATGCAATCACATATGTACGAAGGAGAAAAAGAAGAAAGGGGCCACTGAAGTTCGACTATCGTACAGGGAAAAGGCAATGACGTCCAACTGGCTGGATCAGTCGGTACAACTTTGGACACATGACGTGGATGCTTTTGCCACTGAGTTCAACTCCTCGAACTCTTTCCCTCTCTCTTTTTCGCTCTTTCTTTCTCTCTTAGTCAAACTCAAAATCTCTGATACGCATATAAATTTTACATATTATAAATATATACATATCCTGCGCGTCGATGACTCACGACTTGACTAAAGAGATAAAAAAGTCTAGATACCGCGTGAAGTGTAAGAAATAAATTCGATTAACAACATCAATAGTGATAAATTCTTTCTCCAGATCAACGATGCCTGATATAAGTTTTTGAAAACACTTTGAACTGTTCTCAAATTCTCAGTCCACTTTGCGCCGCTATTATTTTTCGTATGAAAAAAAATATTTTGCGAATACACTTAATATCTGTACAAAAGGAAGCGTGAGAATGGCAAGAAAGCAAATGCCTCGTGGGGCTCTGAAAAGGATAGTGCGGATACACAACGAAAAATCATCAGCGACCATAGAATATGTCGAGCGTCGAAGAAGCGTATGAAGAAAATCCAACAAAGTATACCCAAACAGGGAGTCATGCTTATAGCCACATGAACATGAAAAATATCCAATTATCAGTACAACTGAATATCCAAGAATTGTCAAGTGTCTAACAGCAACGATAAACATATCTGCAGAGAGCACGAGAAAGCCCAGGAGCAGCTTAACGTTAATGCCCATCAAGGACGCTATTGTCACCATTAATAGAAACGCTCGATGCGAAGCTTAAAATTCAACACGAATACACCGAAGCGTCGCGAAGCTTCCCTCCCCCCCTTCCACTCCTCAGATTCGTGCGAATTTCGCGTCAGATACTCTGAGAGTATATCGTGGTATCGTTAATGGAAGCTCGTTACACTGGTAGATGCTTGGTATCTGTACTGTGTAAGATAAGAAGGTCCCTTGGAGAATTGGAAGTGGAAAATGGAAAGTGAGTGAGAGAAGGTAAAAAGAGCAGATGGTACGAAGGGCTTCAGGTAAAGGACGAAAGTCCTACGTATAGCACGGAGTATGATGTAAAGAGTATGAAGTGAAATAGGTGGCTGAGAATAAAACAGGATTGCGTTTGTAAAAAGGGAAGGGCGATGGAGGGTGTGAGGGGGGATGAAGAAGAAAGGGGATGAAGGGAGGAAGTGAGTGGATCTCGAATGCGGGTTGCATCACTGAGATGCAGCTTCAATATTGATATGCCAGATTGCCTGCTGCCCCCGGCGACTGGAATCGGATGGAATCGAGAACGTGAAGAACATCGGCGCACGCGGAGTCGCCTCTTGCAAAGCGTGCGAGACCTCAAGTGAAATTGGGCGAGATATTATTGAACACCGGGTATACGGGAGAGGAAAGGGCTTCGATTCACCCGAAGGGAGTAAGAACGAAGGGAGGAGGATTTCTCCTAAGGGAACGGAAGACGGACGGTTTCCTCTTCTACTCACTGAACATGAACGGATACTACCTATCGTATAAATAAATACAATATACCAGTTATACACTCTTTCGGATAACTCCTGCAGAATCTTCCTGAGGCTCCTTTCATCCTATCGTACAAGGATTAATGGAAATCGATCCCTTCGAGAAGAGATTCTGAGATTAATTGCGAGGAAGTTCTGCGGTGATAAGGGAGGAGGGAGGAGGGGGGGAACGAATAATAATTGATTAGTCTTAAAGATTATCTTGACAGTTTTCACGAAATTGTCATCGTGACAGCAGCGCATTGTCTTAACTTTACCTATATCAGAAATCTCCAAATTGTCCCTACGAATAAGGACTTCACTTCTCGAATGGAATAACGAGCTCGAATGTTCTACCCGAATTTCAGCTTGTTCGTCGATGTAAGCTGAACGAACTTGTATCGCAGAGACAGATTGACGGACAGCTGGTGGTCCGTGACGTAACCACCTGACATCCTTGTCCGATCTGGTTCACGTACCCTGGGGATCATATAATACATGCGAGAATACATCCTCATGTAGCAAATTTGACTTGCGTATACTATATGTATATACAGGATGTTCGAAAAGAACCAATGTCTCAATTGTAAATTTGTAGATTATATTTATACAGGGTTGTCCATGCATCTTGACACCTGTATAACTTGTAAGGTATGCATCGTATGGGAAAATGTTGTATATAAAATTTGTACGGTTTTAAACGTTGCATTATGTAGTGCATAAATTTTACTTGTTTATGGAGGCGTTTTAGATATTTCAAGGTCAACGCCGTGTTTACAAATGGAATGCTATACTTTTTATACCAAATTGTGAGAGAACGTAAAATTTGGAGTAAAAACGTATTGACCTATATTAGCTGTAAGCGTAGTAACTACGAATAATTTGACTTTGTTTCTTGAAAATATTCTTCGCGTCATATCAAGTTAAAAATTCAACCTTAGATGCTATTTTTTATTACGTGTACATATATATCCTTCATAATACTTCAGTTAACGCATCAAAGGGCTGATACGTAGCATTTTGTGAAATTAAATGTGCATAACTCGTAGAGCGTAAAATGGCAACCCTCCACCCGCTACCCTTCAGGTACTCCGTTACCGGAGAAGACTAGACAGGATGGATCTATCGGACTAGGGGAGGTCGAGAGAAATTTCCGGTATGGATGCGTCATACAATATGTATAGATATGTACGTGAAAAGAGAGAGGGAGAGAGTAGATTGGCGCATAAAGCGTTCGAAATGCAGGAACCGTTGGGGATCCTTGCGTTTCCGGTATATTTCGGGTTTTGCGTGGATTCACGTACGGGTGAACGCAGCGCCACGCCACGTCAGCTCAGCAAAGCATGCACAACGGCGGATGACACAGTGTCACGTGCGGTTGGAGTTGCATACGAAAATGCAATTACTTTCCAGGCCTCTGGATATTTTTACCATTTCATTTCGTCGGGCATACCGCGACCCAAATTATTCCTCTTCCTCTATCGCAACTTCCGCCTCGACCATTATACATATATAGTATCACCCTATGCCCTATGACGCTACCACGAATGCAATTTCATCCATTCGTTGTTTTCCCTAGGGTATCCATGATAAGGCTGAGAATGTGGAGAGAGGATGAAACACGGTTTAGATTGCCTACCTAGTTACCTACCTACCTACCTGACTGGGTATCGTAATAAGTAAACATTTATATATCATCATGCATGCACGTGGAGTATCAGTCAAACGGTTGCCATGACAACCTCAAGAACATTGCGAAAGTCGTCGAATAAACAAGACGAATAAATTACCCATGCTTCAGGTGGTAAACGAAGATTTTACGTGTCCTGAATGATCTTAGTTACCTCAGGATGATCTTACGGGATGTTGTAGATCGTCTTTAGGTTAGCACACGATAACCATGATACGAGTGTGGATTGATGAAATAAGAGTGACGGCCACGAGTCAACTTGGACTTCGTACAGACGAAAGAATCATAGTGCCAGGAAGTCCCAGGTTGACACTTGGACTAGTTCGGCAGGTTGTAAGGGGTTGTAATAGCGTGCAGTATAAAACAACGGTGGTGCTGCAATTAAATATGCAAACTACTTCTCGGTTACCCGGGTAACATCTGCGCGAGAATCCTTTACTTGGCAATCCAACGGCACACCGTGCTACCACTATTCCTCACAGCCGTGGGGTGCAGCGAGCTATCTTGCCCGGCAATATTTCACAATTTACCTTACAAATTGCTCTCGGAAATATGAATGGAAATATTACGTCGCGTCGGAGAAATTCGCCGCGCGGTTAATTCATTCGGCGACCATTAGGAGAGATGCACGGGAAAGGACGCGTTTCAATTACTCTCGAGGAAAGCAAGAAAATAACTGACACGTTATTCGTTCATTAGCACATATACGTCCACCCCTCTGCATATGCTCGTATGGTTTACTCATTTATTTCTCTCCTCTGTCCTTCTCTCCCGCTCTGCTATACGGAAATACCTAAAGTCCCAGAACGCAATACTCCACGTTGAGTGTGTATGTAGAGTGACCCAAAAAAAAATTAATAAAAAGCCAATCGTGCAATTCGAATACGGAGAATCGATGAACAGTCGTTTTTTCGTATCCCACGATCAGAAGAAGTGACATAAGTGAAAAAAGTGGAAACGTGGCTAAAAAATAAAACGATGTTCAAACTGCCACCAGTCTGACGCACGCCGAATCGCTTCTGTTTCGAATCAACGACGATACGATAGATCTTCCTGGACACAAGGAACACGCAATCGAACCGTGTACATTAAGGAAAACAGGGGTAGTTCGGCTGAGTGAAAGTAGGACTTGCGCAGGTAGGTGTGCGAAGGTCGGAATGTTGGAACGTGTAAAGGGACAGTCAAAGGGAGATGGGGCGTCGACCTGTCCAGCCTGTGGTACACAGATGTGGTTTAGGCCATAGGTAAACCCAGTCGGACCATTGTGCATGGGAGGTCGTGTACCGCAAAATGAGACACAACCATCCACAATTCCATTTCGTTCGACGCGAACCATATCACAGTATGGGACTGAAGCTATATGGCGGTACTCAGGAAAACGGGCGTACCGAGCTGAATCCAAAATCCCAGCGTAGGCCGCTATGACTGTAAGCGTAAACGACGTGCACGGAGGCCATTAGGCATGGACAATGCTTACAAATAGCGTAAACCGGCTGCAAAATTGTCACTTTATTTCGACGTTGACCTATGCGCGCCGAGGCCATGCAGTTTCGTCCTGGACCTTGTATGGGTATGGCACTGAAAGCTGCATAGCGAACGTAGTGAAAACCATGTTCAAGTAAGGTATAACACGGTAGACTAACTCACAGATTGTTCCAGTTGCCGGAGCTGACGCTCGATTGAGAGAATAGGGAAGACGGACTCTATACAAATAGAGAGCAAGTAGTTACCTTGTAAAGACTATAGGGGATGAGGAAAACACAGAAACCGTTACGGTTCAGACGGTCGCGCTTTATTTTGAAAAGATTCTCTATAGTAGCTTGCACTGCTCCAAGAGGTACGTGAACTAGTTAGATACGTAAGTAGTATAGGTAGCTGGATGGGATACCTACTCAGAGTTCGGAAACTCCATCAATTCGGGAACGAGCCAATTGATGCTCGAGATTTCGCTGAATTTGGGGGAAAAGCGACTAAGATTGGAAAGTCTTTTCGGCTTGCCCGGAAATGGACTAACTTCGTGAGCGCAGCTGGGACATCGTGAGAAGGCACGCGTGAACCATTGTACCTTATGGGAGAGATGGGCCTTATCCTTATCCGCAGTTAACGTACAGTACGTATCTACGGAATGTAACGGGACAGGGGCGTATCCTTATTGACTATATGGGTTCCCAAGTTGTGCTGAGACGATTAAACAGGGAATGGGAGGATCCTCCCAATGATTGGCTACAAGGAACTGATTCGTTCATCCCTCTCACTCACTCTCACTCACTTTCTACCCTCTTCACTCTCTGACTCACAGACTTCACTCACATAGAGTCCACGGCGTGTATACAGCTGATATCCTGACATCCGGATGCGACAACTTTTAAACCCATTTCATCCTGGCTAAGATAATCAAGCCGAAGATATCCACCTATGGCTTATCATATACAACAAGTACCTATACATTTATATCCAAGGATCGTCTACCTCGCCCAACAGACGAAGATCCGCAATGCGAAATCAGTTTTCAGGTTTTCATAAAATATATAACCCTGCGAAAAGTAACGGCACGTCAGCCTCGGCTTCAGGTGAAATTAATTCTTCCCGGAGGCAGAGGGCAACGCTTGTTAATCACACTATCACTGCGCATTACCGTTACCGGGTTAAATTATGCCGAGCTTTCGCAGTCCTTCATCCTAAGGAATGCATTGGTTACCAAAAGGGGACACCAAGTGATCTACTACCCAGTCCATTGGTATATTCTACATTACCACCTAAGCCGATGTACCTACGTGTAACATGTATCTAACGTATATTGCTCGTACCATAGTATGTATGGTGCTCATACGTATATATATACACGTATATGCATGTTATATATCGCACTGAATGATATATCACTCGAGATCCAACTATTTGCCGGGAAGTTTCCCCTATTCTGTAGTTACGTTCTACATACAAGAGGAGTGTGTGTGGGGGGGAAGTAGTTTCACGAAATTCAGGGCGGCTTTCCACCAAATTGTTTTGTTTCTCATATTTCATTAGTCACTGTCCACTGGGTTCCTAAGGTACCCTTAATGCTTTCCTTTTGCCACCGCGCTGTCGCTTGGAATTTCGGAAAATCGATCATACGGAAATGAAGTCCTAGACGAGATAGCTGAAGGGAAAATTGTTTCCTTGGATACCGAAATAAAAAATCGTTTAATAAAATTTCACTAAAGATTCTTGATAACGATAAAAGTAAGAGCTTAACGAGTACTCGTACATACTACATATACATATATGTACATACATACTTAATTCTCAGTTGCCTCGAATGATTCTGAAATTTTCATGGCATCACTGTCCGCACGAGAAGATCTACTTAGTCCGCGTCTCCGCAACTTTCTTTAATCAAGTATTATATTTTACTCGAGCGTTTCCCAAGCCGCTGGGAGGACATTGCTTACAAGAACTCAGGTAAGGAGCGATTGAAAATAAATAACTCGTACCGTAGTAAAATGTACAGCGTTAAGTGGAGTCTACCCATTATACCTTACCTAACCTTACCAGTCGGTTCAGAGAAATCCTGAAGAATACATACGACACGGTAGAAGAGCTAGAGACATCTATCCCAGATAGTCAGCCCGATATTGACGTGAGATTTATAAAGCCCTCGAACTGGTCACGTTCTCTAGAAGCACGGCGTGGAAAGTCAGCCCACCCGGGTGGGCCGTATGCCCGACTCATTTCTCACGGCCACTCGGCCGTAGATCGTGGGGCACTTCGCGTTGCAGGAATTGGAGTGCAGCCCGTTCACCGGGTCCAGGAGAACGTGAAGTAGGGGTTAAAGGTGGCATTCGACTGGCGATTCGGACAGGAGAAGAGAGGGAGAATATAAACGGAGAAAGAGGGAGAAAGCAGTGTTACCCTGGATTTCGACAGGACGTAAACCTACATTTTACATTGGCGGACCCCAAGCATCCTGGGGATTGTAAATGCCAGACGCGAAAGTATCAAGGTGTAATCAAATATTTCCCATCTACGTGTTCGAGGTTGTAACCGAACTGGTGGGAGAGAATTATACCCACCCTGATATGTTCAGGAATCGCGGTTCGTACGCTTCGCGACGAGACGAAGATGTATGTCAATTCGGCTGTGATATACGGCCCAGAATAGGGCATAAATATCTCTTTCTGAAGCTGCCGGTGTGATAAGGCACACACTGCATCCCCCCCCCGCCCCCTTTCATCCTACTGTCCCGATTGTATACTGTCCCTCACTCACCCTTCTTCTATCTCATTCTACCTCTATCATCCTTCTACTCATCCTCGTCCTCCTCCCTGCAGTTACCTACCTTACCTACCTACCTCGTGAAATCTACGTACCACTCTTATACAAGGCATAACCGAAGCTATATTCATTCCTAGACACGTTATGCGAGATACTACGTCACACCCGTGTCATCCCGGGTGTCCTCGATATTTCAGATTTACGCCGTTCGAACGAAATATTTTTTTGTTCCTCCTCTACCCCCGTTCCTCCTCGCACTACTTTCTATCTCTTTCTCCCTTATCAAATTCCGCGATTTACCCAATCCACATCCCTCTCTCTAACCCTACTCGGGATGCGGAAGCATACGTATAGGGAGCGACGTTTTGCTCCGATTCTGCTAGGCAGACGAAAACTCTAATAGATTCTGGAAATAAAAAGATCTTCGTTTGTAAAATATTACATGGTTATGGAAATATGAATAAGAAGTTAGTATCGTTGATAAGGTTTTGCTTTTATGTGTTCACAATGTTATTCCGAAGTGAGTGACAGTTGGAAGATGAAAAAGTGGATTGATATAATATTAAATCTATTTATGATTATTTTTTTATTTTATGTAATGGATTAAACTTTGGTATTATTTTTAATAATAATTATCGCGAAAATTGTAGATACGAGTGTTGAATTATATATAATTAATAATATATTGTATGGGACATGTGGTCGCACGAGAATTTGAAAATTGTTAATTCGTTGCTTTCACGGTCGTAACATAAGAGCCGTCGTAACGCAAAATGGCACACAATGGAGCGACTAATTAAACTAATGATGAGTTTCCGATATTAGTCTCCGAGTCGTGTCATCTGCACAGAGCAATATTGGCGTCGACCTATTGCCTTCGTCAAAACAGAAATGTCCATTGAGATACATTCACGAGAAAGTTGGTCGCCCTTTGTCATAGCTGTAGATTGCAAATTACCAGACGTCGTCCGACGACCGCGACGATGCGTTTCTTGCGATCTGTACCCTGCGGAATATTCGTTCCGAGATACGTGGACGTCCCGACGTTTGGCGTCATTGTGACGTATGATAGTTAAATATCAGTATGAGAGAAACAAACAAATATCATATATGAGAGAAACTGTAAAGTTGATTAATATATATTAATGGTCACGTGATGAATATTGAAAAATATATATACATATACAGTGCTCGGAATTAAAGGATTTTTATTCATACCCACCTAAACGCAATCAAGACGCAGAAGCTTTGACATAAATTAATGACGACAATTTCCAAATCCAAGCGCGACCTTATTGCCCTACAACGAGACCGAATATGCCGGGTTGGAGAGTCGAATGAAATTTCCGCGTGGAGTTAATTCGTTGGGAATGTTTTGAAAAGTTTGTCCCTTTATGCGAATAGGGAGGCCAACGTTGGTACCATGGGAATAAGAGGAGGGCGCAGACAAACCAGGACGAATAAAGGTGCTTGACTGAAAGGGGGTAGAAGGTAACTGTTTTATTTCACATATTATTACAGCCTTATAATTTTTCGAGAGCGCTAAATTTATTCATAGCGCGGCTAACCCTGTTACGGCGTTTTACCAAGCACGACGAGACCACGAGGATAAAGGGCCATTTTTCATCCAAATGCTTCTAACTTTTGCGATTTTTCAGTCCGCATCGACTTGGCTCACCGTGAGCACCATGGGACTTCGCGAGCATCTCGCGGCGTCGCGACGCCTCCGTCGGAGTACCTGTATATAGAGAAAGGAAGGGCAAGCTCGCGTTTCCTCTAAAGCGTAGAAAGAGAAAGAGCTAAAGCCTCTAGCACTTCTGTAACACGTTGAATCCGCTTGATTTCTCTCCAGGATCCATTAATCGCGTGAAAAGCTCCCAAAGCGCTGGCTGCATCTCTAATCCAGTACCGCGACGGAGTTTAACGTCTCGAACAAAAAGACAAGTCAGTCGACGCGTTAACACTACGACGTCGGAAAATTCCGTAGACGCGCTAGCCAAGACGATCCCCATCGACGCGAAACTTCCTACTTGCTACTTGGTAGTCGGGGTCGCTTCGACTTCCCTTAGCAACTAGTTGGAACGTTTCCATTGAAATATTCACAAAAGACGACCTTGAAGACTGAACCTTGAAACAATAGAAGAAACTCAAAACTCTGTACCACCGAGTATTATCGAATTCACTGTATCAAAGTTACTAAGGTCGTCATTTGAGACAAGTTTCAGGGGGACTCTTATACACTGTATGCCGTAAAGAGTTGACCCTTCAAAATGGCATGTTATATATGAGTATATCTATAGGGTTATACACGCTACTGACATGTGCACGCATATGCAGCACGTACAGTACAGCCATGGCTAGAAGGAACTATGGCAGAACATGGTGGGTTGTGTCAAGCAGTATATACCCTGCAGGCGACATGTATTATTCAGTCTGACACTTGTGCTACGCTATGGAGGATCTATCTGGAAAGATGCCGTAAAAATAAATATACGCTGTAAACGCGGACCGAAATATTATTTCTTACGATACTAAGTGACAAGCTGACGGGCGTTCCGAGATATTCGTACACAGGGAGCGATAATGGCCGCGTGAATAATGTAAAGGCAGTCGTAATTCTGCCTAGGCAAGCTGCTAAATCCGTTATGTCACTCGCTCGTTTTCACCGGAAAGTCTCGTCTTCTCCTCTTACAGAGTAAATTTCATTATGTACGCACCGACGTCAAATCAAGCATCGATCGCATCGGACAAACTCGCAACAACCAATAGAATTCAGCGTCTGTATGTTCACTGAAATCCTTCGTTAATTCTCTTTTATTCCGCCTGCGTTCAGCTGCACGAGCAACCGTAGTCTATATACGTAGTAGGCAGCCCATTCATTCGGCTACGACGTGGCGATTCATTCAAGGGTATATAACGTGGGAGAAAAAGGTGGGAGTCTCTTTGAACCCAAAGAGACGCCGAGATAATATTAGCTGTATCGCCTACTATTACGCGCGTCCTTTCTAATAGTCCGCCATTAGAGATAATGAATGTAAATTATGCGTAACGGACCATAATTAAAAAGAGCGTTTATAAACGACAAAGGTAAATTGAGCGTGGCGGGTGGACGCGGTATGCTATAGTAAGTTATTCCTCTCTTTCTCTCTCTCTCTCTCTTTCTCTTAACTGATTTTCGTTCTATCCTTCAATATTGCAACTACAATTACTTTGCTGATCATCTTCAGAAATACTTGTGACTCTCGTAACTTATGCGATGGGATACAAGGAACAAACTGTAGAATCAGATGAATTTTTATAAAACTAAATCTATTATCAATAGAAATGCTCGGTACCTAAATAAAATTAAGTTTGAAAATGTCTCGAAAGCATTTGTGAACCAAATCGAAATTCCTTATGAACAGAAAATAAAAATTCTTGGTATCACCTTTGCTTATAACTTTTCGTGATATAGCCAGACAACAAACACCTTCAAGACAATAATCGATGCCACAGTGTATCAGTTGAAATTAAGACGTAACCTTGTACCTTCCTTTATCCGTAGCAACGTAGTATAAGCGCTTGTTCAACCTGTAATAGACTGCTTAGTCGCACGTGATATGACAGGAGAGCGAGAAGAAAAGCTTCAAAGAGCCCTTAACGAAGCAATTCGCTTCATATTCAATGTTAAAGTGCGGAAACACATCACGCCTTACTATGATAAATTAAAATTACTAAAAGTGACATCACCGCGACACTATATATCAGGCTCTTCGACTTACAGTATCCTCCACACCAAGCGCCCTAGTTATCTTTTCAGCATCTTCGTCTCTCACGGCTCAAACAGAATAAGAAATACGCGAGCCAAATCGGATGATATGGTCATACCAAAACGTAGATTAGAAATCTATTAAAAGATCTTTTCGCCTCTCAGCAATCTCTCTTTGGAACTCCCTACATAGTAAAGTAAGATCTGTCTCCACCATCTCCTCTTTTAAATCTAGGTTCTACCGGTACCTCCTACAATAAATAAGCAAACCAGCTCTCAACTGGTTATGGATAACTAAATCTACATGGACATAAGCGATCTTCTTCTTGCCTGTATCCTCTTCCTGTTTCTTCGCTGTCAAACTTTCTTGTTAAACTTAATTTTTAAGAGAAATTTATTTTTTAAACTTTATATGTATACTTACAATCACTCTAACGCCCAATAAAGATTCATTCATTCTCTCTCTCTCTCTCTCTCCCTCCCACTCCGCGAGAGAAGAATGCCATAAAAATGGGGATAAACACTTTCACGGTCATAGGAACCCAGAGTCCCCCTGCCCCTCGCCATCCCACAACCTGACTACTCCACACGAACGAAGGGTCGTAGGGCGCATCCACAACAAAGCGTCGTAGTTATTAATAAGAACAAACGTTACAAGGTAGACGCGTTACTCATTCTCTGTCAACTTTCATAAGTGAATATTATTCTCTGCTTGACTTATGAGGCGGTCGTATCCTTTTATACAGTCTATAGGCAACTTGAACAGCAGCCATTAGGCCATTGACATTCCCTCCTGCCAAAAATGTTTCGAATGACAGTAAGAAACACCCTTTGAAGAATGGAACAGCATTTTATGATGATTTTATTAGTTGTATATATACATATATAGGTTAATCGTTATTTCCTAATGGAATTTCAGTTTCGAGTGACTCCTGTAAACCGTAAGACCACAAGGCAGTTGGCCCCTCGAGATAAAGCAGATATCGGACCGTGACCATATACTACGGTCTACATAGATGGAGAGCTTTAGAGACTCTATGGTTTTATGGTGCCCGACGGAGACGAGTCATATCGTGTGAAATATCTCAGGCCGATAAATCTTCTCTTCCTTGCGGGAGTCCCCAGAGTCCAGGGCCATCTGGTGGCAGCGGAGCAACAGCGTGCCAAGGCGCGTCTCTAAGATTTTCCAACGAATGGTTATTACGGACTTTTCAGTGCTCGTATTGCAATGAGCCGTGGTCCAGATCTGGATGGAGGATTGGAATTGGTATGAGGGAGTTAGCTCAATGGGTTCAATGTGGCTTCATATTTTCTATTTCCCCGAGATAACCAGCGAACCAAGCTAGCGAGCTCTACGGTCGATATCCAATATCTGTTTGCTAATATTTCACATATGGCTGCCACGGGCTCTTACCTCTTACCTCTTACCTATATACATACATATATAGGCATAGGTATATATCCCTCTTACACACCAGCATCGTATCGGCATGCCTCGACGAGCCTTCAATTGCCACGAGGGAGGAAATACTTCATCCATTCATTTCCCACGAGGAAAATTCGTGCCGTGTGTCAACATACAGATGAACCTGTGGTTACCTATATGTAAAATTATTTTAAATATACGATTTAAACTGGTTTCACGTTAATTCCTTTATTTTTGTTCAGCTAGCAGCAGTCCATGAAATCACCTAGTATCAACTTCTTCGCCGACAGTTTGACTTGGAAACTTAATCCTTTACCCTCTGCTAGCGCCACTACGACACGCAGTTACCAGTCACTCCTACAATTCCAAAGTTTTACAAGTATTAATAAATCGGTATACCCAGGGTCCACAGGAGCCTATGGAATGAAATTCTGTGATTTCAGGTAAGATGAAAAACTATGACGCAACATCCATAAAAAAAATTACCTGCAAACGTATCCAGCGGTACATCGTTTAAGTATAAAATCGCCGTAGCCTCCACGACCCCTATTTAACCGCGAGTAAGAAAGTTAGATAGCATAGAGAAGCGTACAAGTAAATAACAAGCATGAAGAGATATAGTTGTGCGGCAGAGTCTGTAATTAAAACCAGTTGGTATTTACTTGGGGGTAATGAAGGGGCAAACACACAGTTTGTCTCCGTTAGTTGTATCTATCTAGCTATACCCGCCTACCTAGTGTATCCGCCGCCTTCGTCCTTCAGCTTCCCCAGTATACGTATACATTCCTATTCGATCCATAGGAAAGGAGATGGTTGGCTAACGCAGTAGCCCAGAAGCTTTCCAGCTGAATGTGTACAATTTCTCCATGAAATCACCAACAATTTCGCGTACGAGGATCACAGCCAAAGAGTCATGCTCGAAACGGAAACGAGCGCCTGTTATGATTACGAGGAATCGTTATCCACATTTCATTGAAGAAAGTACCCATAGCAACCCCTTAAGAAGCCATCCCCTCGTTTCAACGAAGAAGAAACGTACCGCATTTCGGAAGCGGAAGTCGAAGAGTTCAAAAACATCGTAAATATCCATCGGGATGTTCGAGATTTCTCGATTCTCAATTCGATTATCCGTAATCGATATCTCGATTGAATATTCCATAACGGTGATCCAAGGCGAGGAACGATATTCGCGACCGTCACGGAGGCCGCTCGTTCTGGATATCGTTAGGCTTAACGAGCGGGTCATCGATCAGCCAAAAGTAAAATCTCGTCGGTCCATTATTCTCCGGCAGCAGAGGGGCAGGAAACGACCGCGGAGGAAGCGGACGTTTGACTGGACACGTACGAGCCATTCGGAATGGACAATGCGAGGGACACCACTTCATGCTATTCCTAGCTCCCTCGTGTGTGCCCATTTCATCCCCGAAAAGCATTCGTATATTTCACTCTATAGAATCGCGTGTGCGTAACCGCCGACGCATTGATTTCCGTTTAGGCTCGTTGTGACGGGTGACGAGGTAGGCGGGGAAGGGAGTGGGAGTTGTTTCTCACTGTGTCCCCGAGGGCACGCATGTGCGCCCAGCCTTTACGCACGTGCCTCTACCTATGGTATATATATTATAGAGCCATATACAGTATGTACAGTAAATACGGGGTTGTGGGTAAGAGCGAGAGTGAGAGGAAGGAAAAGATGAGAGAAGATACACACGTCTCACATAATCCTCGAGTCCTGTGGAAAAATGCGTCTGATCCACCTAATCCCTTATTCCCCACCACGATAGATTGATATCGGTCGTCCGAGCTGACACTTTTTTTTTCCCCCTCGGAAGGCACAGACGTCACCATCGTCACAGTCAAGCCTGCCAGTATATAGTGTGGTTAGAAAAAAAACCTACCAAACCTCCAAGCCACAGCATCCTTCGGCGATTCATCTTTAGGTATAGACCGTATGAGTATAATATTCTGGACCCATGGGATATACGTGTACACCTAATTCCACGGTTGGTCTCTTGCAATACAAAATCGCAAAGCTATACACAATGCCTTACGATTAGTCTGCTTGAGTCCTAAGGAGATATATTTATTGCTTTGTCTTACAGTTGGTATACGAGGGAAAAAAGTAAAGGCCAGTAATGGAATAATATGCATGAATAGTATATGGTGTATAGAATGACTATTAGGTAGCTGATCATCTAGAGTCTACTGTGTGTACACTATAGCGGGTAAAGTTACTATAGGTTGTTAGGGGACGGGTTGACGTATAAGCATCAGGTAGGTATAGACTAGGTATAATGTCCTCGTTACTGGTTATAAATCTTGGAGAACGAGCAGAAAGTTGGAACGGTACTCGTGTTTTTCGAAGTCCGATGAAGTTTAAACGGACCACTTAACGAGGATTGGAAGGGTAAAGGACGGCGTACGTATGGGCGATGGCTGTATAACAATTGGACGACGGCCCATAGTTTGAGCGACAGCGCAGATGCGGCAAAAATATTCACAATTACACGTCAAGCGTCTGTAGTCGCTCGTCTGCCGCGCCTGTGAATAATAGATAGAGAAGCTCCGCGGCTTTCTTGGAAATTCAACTGGTCCAGAAATTGGCACAAGGTTCGAAACGGCCATCTTACCAACGAGCGCCATACCGTTTTTCATTGCTATTTTTGTTACGGACCCGACGGCAGACGTCGATCGCGGAAGCGACGGACAGTCGCTAAGAAAAAAAAAAAAAACATACTTTAATCATACCCCTCATTTATTTTCGCGCAAGACTACACCGTGATTCTTATGCATTCTTTTATGTATGACGTATCTTTCTGTATTTACGGCATGGAAACGTAAGGGTTATTTTTAGGTCGTCCTGCAGTCAGATGCGTTTTAAACCGATGTATTTAAGGACGTGCCTGACTTTATTCCATGGGACGTAGAAAGGTGAGCTGGTATTTTATGCGTTGGTGTAAAAAAAAAGGAGTAACAAAAAAAATAGTGGGAATGTTGCGGTCGGGGGGATGAAAACCGCGAGAAGCTACGTACCGTTGAAATTCCATTGGGTCCTCTATCTATACGTACAGTATTGCTATGGGGAAGTGCAGGTTTTAAAATTCCTCTCGCATCTGCAATTCTAACGAACGTCCCTGCAATTCGCTAGAGAGCGTCGGCCGATGGCCAGTCAGTGGCTTGCATAAACATTCGGCATCCAACTAATAGGGGTAGCGCCTATTTTACTATATGCCGAAGAATCATTAATGCGACATAATCGAGAGGATTAATTTGGTATATCAGACATGCAATTAAATGCAATATTTTACCCCACTAAATTCAATTACGAAGTGATCCTACCGGAGGTGATATAATTAAGAAGTTATATGCAAAAAGGGTTAGATATAGAAAAATTGTTTAATGTTCAGCTAATTCGTTACTGTATGAACGGTATTGGGACCGTATATCCCCTTTAGGAATTGCTGAACGCGGAACCCCCTTTTACTTAGGGTGTAACTCTTCCTCGTGACCCTTTCGACGTTCTATATTTCATGGTTCCATGGTCAGGCGTGAACACACCCCTTCTCTACGTGGAAGCCCCCGAAATTGGAGCATGGCCAAGAGTCGTCGGCTATACTTTTTCTTTTTCACCCTTTCTCCTCTTCCCTTCCTCGACCCGTCTCTCTCACGCTTTTACTGCTCTTTTATTCTATGTAACTTTCTCCCTCCCACACTGTCATCCTCTCACACTCAAACAACCCTCATTTCTCTCCCTCCTACACTCACCCTATCTCCTTGGCGTCTCAACTCGCCCCTCGATCCCGAACCACTCGGAGTTCACGGAGTCTCTCCCCGTTTCTCTATAAATTATTGTTTATCCTGCTTCGCACGCTGTTTCGCAAGCGTGGTTATTATTTGTTATTAATAATATTTTGCTGGCTCGGCTAACGGATAAAGAGCAGAGTGTATACTATATAGTGAGTGTAGTTAAGGGGTTGCGCTCGTGCACATTGGTTGCAAGATTACGATGCTGGGAGGATCGTTTGCTTAGTCGAGCAAACGAAAAACGGCAGGCGGTGCCTATAATGTAACGGGTGAGACTAAGAAAGATATTCTATCCGCGTAAGGATGATTCGCCGAATAGCCATGAATTTGCATGTAACTCTGCAATGCTATGAAACTTAGATGGAGATCGAAGCTGGGACTAAGAGAATAGCGTGAGATCGGAAAAATAATGGGACAAAAAGAAGTCACGAAGTGAAATGGATAAATAAAAGTAGGTGGGTACAAGAAGGAATGGGAAAACGATGCCTTCGTAAAAGTAAATGAGTTCGTAATTTTCCGGTGACTCACATTCGTTAACTTTTCTCTGGCTGGAGACTCGAAAGCATTCCAGGTTGTATTAGACTGTACAAGAGATCCCATCGTTGCTTCGAACTAACTGTAATTGATTAACCTTAATAAAAAAAAACAAAGCCCAAAATACATTGCTTAATCTTGCAACGTTGCAGTAGCCAACTAGGGAATTCATAAAAAATTGAAAAAAGTCACAAATAAAAAATAAAAATTTTCGTCTGTTCTATACAATTTCGACTTGCAATAAAATTGTATGACTCCCTGATAACTGCCCCTAACAGTGTATCGCCTATTTTATTTTCCAGATACCTACATCGAGTTATTGATCTCCCGAGGTCCACGTCAACACCCGCTAGAAAATGACGACAATCCACGTTGGCCCGAAAAAAAAAAGAAAAGAGAAAAGGGTCAATCTTTTAATTTGGCAGTTCGAAGCCTCTCATCGCCAAAAGCCCTGAGCCTTGGCTCGGCTTCGTGTTCACGGTATAAGTATAGAATTTGGAGTTGGCAAGGGTGAAGTATATCTAGACAGGGTTGTCAGGATATGGCTGCGGCGTGCAAGCTTGTATATACTTGGTAAGCGTATAATACGCGTATTTCTATACAGAACGCGAAGGTGGAGGCAGCCACCTTCTCGCAGCTTCGTCTAAACTTACATGTATGCGGCTGTTATGGCCGCTCTAGCCAACACCTGTTACCCTTATTTCTGCATCCTCGCCACTTCCCCTCCCAGCCTCCTACACCCCTAGCACAGAGCCAAACCGACATTCGAAGATTTCCTAAACACACCGAACACCGAACAACGATTTTCCGACACGCGCTCCGTATCAATTATATCTATATTTTATTTCATAGGGTGAAATTCCACCGCAACACAACCGGAAATTAGTTCTTTGTTGCGCGGAGAATTATTGAGGTTATCTTGCGGGAAGACCTGCGAGGATAAGGGTAGCAGGGGTCCCTCGGCAGCACCCTATTAATTTAGAATTTCATGGCCGGATACGCGCCGGGGGACGGTGCCGCGCGAAGGGTGGAAAAATCTCATTAGAAAATGCTCTACATAATTTCGAATCCAGTATGAGTGTCGATTCAAGTTCTTGATGAGTATCGAAGACTTGGCGAGGGGCGTCGCGAATTCCGCGCCCTCCTTCTTCCAACGTCGTACATCGCCCTTTGGCGAAGGTAACGCAATTTTCAATTTCAGTTGACAGCTTCACAGCAGTCAGTCTCCTGCTGGGGGGTGCTGCGATATCTTTCAATTTCTCAGGAGTGCGTATGAAGTATGAAGCTTTTAAGGGGTGAGGGAGGTTTGCTCTCTTTAACATAACAAATCAATATCCAACCTCAAACTCTGAAAACGCGGCATTGCCAAACTCACGTTCCACAGTTGCCTTTCACGCCCATACATTTAGACCTCCCGTTCGTCCTTATTAACACAGTCGAGACAACGATAATTGAAAAAAAAAACATACCCATTATATTCCCTCAAAGAATAACTTCAAATCAAAGAGGAAAATTCTCAGATAAACGACTTTGGTCATGAGTAAGAAACAATCTACCTGATACCTTTCATGGAATTTTCAGCAATTAATCGAGACAAAAGGAGACACGAATTTCTTAACCCGGTATCCGCCTTGTGTACGTACTTCCGCGATCGCAATTTGTACCCTATCCCTGTTAGTACGTAGTCAATGTTTAACGAGAAAGACATCGCGTGTTTTTCGAAATTGATAAGACTTGCAAAGACAAAAATTGGAAATTCACAATAACGAAAGTAAGGCTCTCAGCGATAAAGGGATCAAGTTTTACGAGGGTCCACTCTATATGTGTCCTATCTATTCCATCTTTAGTTCTTGCGTGAGCCCCCGCCCTATAGGACCACCGTAAGCTGCCATGTTCACCGGTAAATACCGGACGAAAAGAAAGAAACGTAATTATACCTGTGCTACGACGGGAAAACAATAGCCATAGATATAGTAATAACAGCGTCGCTAAAAGCTAAATGCGTTCCCATAGTGGCGACAGTGTCGAATATACCTACCGAAGCAGACAAGTACGAAGACAAATGTCAAAGTGGATTAATAGAATTTCCATAAATAGAATAATAGTAATTGGCATGAATATCGTCTATTCTGCTTTCGGGATCAGCTAAACATTTGAACACCCTTGAAATTCCATATCGAAATCGTTAAAGGGTTGAGAATCATAAGAGGGTTGATACCTACCATACTTAGCCCCGAAACGATTCGAGACACAGACTCTAATTTCAGATAATGAAGCTTCCTATCGCGCAGAACATCTCCACGAGGGGTTAGATGCGCGAGCAGTCTCCACCGTTGGTATAAGGTGCGAGGGTTGTAACCCACCGCGAGGAGTGCCACCCCACTATCAAGCCTAAAGCAGAGGGGCGGACTTCACGTACTTTCTAGTTCGAGAATAAAGACGCTTGTTATCTCGAGCGTATAATCTAAAGCGACCTTCGTAAAACCGACACGGAAACCGGTAGCTTTCAAGATGGCCAAAGCGAATACGTGTTTGGTGTGGTTACGTTCCAATGCGAGCTCCAAGGTCTGGCTATATAGAGGTAGCTACCACTGCCATGCTACGTCCCGCCATATTACATGGCTTTTCCGTGTGTCCCTTTATGTGTGTGTGTGTGTGTGTGTGTATATATATACATACCATACAATGATACGTATCCAGGCGCATACGCCCAAGCCTGGCAGCATATGCGTTGCGAACCCATGGATATATTCAGCCCACGTAGGAAACCTCTACTTAACTATCCATTAAATACGAGCGGCCACCATACGCTGGATGGCTCCAGCCAAGGACCAAATCCGTAGTAATCTGGGTAAAATTTTATAGCCCCGCGGAAAAAAGGGAACCACCTCATTCTGACTTCACTACCCAACAGCCCACCATAGGTTTTTCGGTTTTACAGTCCAACCTGTAGGAGATCGAATCCGATGACAGAGATTTGCCTTTGGCTTTTGTTAGCCAGTGTTTTATGGGTTTTTTTGGATTCTTTTTTTAACTCGAATTATTTTCTCTTCTTCGAGTACCATTGTTGCCATATATTTGTTCGCTTACTTTATTGTTAATGATATTTCGCGAAGAAGGTCAGGAAAGTAAAGGGCTCATTATTTTCATCATTTTTGACTTCGTATATCTCGAGGAATGACGAAGTGAGGATGTCTTCGATCTGATAAAACGTAAATCCAGTCGAGAATCGATGTTAAATTGAAGCGAACCAGTTTAAAGTAGATAACGTTGCGCCTTAATACCTACCTAGACACGTCGCGAAGTCACGAAATTTTGATTATATAGGTGTCTACCGATAACCGTAGGAAAAATGAGCCGTCGCCCTCGTGGCCGATTAAACGCGAGCCTCTCTTCTTCGAGGCAAATTGCCTCGTTAATCCGACATTAAATCCCGAGTATAAATGATCGTCGCTCCGGTAGGAAGTGACGCAGGTATCTATCCACTTTTATAAGAAGCCAGGAAACACGCCTGATACCCCTTGAGGACTGTTTCCCTTTTTCCTTATTTTTTTTCTTGACTTGCCTGCTTATGCATTGTTCGTACACTGTAGTACACGAAGGGAGAAAAATAATAATGATTTCATAGCACGTTTATTATACCACCCCTAACGACAGAACCCTTTCACGTGGAAACGCTTTCTCCATGCTCGACGACACTCGCGTCACCCGAAGAAAAGCGCGTAGGAATTCTTTTCTTGAACCTAATCTCGACGGAATGAAACGTTATCACGCCGTGGTACCTGTCCTCCTCTTCTCACGTCTTTCTCGGCCCATCTCTCTTACAAACATTCTTCCTCGCTCTACCCATCTTCCTTTTTCTTGTCTCTGGGCGTAACCGTGACTCCTAATTAAAATGTAAGGGTGGATACGTGAAAGGAGACCGGTTGAATTTCCAGCGTCGTTATTAAATGTCCGAAGATAATAAAAAAAAATTTAATAATTTTTTAATTTTTCATAGTATATCTGATACGAATGTAAGACATTGAATTAAGATGATATAAATAACAAACAAATTCATACCCTCTAATCATAGTATAATTTTATATATTATATTTTATTTTATAGGTGCACTGAAAAATTATTAAGCATCCATATCATGAACCATTAAATGAGGTTAATTATAAGAAAATAATTAATTACAATTAATGCCCATTTTTTACTGAAAAACATCTTGTCCCTTTTTTTCCTAATACTAATTTGTCACCGGTATCGCCAATGCATACGTGCGTATATACTGCTTGTTGCGTAATCAATAATAAGTTGCCGTTAACAAAGACGAGCGATGATAAAAATTTTTGAAATAAAATTTTGAATAAATCGTAATTTGAACTTAAAATTTCGAAAAAGTGACTCTACGATTCTCTACACGAGGACAAGATTAAAAAGCAGCAAGTCTAATCCGCATCGAATCTCCAGCTTGTGCTAATGCGCGAGTAAAATCCGTCGAAATTCACAAAGTGCAAAATCAGCGCGTTTAGCGAGGAACATCGAAAGGATTCATTTGCCCGCATCCGGGCCGACAATTGCACGCGGAAAGCTTTCCGCTCCAGCAACGCGGAAATCGCGTCTACCCACGCGGAGGTCGGAACGGGGTAAATGCAAACGCGAGTGTAATCGGTCTCTCTAGAATTTTTCCCTAATTACACGTGAACTTTGATGTCGTCGTGGCTTGAGAATGACGTGGACATCAAACTCAAGAGCGATTAATACACGAGTAACTGAACAAAGCTAGATCGAAAGAGTCCAGAGGAACAAGGAACGTTAGACTGGTATACATAGTACATATGAGTATATATACATATATTTGAAAATGACTGAAGATGGAAATCTGAAGGACGAACGCTCGCAAACATAGGATAAGGACATCAACGTTTCCTATATTATTGGCACAATCAGTTCCTGGCACGTCAGGTACCACTTGTCAAATTGAATCTAACATAAGAGCTGGCATTTCGATATCCGCCATATTTATCCTATAGCAGGGACGATACAAATATTAGGAACAATAAACGGTAAAGTGTCCTTGGGAAAATTACTACTAAGTAAATAAGTGAGTGAAAATTAAAAAAAAAGGTTATGAAAAGCGAAATTGCAAGTAATAAATTTTTCGATAAAATTCATACGTGTGATTATTGTTACTAGTTGTTTGCCAGTATTACATAGATATGAAACGATAAGAATACCGTCCACGGCTACATAGCAAGTTGAACTAGATTAACAGGCCAATTAATTGAGGATGGGTTGATGACCAAGCTAACCCACGGTATAAGGAAACCTCACTGTTACTATTCATAATATGAAAGCATTGCGAAAGGCGGCAGAATATAGAAGAGCCGATATTTCCATACGGCACAATATAATGTTGAGTACGACGTATAGTAACGAACGAAAAAAAAAAAAAAAAGTTAACCTGAATAGTATGTACGCATCGGATAGACAGCCATTTCGCGCGATAAAGCCCTGCGTGTACGTGAATCAATTTCCTGCGCAGGCTGCGCGAGACAGGACGCGTCGTTACATTTTTATAACATTTTTCAAAATCAATTTCCTCCGGCGCAGAATGCCGATGTCGTCCTACAGCGAGATACACACATGAACTCATACATGGACCCTTGATCTTTGCCTACATACTTCCATAAGCCTACGAAATAAGCGTGACAATCGCTGTGAAAGAACCCTTGTAAAAAAATTGAACATCACTTACGGTATACGTAATCCACGATAAACATTTGCAATGAAATTTCCAAAAAAACTCCACACAAACTCCTCATCGAAATCTCCATATCTAATATTATCAAGAGAAGTGTAACGTGGTTATCCCAATCGCGGATGTTATCACTACGTAGGACCGTAACGTTCGCAACATTGTCATATGAGAACAGAGGCCTACCTTACCGCATGTATGTTCTGGGCGAGTTCACACGTGATAACCTGGCATTCATAAGCGCGGCCACTGTTACGCTATTTATCGTTGCGTGAGGATGATCCTGTGCGTTGCCATATGGGCGTATTAACGCGCGCGCGCACCCTTGGCCACATATATGTCTAAATTTAGGTTAGGCTGATGTATGCAGCGTTTGGGCAATGTTATGCATTCGCCGGTCGCGTAAACCAAACGCGTTTATGCGCCAGGAGCGTGTCCGTCGCGACGCTCGACAGGCCGTGAGGTTGCGTGCATTGGTGCATATGTAGAAGTCGGCTAGGTTTGTGCGAGTTCATGTTGACGCTCAAAGCCATGCATGTGCGAGCATCGGTATGCCTGTGGTCGTAGACAGTGAGGGGATGCGGCGGGGGGGGGGGGGGCACGGCCGAGAACCGGGAAGGTCGGACAATGGAAGGGCTAACAATGCCCAGCATGAGGCCGAGCCATGAGACAATACCCAGGGCTCACACCCTGCCGCGAACCCTAAATCAACGTTCAGCATAATAAAACGCCAACGCTCGCGCCAGAACTTTAATGAATTGTCATTTTCTTCTACTTCAGGGTGACAATGTCAAAGGCAGACTCGGAGCCTCGTCATCCCTTAGACTCGTCTTCTTCGATACCGTTTCGAGGATAGGCTGAACTTGAGTATCTAGATGCCCGAGTCAAGGAATGAACCCTTGAGCATGATTTTGATCGATCAAAATTACTTGCGAAAAATCCTCCCCTACTTTTTTTATCAGACGAAGTGTCCTTGTTTTTCCGATGATATCATAGCGATACGTACATAGATCCACACGTGTCATGGAGCCTGTGTCTACCTGACTGTCCTGCTAATGTATCTTGTTGCCAGGTTCCAAAAACCTCAAAAGTGTGTCTCTTGCTAATTTCATAACTCTCCCGAATTATACTCTCGGACGTATAAACTATGCTGGCTGGGTTCACTTCTACGCCGGGTTATGCAGGAAACCAACGTCGAAGAACGTCGTAGGAGTCTGTCAACCGTGAAAATACCTTCGCTGCTCCGAACTTCCATACTTTTAGAGTATTTCCGGGCACTGCGGAAGGTATAGCTTGCGCCTGGTCTAGCGAATGTTCAGCTACAGGGGGTTGGTACTTGGTAGATAAATACGTACGCGTACCATCGAGTATGTATGCACACAGGGGTGCAACTACGCTCGCGTAAAAGTTATACCTCGACATTGGGCTTGAAGGTTGAGAGTGTATGTATGTTATATGTGAATACGTGTATATTTTTATATACGAATATATATATATATATATATATGGGTAGCTACCCACCGCCGTATTACTCCAATGGATATACGCGCATACCTTCCTTAAACCGTCTACGTAGACTTCAAGAGGCAGAGGGCAGATTGCGCCAGACATGTAGGCGCGACTCCTCAAATAGGGGTAGCCTCGTTATACTCCACAGACCCTAGCACAAGAACAACTCCAACTGCAAGACCAGCTAAGCTCGGCTGAACAATCTTTACGGCTACCTATACTTGAGAACCACTCCTTGCCAGCCTGGGACCTTGTAAACACTCAGTGACCAGAAAGAATATTATAAATCCAGTTGAGAGTGAAATTTCAGTACTGAAATTTTATCGGACTCGCAATATGTCATATGTTAACCCTTGATCAGTGCCTAAATATATTTATCTGTATATCAGGAATTTTTATTATTTTTTAAATGTACCAGAAATCAATACTTATCATTTCTTACGGGGATGTTCATAAGACTCACTGGTCAATGTGCAAAGAGACGTGGGGTCCACGAAGAGATTCTGTTTGGATGAAATTCCCAAAGAGAAGTTCGAAATTGCACGGGGAACTCCAGATGAGTCTAACCAACGATTTTGGGGATTGGGTGTATGAAGAACCGTAGTAGATATACGTATGTTTAGTGGGAGTACGACGGAAGTAGTGATGGTCTGAAATATAGCAGCCAGTAGATACGGACAGACAGGCCAGACAAACAGACATACGTTATGTTATTCGAAAGGTGGTACATATGGTACGAACCCAAGCGGTGTGGCAGTACTAAAGTCAGTTGCAACGTCAGATCAAGAACAGCGAGGAGGAGTTTTACTTACATCCACACGACCAAGTGAGAATCTCTCAAGGCCATGTTACACGTAACGAGAACAATCCTCAGAGAAAAGTTCGAGTATCCCAAGATATCATTTTTACTCGTATTTTATACCTTCGATGACTCGTATCACGAACAATTTTTTCTACGATGTTAAATTTGACTTTTTGTATGTCGAAAAATTTTCCGAACGACAATCATGTGTGGGTTATTTCTTAAGGATACTTGATTAATTAGCCAAGAACAGCGCAACGCAAGAATTAAAACCAAATAATTATCGTATTGATCTTCGAAACGAAAAGGAAGCCACGATACATTAGCCACCTCAAAAAGCATCTCGAAGCTACTTTTTCTGAGACAAGCTCCGATCATCTTAAGAATCCGACTTGCTTCGTAAAAATAATATTTCTAACTGTAGCTGCCTTTGACAAATATATATATTCTAGGTAAGACAAAGATACAGAATTAAATAAAAATCTACAGGGTATCTCCGAAACATTCATTATGACCGAGTCTCTGTTCTTTGAGAAAATTTCCTTGCATAACACAAACTTTATAAAGCTAAAAGGATCCAGCATCCTTTAGAACACTATTATCACCACCACATCGACCAAGCATCGGTATCCCGACCAGATAGAGTGAGGAAAGGGGGGATAAATTTATGTTTTACGCGATCGAAAGTTATTCCCTCCCCGTGAACTCTATTCTGGCGGCTGCACTCTGTCAGCCCGAAAAACTTTAAATTAGATCGGTACCCTGAATTGGTTTCTTCTCCCTCCCCGTGCTGGAGAAACATTTCCTCATGAGAAACCGGTTTCGCGCGATTTCCGTAACGGCAAGAAAATTGCGACTACTTGAACAGGTAAAGTAGTATTAAACCAGTTCTATTTAGATAAGGGTTACCCAATGAAGGACCCCTTCGTTTCCTCGGTCGACCGATAACAATCTAATAAAAATGCACAAACTTTCAGAAAATTCTATAAGAACTTACAATAAATATATTTGTGCCAGTCCATGCTGCATAGAGTGATACGTGAACACGTACGTATCACATATGCGCCCTGATCAATGGCGGTCGCATTATTTAACTCGGATTCGAGTTTCTATGTATTAATATAGTTATACGAACAAGTAAAGCAATGCGAATGGTAGCCCTGCGTCCAGGGGGGTTTCACTGATGGGAACATTTGTAACATAACGTATGGAACAATGAATGCTTGCAATTTCAACGTGAAGCTTCGTCATTGAGATAAAAATGTGCGGTTAGCCGCACAGGAGGTAACTGAATGGATCGGCCGATAGAGATTTGTGCAATTACGTTTATACTAATTTTCATGTAAACAGAATATACTTGAGGAACTTTTTAAAATCATACTATAGGTATATAGATATATGCACGAGTGCCTGTATTACGTGAATTGTTATTCACGAAAAATGTGCGCAGTCATGATTCTTGCTTTTCCAGAAGGTGCGTGTGCGTGTGTCTGTGTGTGTTGCGAAGAATAAATTAAACGAAACCCCCTTCTCGAGATACTCTGACGTCATTCCGTAGTGCAACTTCTCAAAATGACAGACAGGTAGGAACTGCATTGTCTTGCAGGCAGACAAAGATGCTACCCCGCGCTAGGACAATTTTTCCTCGTATTTTTCTTAGCGTCAACGACTTTCCTCATCGTCTTTTTATTCGTCGTCCTTCTCCCTGCTGCTTCCCTACGCTTTTTTATTTCCACCCCCCCCCCCGAACCCCTTTTCCCTTATTCATCCACCCCATCTAAAACCTTTGTTCCCCTTGGCTTGACTGACGTTTCTACCCACCTGCGTTAAGGGGTTGTGCCTCGGTTTCGTTTCTTTTTGTGTTTCCTTTTCTCATAAGCCAAGAAGGGAGGGTACCAAGAATAAGGGTTGGAATAGTGCGATATCAATTTCAGAGGCAAAAACAGTATATTATAATAATAAATTTTTACAATTAAATAAACGAAGACAAAAATTAAAATCTTTCGTTGTCATCTCGCCTTTGATGTTACACATGATATTTGCTGTAAAATACGAAGAGTACAATACATCACTTTATAAACCGTATCCTGTATCCACGAAGGAGAGGTACAGGATAACATGTCAAAGTATCACAACGGCGTTGCGATTTTAAAAAATAGCGAAAATCCAGGCACATAGCTACGTACATTGAAAGAGGTGGCTATAGGGGCGTAAAAATATGTGAGCTCGATTCGACGGAATTAAGGGATACCCCGTAAGTATAGTATTTTGAAAAAAAAACGATTACCAAAGAAAGTATTTTAAAAAATTTACGCCGTGTAGATATTCCACTATTCACTCTATTTATGGTCTCTCTCTCTCTCTCTCTCTCTCTCTCTCTCTCTCTCTCTCTCTCTCTCTCTCCTCTCTCCTCTCTCCCTCTCCTCTCCCCCGCCTCTCTCTCTTTCTCTCTTTCGAAAACACTTCCGCCACCACTGCGAACAAAGGCAACAGAAGTTGGTACCTACGAGATACGGAATAAGGGACGGCAGTTGGTAATACGGGCAAAGACGGATGTAGCTTGTTAGGGGATGAATGAAAGTTGTCAAGGCGGTCCAATTAATGTCAACTCCTCAAGCGGAGCTTACCTTAGCTTACGACCAGCCTCCACTATCTCACCGTCATTGCCATCCACCTCCTCCTGCCCCTTGCATTATAAGGTTTTCTTTCCTTTCCATTCCGTCTTCTTGTTAACCACTCGCGCACAGTCGTTACGGTACATAAAAATCTGCCATCTCGTGTCATTCGAGCCAGTCGTGATTTTTACAACGCATCATTGTTATTCTTATTTTCTCTTGTGCCACTATGACAGATATTAAAAGTAGCGTGAAATGCGAATGCAATAATTGAAAAAAAAATAAACATAACAAGAACGCAGATACTCGGCGTGATTTTATATGACGCATCGATGCAGTTGGATCTGCGGTTGATTAAATATGTAAATAATTTTATTAAGCAAATAAATACTTGATTACGTATTTATATATATTCACGACCGCAAAAGATAATCCGGCAAAATGTCTCTTGCCAATACATATAGAATGGCATATGTGAAAAGCATAGAGTAAAATATTATTAATAAACAAAACTTACGAATAAATGGAAAAGAGTCATTATCGCTAAAAGCATCACACGTACGAGTCATACGAACGATTTTTATTTTTACAATTTTTATCAATACTTTATCCCATCATTCACTCACTGCGCGAAGGATATTCGCGAAAAATAAAATTGCACTCTGACAGTTTCTGGAGCAATGGTTAATATTTAAAAAAATATCTAATAGATCGTGATAAAATTTTAGTAAGATTCACGAAGGAAATTCTTTAAACTCGCAATCGCGATGTTAAATATCGTCAGAATTCTTATCATTGCGATAATAAAATTTATTCCCGTCCAACCAGTAACTGTTGTTCTAAATAATTGCAACTGCACATTTTTCTGCATCCATAAATAATTCTTTTCACAGATACACGCGATACATAAGTTCATTTTGATAAGAAGACCCTCTTTACGCGACGCACATACCGACACGAATATAATATATTCGTTTACGTAGGACAAGTGAAACGACACTGTGTTCAGTTTTGTCGAAAGCCTATAGTATTGCCATACATATATGTATGCATACATAGCATAAGACTCCGCTACCAATGCTCAGCTACACTTTCCCAAGCAGTTATTCGACTCCAGCTTCGAAACTAATTAAAATGTCGAGTTCCTCGTGATACCGTTCGCTTTCTATTGTGAGCATAAGTCGGCTTAGTGCAAAACCGATACAGTAATAACTAGAAATAAAGAGAAGAGTGAGATGGGGTAGCGCTTACGTATTTAAATAAATTCAAACGATTCCAAGTAAAACGAAAAAGAAAGAAAGACGTCCAGAGGGATTTTCAATTAGTGCAAATACTTTTCTTTTTCCTTGGGGGAATGAATTTAGCAATAAATCAAATAGTCATTATTTTTAATATCGTCAAGATATAAAGAAATATCACGTGTCCTTGTCTCAGATTCGAACGGTTCGAAATAACAGGTGGAAATCGATACGCTTATACTTATTTTTAGTACGATTTAAATTTATATAATATTAAATATATAAACGCGAGGCTCATAAAAAAAATTTCACATCGCCAGTGCCATTTTTGTCAAAGGCAATCCGCGACAGATCACTGTAGGACAATGTAAAATCATTTGTTACCTTTGGCCCAAGAACATTGACCACTGAGAAATTCCCCAACACGAAAAACGTGTTCCCGTCTGTCACTTTAAACTATTTTAATCACGTACCGTCTATAAATACGATTAATCGCTTGACTGGAACGCACAATGTGTATACGTGACACTCGTGATTGGTTTTACCACTGCGCGTTGATTCCCATCTGATTTTATTGAAATTAAGAAGCATCGCAGCCTTGAATATTGCAAACGCTTATAAGTAATGCAAAAAATTCTGTTTTACATTGGCCTATATATATATCGATATGTTAACGCGTGCACAAAATTTCAGTAGTTTAGTACGCTACTGTACGTATATAAGTACATGACGTTAAAGAGAATCGAAATTCTTGCCATACTATAGAACGCAACGATACCTCTTATACGAATACATACTGCGCTATTTCCGCTTCAGCAGAAAATTACGTTTGCCGTAGAAACTGAATCTTAAAATAGTTTATCAATGCTTTAAAAGGTTATCGGTTCGATTTAATTCCATTGAAAGTTTCTACATATTCATATATATACGTATGTGTAACATTTGGATATATCATACATACGATACCGGTTGAATAAACAGGTAAACCTTACCTGCTTATTCCAAGAAGCCTAAAAGCATTTCTATGCTTTCGCGTGTTATTGATAACAAACAAAACTGTTTGAACTCCGAGTACGTTCGTTGTGGGAATCGTTTTTCGGAAAGGAAGAATGCCTTATGGGTTTAGCTGAGTCAGGCAGGGCGCATAAATGAGATGGGCGGTCCCTGGCACCCAAATATACTAGCTTCCACCCTTAAATATATACCCCTATTCGTACCGAATGCATACACGCGTAGAGAGAACGCATAGAAGCGTCGCTATAGATATAAATTCAAATGCTTATATACCGACCAAAACACGGTCACTAGTCAGAGCGTCGCGACGCGCCCTTCGTACCAAGAAACCGTGCTTCCGACGGCGAGAAGCTTGCGGGAGACATTACGAGCTACCCTCGTAAGCAGCGATAGCTCCTTATCGTAACTCGCCCTTTAAAATTAACTTATGAAAATCGAGCAGAGCGAAAGAGTAGCGTGCAGACCAGTTAGCTATGAATTAACAAGGGAATAAAGAAATGTAAGTGCAAGAAAGTAAAAAACGGCGGCATCGACTCGCCAAGAAGATTAGATGAGTCGCAGCATTTAACGCCTCCCAACTGCGGGTTGCACGTGTATTTAATCGGCCGGACCAATCCCGTCGCGGCGTCGAGCCGAAAGAATTTATCGAACGGCCAATCGCACCGACCAAACTTCCATTCGCGCTTGGTCAGATAAACGCGGTGGCACTACGCTTTTGTGTTACATTCCTAGAAAAATTGTATGCATATATATATATATATATATATGCCCGATTAAACATGCTTCCACATATGCATATACGCCTAGGCGTATACCGCTAGCTAGCAACTCGCCAATGTACGAAACACTCGAAATAATTGAACCACACTACAATAATGGAAGCGGTTTACGAGGGAGCTTTATTGAGTTTCTATGGAAAGTCCATTTTGAATGGACCTAATAACGGTCGTCTATAATCGTGAAATTTGGACAGTGCGATTACGAGGTCATCGATTGGTTATAGATATCAAGAAGTTTTAAATTGCTCCGTAGTGTCCTAACCTATATTGAGCGAGATGACAATGGCTATGCTACACACAGACGCCGTCGATACGACGAAAATATCTGAGGTCACCGAAACTGCCCTTATAGACATATGGAGTAGACTGAGTGCGTGTCGTCCCTTTGGTTTAGCCAGCTCACGCTTTAGCAGGAGCTCATATCTCAGAAATCTCTCGTCCCACTTAGCATTTATCTCGGGAATTAGGTTAGGACGACTCTTTTTTACCTCTCGTACGTGCCCGACGAAGTAGTCGCGCGAGTGGACGCACTTCCATGAGAATCGCGATGAGATTGAATTTTGTCGAGTCTGCTTCTGTGCGAGGACGTCTCTTAAATATATTTCTCCGACGCAACTGGAGTGGGACGCTACCCCCGTATTGTATCTGCCAGGGAGTTTTATTACTGGCATCGAAAGACCTGGATATTTCGAGCGTCTGACGATGGCACGACGTTAGATACTTATGCCATAAGACGCAACGGTCTCTTATGAAATATCTTCGTGAAATACCAACAAAAGAAAATCAAATATTCCTGACGAAGTCCGCGTCCCAAGGGAATAAAAGTTTAACGGCGTAATCGTATAACGAATCGCGGGACTCATTACGTACCCTAATAGAATTTCATCTGAAGAGCAGAAGAAAGTTAGCGGAATAAAATCGATGCAAATTGAAGTCTGTCTCTTCCCTTTTCTTTTGTCGGCCAAGACAAAATCTTTAAATTGGGAAAATTAAAAAAAAAGTTTAACTGGTTCTAGGTGTAAACTCTTATCCCTTTAAAGAACCAAAGCCGAAGATTACTTTTCGTGTCTTCAACTTTCCGTATGTCCAGTCTCTGTATCCCTCCTTAGTCCTTTTCGTTCCCCTTTGCTTTTTTTTCCTTACTCCACTAAAATCACGTTAGAGCGACAGACCAGAATGCGCGTGCCTAGGCACATACCATATAGCTATCCAAAGAACGAACTCCAACATTGGATACAGCTGCTCCTCGCAAAAGCCAGCCGTGAGTCTGTCTAGTGCACTGCTGCAGTTTATGCTCCTGCATTAACATAGAAAACCCCCGTATCCTACGAAATACGAATCAGACCGAGCTGCTCCTCCGTTAACGGTTATGGGGGGGGTGGCGTCTTTGCACGCGAATAACTTCAACGAATTTTAACGGGCTGCAGCGGAAACGCAGTACCTCTTCCACTTTGTCCCACGTTTCTCTTTCAATTCTCTCTCCTTTCTCTCGCTTCCCATGTGTATACCCCATGTGTACCACGCACGAGTGCGCGCTATCCCTGTGCTCCGCTTATTCCTCGCTCGGTTTGTTCGCACGTGTATCCCTGCAGGATTGTGCTGTCTCTCGTGAAGCAAGACTCGATGAAACAGAGAGCTAGAGAGAGACGAAGAGAATAAGTAAGAGAAGGATAGTCAAATGAGAAAGTATATTATATAAAAAAAAGTAGGACGTAAAAATCCGTGGTCTCTGGGTATACGATTCAATTTTTATATCGAGCAAACGGCAGTTTTACCTTCTTCATCCAGCGTCATGACGTCCGAAGGAACTGCTAGCGCATTCCCTTATACCTGCTAGAAGGTTAAACGACGGAATATAAAGTAAAGGAATGGCTCCCGATCTTTAACCTCCACGCCTCTATCCTTCGCGAGTGCACTACGATAACGAGGAGGAGCTCGACTTCACCGCCTTAAGGTTTATCTAAGTTTAACACCCGCTGTAATATTCCTTTAAAGCAGCAGCAGCGGCTCCTGCGAGGACATTAAGCTCGGGATCTTCGCAGGCTGGAAGCAAAGGCCAAGAGGACAATCAAAACTGGAAATCAACGTTTCGCAATCTTCTCTATAACCGGGAGTGCTACGAGCTGAGAAAAAAATTCATCTAAGATCCCAAGGCAAGCTAACCGGCGAATCCGTAGCCAGGTGCACTATGACCTCGGGATTGTTTTCGGGTATAATTTTTTTAATTTATCGTAATATAGACAATTTGCAAGTTATAAAGACAATCGAATATCCACCAACACGAGAAGGACAAGTATTGAAGATGCGAAGGGTTATCGACGCAAGGGATGCAACTCCGTCAGACAGCTCCTTACTATTTCTGGCTTGTCTGACAGGCGTAGATAGATTTCACCCTTGAGACAGGGGTAGGTAGATGTCGACACTGGAGGCACTGACCGTTCGAGAAAAGGTTGAGACCCTTAATTTAAAAGAAGACACAGAGAGAGAATGAGAGAGGGAACAACATATTACCTCAGGATTGAATTTAATACCAATTATTCGAACCCTTAGAAGCAAAACAGTCTGCGCGTAGTATCTGATACTTTATGGTCCAGCTGTTCCTGCGCAGCATCCCTCTGACGACCAAAACTGGTAAAAGTAAAAAAAAAGTTCAAAGGCTGCTGCAGGGCATTAGGATACGTCAAATGGAACACCAATTCTCGATCAATATCACCACGTGCTTCGAGCAGAACCCAAGCGCCAAGGGGCGTACGACGGAGCATCGTCGAGAGGCTGTTCACGAGTTTATTCGGCCTCTCCATTACCTATTGGACTTTCCGCGGAACTTTCCCACAGAGAAACCTTTCGACGGGGAAGAAGTTAGGTCGGTGCCCTTTGGGAACATCCTCGATATTTCGACACTTATCTGCGAGCAGGTCCTGAGTTTCGCAAGCACAGGCAAAGGTAGAGCAAAAGACACAGCAGGCCTCAGGCTTTTATATATATGTATATGCAGGGAGTTTCACGAAAAACACACCAGCTGAAGTTGTACGCAATTGAACGATTCCGTTAGTGGATACAGTGTGAGCTTGTTAAAAAAATTAAAGATTCTGAAGCTCATGATGTTAATCATGTTATGACGTTAACTTTCATATCTTTAATGATTTCACGCTGTTCTGATTGATGAAATATACGTATTGTACATGATTCAGTTATAATTATAGTAATAGTCTTCTGGATGGACAACAACGTTTTTCTCTAAACCCGAAGAAGATACAGGTACACCGTATATCTGTGTAGTGAAGTATACCGTTACGTAATACCGAAACCGTGAAAACTTTTATCTTTATCGCCACCTGAGAAACTTTTTCAGGGTTTGAGAGTTTAACGTTTACAGTGTCCTGTCCGGTAGGTACTTCTCGCTGCAGCAGATAAATTTTCAAGAAAATATACTCGTAGTTGATACAGGGGAAAGAGAGGACGAAAATCGAACCGCGCCGATCGCAATGCCGATAAACGATTCCATCCCATTTTTCTTCTCTCCACTCACGGACAATCGAGACCATTGTCGGGCTTCCAGAAAGGGAAACACGGATTCGGGACGCCTGGGCGTCGAGATGCTCGTGTTAGTCGCGATAGTCGAATACAGTACAGTGTATGGGAACAGAGTGGAAAAGAGAACTTGGGTGAAAGGGCAACGCAGAGGCGTCTATAGAAAAGCGATAAAATCGATAAATGATCGATGTTATTCAATGGGTTCATGATATTTCTTCATTTGTATGCAATTTTCAAAAGCCCGCGCGCCTGGAATTAGTGACTAAGTAAAAAATACCTGCGCTTGAATTCTCATTAAAAACATTCATTAATTGGAGTCTTTGTTGGTAGCGGATTAAAAATTGGCTTTTGAAAATACTTTATTCTCTCGTGCTTTATTATTATCGCTGCGTTGCAAACTTGCTTCGTCATAACGTCCATTTGAAATTTAACAACGAGAAATATTCTCGATAGGATGAATTATATACATGCGGTACGAGCCATGCTTTATCTCGGGCCATCATACGAAAGTGCACTTCCGTCATGAAAATTCGAATGCGCGCGTCACGAGTTCCGATAAATAATTTGGTAACGACAGATACGTCGAACAGATTCCAAGAGAGGGCAGCACCGCGTGATTTACGGCACGCGACGCGAAAAGGATAAAAGAAATCTGGATCTGCTTCCGGAAATGCGAGGTTATCGATTTCGATCAGCGCCAAACACATCGAGAAGACGAGCTTTATCTTTGATGCACATTGAATAAACACCTCATTAACGGTACCTCGTTATACATAATTCCAATGCACGCTAGAAATTCCGAATGACTTTCTAGTGCTGTATGCAACCGTATATACATATTTTATGGCATATTAGATTATACAATAAAATCTCTAGAGATTAAATAAATAATAAAAAATTTATTTTCCACGTCGACCGCAGTCTGCCCGTGATTACCTTAGTGTTCGTATAACAGCATGCAGGGATAACGATAAGCTTTTCATGCTATTATCACTCATCGATAAATCCCTGATTACCATTACACTTACAGTAACATAAACTATAGATATAATGTACATATTTGAAATTAAGTTCCAGCTTACTCAAGAGAAAACCGATAAAGCATCCGTCCCAAGAAGGAGAAAATAAAATATTGGACAGATTGTAACTTGGTATATTGATTGTACCTAAAAGTTGGATATCCCACTCAAGGACGTTACAGACGCGTGTGCCTTATTACTATCGTCCATAGATACGTGAGAACGACAGAGTCGCACAGCGTATAAGAGAATTTGTTCGGCAAGGATAAAAGTACGAAGGAAGAAGGCGGGACGGATGAATCCAGTAGAGGATATGGGGAATCGTATCGAGAAGCGTAGATTGGCAGAGAATATAGGAAGAAAAGTGAGAAGGGCAACTCAACGTTCTGTCCCGGACTGACAGACCGACAGGTCAAATGAACCGGCGACAGGAAGGGCAAAACTTTTACTTCCGCTTGCGCGCGCGAACAAAACGCCAGGAATGAACGGCTGAACGAGCAGTGAGTCAGGATACTGGATTCCCGAGGGAAGAGACTTCCGCGTATGTGTGCCAACTCGTGATCCGCTCGCGGCTCTTGTTGTTATTCTTGCTGTTGTCGCTACTGAGGCTTCCGGCTCTATAGCATGCTCCACCATCGCCGCAGCATCCCGTTCCCCAGGTGCCCTACAATCCGTATAAACGGATTTGCAGGCTAGAACTTTTATTCGGCTGAATTATATCCGCGTCGTTTTACGAGAGCGTCCACTCGTATGGAGGAAAAAAAACAGAAACGGAGGGGGGAACGAGGGTTGAGCATACTATAGGTATATACCTAAAGTTGGTGTACGCTAGGTACTTCACTGGCTGCTATGGTGCAGATAAATCAGCGATGACCTAACGGGCACGAGCTAAACTGTCGTGACGTTAATCCGGATACCAAGGGAAATGTACACAGCGCGAGTGCTGCCTCCCCGGCTTCCCTGAGAACTACGGATCGAATTGTTCTCGGCGAAGAGACAGTGGAGACAAGAGACGAGCGATGCTCGTGTTGCCGTTAGGACAGGAGAGCGTGGCAAATATCAAATTGGAAACTGGACTCCCGGGGTGTGGGATCGATTACGGTAATACGAGAGGATAAGACTCTCTTCATCTCTCCCTCTCTCTTTCTCACTCTCTTTCTCTCTCTCTTGTACTTGACGGTAAATGACTCTGTATATGAGCAGAGACCATTAAATCTACAAACTTTCATTCTCCGTCAAACACTACTGTTTACTTTTTATTTTAATACTCCAATCGGATCATACCTCTCTTACTGTAGTGAGTATTAAGTCTCTTATGACAGAGACACGTGTAGATACGTAGTTTAGACAGTGACTTGACTTGCAAGTATGAAGTTAATTATCGAACGTGATTGAAGGCCGTCGAAAACTATTTTAAGATAGCTTCCATGAGAATTAACAATTGATAGTATTTTAGTAGGAGAAAAGTATATTTCGGCCGTGTGTGCTAATCCCAGTAAACTTTTTTATCCGAACCCTAGGAACTCAATGGAAAGATTGTGGGTTCTAGGGTATATCGCATATCTCGTTCCTCGCAACCGATATCAACTTAGTCCAAGGAAAACTCGACAGAGATCCTGCTGTAACACCCATCTAGGTTGAACTACGTATCACGCCAGTCAGCGTTAGGAACCCGAATAGGTAGGTAAGTAGGTACGTACCTGAGACCTAAGGTAGTCGACTTGCGTAAAATCCAAGGAAAGTGAATCCTTTTAAGCCCTTCCTTTCCTTTCGTTTCCTTCGGTTTACTTCCTCGTCAAGCAACACCCTCCTCTTCCATCCCATAACACTACGAGCTTTTCTACCCCTCTCGTGACCCCTTTTTAGGATTTCTCACCCCGCATGCCACTCCTTTCTTCTCTTCAGTAACTCCGGTCGCACCCGATCCCACACCAGCAGCACCGCCGTCAACGTCAACCTACACCTACCAGGCCGTTTCTACCTTCGTTCGTACCTCTCTTTCTGTCTCTATATCGCTCCTTCTTCCTTGACTCTTTTTCATGAGTCTTCATACCTTTTGCAACGCCACCTTCGTACGCGAACAGTTGCGCCAGGATTATGGAAGTTTCTTTTCACGGCGAAGCTTAAAGCTCCGACCGAGGAAAAGTTCAAACCAAGGAATGGATGTATTATTCCCTTAGATTCCCACGCTCTCGTCGGTTACATCGTGCGAGAGCCATGTTCCAGGTACGTATCGAGAAATCGTCTTCGCCCAGCTCGAAAAGATTTTACGTAACTCTTGGGTCGCTGCGCCATACCAATAAAAAGTCATTGAATAGATATCATCATCCCCTATATTTCTTCCCTACTTTATTTTTCTTCTCTTTTCGCTTCCTTGGCAATCCTTTAAACCTAGCCTCCCTCTCTCTCTCTCACTCAATTCCTACATACAGTTTTCATGAAACGACAGCAGAGCACGATGGAGCGACGTGTCAATATTATTGTTCGGCTACAGAAAATATTTATACCCATACACCAATGGATAGTCTCCATGTCACAGGGGTGTCGTACGAAGGTAAGACAACAGGGCTTTTGAAGGGATGAAAGATTTGTCTGACGATAGTTTTCCCCGAGAACGTATAAAGTCAATATCGACCACCCTTGTACTGCTTGCTCGAAGATAAAAGTCCAGAGAAAATGAAGAAAGTCCCTGGACAGGTATGTCGGGACGCGGTATACGTGATACCTACGGAGAACAAATATAAGTCACGTAGTGGTTAAACTGCCAAGGGAAAGGGACTCACATCTCATTGTCAGTCGGTATACGTTCAGCTGTTCTAGGACGGTTTCGTGGTTTTAGCATTTGGCGTATAACCCAGGTAGAAATGTAATAGGGCATTCCTTATACGTAGTCGGGCCCGGATGAGGCGCAAGAGGACTGTGCTGCTACCATTATTTCTTAGTAAGGGATTGATTGGACGCTATTCAGGATATTATAATTACGGTCTAAACATATCCTCCCCTAGCACAGCATAATCGGGTAACCCTCTTAAAGAAGCCATATTTTCTTATTCTGTCTAGGATAATGCTAACTAATATGGCCCTGATCAGGTTTTAATAAGATATCTATATTTGCGTAGAGGGCGCACTAAACGTCGTACGTTCCTACCATTACAGTATATGATTCGCTAAGCCACAGTCAGATGGCGCTGTACAGTCAACTATGTATTTTTTACGTGTGTCAATCATTAGTCGTAAAAGATGAATTATGCAAAGACAATGAATAGAAACGAAAACTCGAGTGCGAAAATACAAAAAACTAAAATAATGTATTACGAAAGCAGATAGATTATAATTATAAATCTGAGGCCTCTGAAACTGGTGGGCAGGTAAAAACGTTCGATTCATGTTTGACAGACCGAAGGTCCCCGTATATCCGGTGATTAGTCCAATCTCTCTCTACAAGTAATTTCATGCCCAACTCTGCCGAAGTCAATAACGAAGTGAACAATTTACTAGAGTAAGGAAAAGTATCAAGTGGGAGGTGAATCTAAGTTTTCATGTGCCAGTGAACATTTAACCAGACAAATTAATAGCGGTGCAAGTTCTGAAAGTTATATGGGATATGAAGTAAGTTAATTGGCAATCAAGCACAAATATTGTTCGTGTACTTGAAAGTATGAAAAACGGGAAATGCATAACGATAATAGCTAATGAGGAAGAAATAAAGAATACTTGATTAAGACTACGATAATGACGCCGGATCAGTACCGATGAAGTTTGTCTAATTTAACACTCGCGTGAAATACCTTAAAAACCGGACAGGGCCGTAGTCTGCTTCCCGATCGGTGCCCTATTGGGCATTAGGGAAATTTGATCAAGCCCCAATTTCTGTCCTATTTATATTTCTACCCGGGAACTTCATCCAAGGAGTTTCCCATATCTTACGTCAGTAAAAGAGGGTCGTACTTTTTAGGTTAATCGTTGCCCGGTAAACGAGGCATCTGAGCGCTCTCTGTGTATAAAAAGAGCCCTTCGTCTTCCCTCAGTACTCGCTTCATCATACTGTTTTATCCTAAGGGATTAATTTCCTAAGGTTTATGTATAGCGCTCCGGAAGAATGTATATGTATACATATATATATATATATATATATCGAGCGAATGTCTCAAAGAAAAATACGAAGGAAGATTTCAGACTGCACCGGATGGCAGAGGCAAAGACATACAAGGAGGAATATTACGTTCTCGCTTGTCGCACGCGTATCAAGATCCCAACCCTTAGACACTCGTCCCCCTACCCTTTCACCTTTATTTCATCCGAACGTCCCTTCAGACTTTCGCTCCTCTTGGACCCGCTCATCCTCCTCCACCTTATTCTTCTTTAAAGATCGCAGCCTCGTCAGGATCAGATTACCTTGTTGAAATAACGCCAGAGAGCGCCCCCGGCGATGCGTCGAGGACTATTAGAACTCCTTGAGAAAAGACACTTTCTCAGATCTCGCATTACCCTCTAACGAGATGCTCCGTAGTACTTCGATGAAAGGGTTTTATACGATCGATACATACATAAATAGACATATCGGCCATCGCCCATCGCCAATAATATTCAAGCTCTATCGTCGCGTATATAATTGTATTATTCTCTCAGCGGGAACGAGACACGTCCAGACTACCCAGACGCTCGGAACGTAAAACCAGTCTGAAAACGTGGAGAGTGTGACTAACAGTTTAGTCCTCTCCCAATGGACCCACGGTGTGTCGATAGTGAGTTATTTGCCAGAGGTCGGATTCGCCATTTCCCCGAGAGTCAGACGACGTTAAAGAGAGAAAAGAGGAGGCGAAATCGAGAATGCGTGAGAGTGAGAGAGAGAGAAAGAGAAGAGGGCCCCCTCTGTGCTACCTACGTCCCTGCACACCAACCAAATGAATATTAGTGGCACCCTCGAGACCGAATTAATAACAATCGGGCAGCCACCCCTCGCACGCGAATTCGAAACCGACAAAATACGCCGCTATAAAATCACTACCACCCCTTACACCTATCGACTATAGCACAGCTAGAGCAAAGTAACGTATCTACCTTGTCCCACTCATTCGACCCGAGAAATCACCTGGGAGTGAACCGGAAAATAAGTAAATTCCACTTTTCCGCTTCAACAAGGCATCTTCCACGTAACGACGTATCGAAGCCAGCGAACTATCCAACTTGTCGTATCTATTGACTGGCCGCCAAAGACCATTCGAAGGGCCCGTGTGCTCCCTGCTGAATAGTTCGTATACAGTCTATACGACATGAATTCCACAATCGATCGCCGAATAGGCAGTTATTAACTGTGTGTATATATACTGCATTAAGATAAGGGAGACCCATCCAAGTGTAGAATACTGAAGGTAATCCTCAAAGGAAGATGTCATACGATATTCCATTCTCTCAGACTAAAGCTCGTGCTTCGTGTAACGCTCCCTTTGCATATAATATATACATATATCCATATGTGCGTAGAAGTGCACATACGTATACGTATATACCAATATGCCTACACATACGGAAGTACAGGTCACAGTCCTGATCAAAGAGGAAGGTCCGAGCCCTGAATGATTTATCAGAGAACGAGAGGTATAAACATTGATATGTTATGCATAAGGGTAGATTCATAGAAACTGTATACCGCAACGATAAGGATACGTATATGATAATGCGTATTCTCCTGTTTCGCGCGTTTGACTCTTGTTATCGACCGAGTACGATACTGGGTGGAAAAAAGAAATCGCGAGGCAGAGTTTATCAGAGGGACAGAAAGATGGAGCCAGGTAATAGTTACGAGGGAAAAAGTAATTTTCGTGAGAGTATTTTCCAAGGGGATTCCGAGTATTGCAAGTGTAAGTAGATGGGTGCTGGCCTGTGTGCTATATAGTAAGGTGCAATTTATGCGAGAGCTAAGCGCGGAACCAGGAGTAAGAGAGGAGAGTCGAATAAACTGCGAGCAGATGCACCGTGGCCGATTTCCGTGGTCTCTCATAAAACTTTTTACGTGGCAACTTTGTTTTACAACCATTCGATTATTAAACCTGCATCCCCCCCGACCCGCACCCAGCGCTCGTTCGTCGCATTTCCCATACTACCGCCTATCGCGACTACAGTCACCCGTAGGGATGTATGGAATTATTAAAACACAGTCTGTGTCCTTCTTCAACGCTCGTACCGGATATCGCGCCTCTCTCTCCCACCAGCAGCTTACGGTCCGTACGCACGAAGTGCGCGTGTACACGTAGACAATAGGGGTAAATTTCAATTGTCCGAACATTGCATCGGTAGGCGAGCCAGTCGCATACGAATAAAATCAGACATCCGGAACTAGAAACGATAACCGGAAGGAGATGGTAGACGGAAGTGAGACAGCTAGAGATAAATAAATTTCGACACGAGTAGCGTCAGTGACGGGGTGGGTGGTAAGGCAGTAGGTTCAAGCCCACGTCACAAAAAAAGGAAAGGTTTTTTTCCAAGCGGAATAAAAAAATAGAAAATCCGTCAGAAAGATTGACTCAGCTCGAATTTCATTTCTGTACCATACAGCTTCCTTATTACACGTAACACTTTCAATGTCAGCATTCTATCTTCTATGCCATGCCATGTATGACAAGAGCCACACTATCCCAGGTAACGTCCGACACTATAAAGACTTATCGAAGATACTTCGTGGACCTTCTCATGTTTCACAAGCGACGCGCTTACCTTTGCCAGTCTCTCCTATGCCCGTATCCACGTTAACGTTTAATTAACGAATTCATTAAGGCGAGTTTTACGAGGCGAATCGCGAGAAGGAAGTAACAAGAAAAAAAAGGGTAGAATATAAGAGGAGAGAGTTTAGAGGAACTGGAGGACGCGTAATTTCATTACTTACTTTCGTAGCTATCGCAGCCTTAGCTCGACTGTATAACTATATGCCATATATATATATATATATATATATATATATATATATAATCAGGAACTGCCAAGATCCACCACCTACACGACTCTTCGAAATAGTAACGGCTAACTGTAAAGGTAACGGACGATTTGGCAAGTAATACGACGCCATATCGCTGCCATAATCGGCCGAGTCGTGTTTTTTCACGAAAGGTAAAGTATGTATAGGTACACACCTAAACCGTCTATATCTACTTATACGAAGAAGATATTGAACGGTCGGGAAGGTAGATACCGCTTGAGAAAAGATATAGCCCTGTGAATCTTTACGCGAAGATTTTACCTTTCCCTTTAGAGTACCGTCCGTGTAGTGAAATTTTCACTGGAGAGAGTCTCTTGCTTGCCATTAGCAAAGATTGGCAACGATATCGATAGTTTAGGTTTTTACATAATCCAAAAGGTAGGAAAGGTGGAAATAGTAAGGAAACTGTCAACCACGAGACTGATGACCGTAACACAGCCAGTAACGCGTTGTGTACGGAGCAAGGAGAGTGAAGTTGGCTAACCGGTACGACTTAGCATTAAAGATTCTTTTGATACGAATGATAGCTTGAAACGCTATCCCCAAACTGGCACACGAAAGTCGCCACTGTTATTCTCGTGGAAGTGGTGAAGCGCAGACGACGAACTATATAAGGGAGAGGTCGAACCGTTCAATTTATTCAGAGTGGAATAGAATGGCGCTGAATCGAATTAAATATCTCATAATGCTTGTGTGTATATTTCATCGCAGCTGTCTGGCGCTTAGCCAAACTTCCCTGACACGCTAGATTTCATGCCTAAAAAGGATTATAAATTTATGTGCATTCGGGCACAAAGCCGCACGCCCCCTGCCCACCGCGCGCCTATATACTGGTTCTCTCGCAAACAGACACTCCAAGATTTGTGAACCGGAAATTGCTTGGTATTAGAGGCGAATTTATTTATTTCTTAGATACTGGGCTATCGTGCCTGTGTCAAGGGTTTACTTTTTTTTCCTTTTGTTAAGAGATACAACATGCAATTTCGCAACTGCATATGGCATTGAGCTTTTGTATAACTATTTGTATGAAATTCAGCATTTTCTAACCAGCTTTCAAATTCGGAAGGGACTTAAGTACGTATAATTGGCAAGGAGTAGCTGAAACTTGCGAAAGTACTTTGCTTAACAACGCGAGTACGTATAGGTATAGAAGTACTGTATCTTGTGCCTGTGAATAGTATACCACTAATTTAGCGAAAACTTCATCCCCTTGCGTATCGACCCCTTTACCTAGGAACCTTACAGTCTTGTGCTTCTACCGTAATTCTATTTAAATGTTGAGATGTAATTGGAATTTGAATTGGTTGTGAATACAACCAAACGGATGAAGTATTCGCAGACGTCAAAGTAATCTAAATAAAGAAAAAATTTTGAGTAATTTCCAACAATGAAATTTGAAATATTCTCGTCGAACGACCGAGAATCTCTTAATTTCGTTTATACTAAATTCTAAAGGGTTACGGTAGACAGATACCTACCTTTACCGGCGGAGTTCGCAGTAAGCAGTAAAGCCTGATAAACGCAATTAACACTGGGACAATTAATCCAGCAGCCTATTAGCATCCCCAAATTTCACAGCGTAACTCGTCCAAAATTCCGGATTCACGGGGGAGAATAAGAAGTCGCAAAATTATTCGAAAAACTGACAAGCAAGGATCCCAAATCCCATGAATTTATTACCCCGCGCGTTCACGCCGCGAAGATAGCCGAGCATCCTTGAAATAGCCACGGATATACACGTAGCAACGTTCAAGGCGTATAACCGTAAGGATTGTCGGAGGTTATGGTCGGATAAGACGTAAAAGGATATACTAGATACGTGTATAGGCATTCCGTAAAGCGATACTAGCTACACGTTGCTTCTCAATAGAAACGTTTCTTCGGCCTTGATATCTCGCAACGGACCACGTGTTGTGCGCGCAACATGGCGCCCACTGTCGCCAGGAGCCTTTCTCCTGCTCGACAGCTCGGTTATATATAAATCCTACAAATTCCATGGGCGTACACGTGGAAAGTCGTGAAATAATGATCTCGACATATATGCAACTCAGCACAGGGCCTGGAATACACTATTTCAACATAATGAAAAAAAAGTTTTCCCCAAAAATCACATTTGCCAAAAATCATACAGCATTTTTTTTTATCACAATACACCCACCTTCGAATCGAATGCGGACACAGGTATTTCTGCGAAAAAAAATAGATGCCTTTCAAAATTTTGTAATAACGTCAGATCACTGTCTGCCGTACTAGTTCGTCGATACGTTATACGTAACGCGAGTCGGTGATGCAACGATGGCATATTTTAACGCGTCATACAATTCTATTCGGGTCGACCGCTTTATAATGAGTTTATGATTACACAGATTGACTGGACCAAAATGGGTGCTGAGTTTACGCTACGTTACGTTGCGTCTGGTAACGTATAGGTAGTACGGTGACCGTACGCTATGGTCCGTTCGTTAACGACAGGAATATTAATAATGGCTGGGTATAATATACCCGTTATTGATAATGGATATAATGGCGGATGGTGCGCGGCTCGAAAGCTCAGGATCGGTATTTACGGTCACGTCGACGTAATTGCATCTCCATCCAATACGGAAATTCATGCGGATCGCGTCTAGTAACACCGGAAGTATCCTTGCACGCGTCGATTTAACATTTACCAAATGCGTAACAGTAGGAATACGATTGTAGTTCGTACCCTGCGCGTTAATTTTATGATGTTAACTAAACGCAAAGTAGGGGTCTGGGGGGGAATGGGAGGGTGAATAAAAGAAGAACGCCGAACGAAATTCAGGGTCTACAGTAATTGTTAGCTTCTTATTGTTGGCAAACATCGACAAAAGGGAGAAACAAGCGAATCAAAAGCGCCCACGCAAACACGACCAAACAATTGTACAATGAAGAATTTCACGAAACTAATTTTAATTGCAATTACCCAATGTTAATTTCCCCGAGATACAATACGCAGATTTTACTTGAAAATCAATTCGCTTTCTGATACTAGAATCATTGCTAAGATTATTAAACCACTCGAAGATGGTTCTGTTTATTTGATTGCTATTAACTCCCACGTTAGAAACATTTTCAGGTGGTGCAATAGTCCAGAACGATCGTGTGTATTCCGTGTCTACATATATATGCATTGCATATCATGTACAGATATTATAATATAATAATATAAGAGGAGAGAGTTTAGAGGAACTGGAGGACGCGTAATTTCATAATAGTTCGATAATCGCGTATCTCGATGATATACAACTTCGATTGATCGATAATGACAATTACAAACAAATTGAATTATGCTTATTGGAAACCGATAATTAGAATTAATTATTTTCAAGTCAAAATTAAGCCTTGTTCCCTATTTTTCAAAAAATCTATTTTCAATATAAAAGTCTACAGATCTGACTCGGATTATTCAAACGATCGATTCACATCGGGAAAATCGCGAGGTCAATGACGGTAGAATCGCGGCTAATTAGCAATTTGCCAACGATAAAACTCTGTGGCCGATTGGCACTGGATGATCCGCGCTAGTTGCCGCTTATTTCAATCGACCTGGTGACGTAATTAAATTCAAACACCGGGAAACAATAACTGACATGAAATTGCGGGATGTTTGCGCTTACGTTTGCCCTAACAAATACATAACCTCTTTACAATTATATACTGTAACGTTTGTCGTTATTGCAATTTCGCACGCTCCTTACGAGTCTACGAAATGGCAAGTGCTCGAAGCTCGGGATTTTAAGAACTTGGGCGATACTGGATTATATGACAACGTAAAGTTACAAGTGTTTATTAAATTACCGATAGAAGGTACAACAGTGTTTGAAATGTCTGACTGATATTTGTCAAGAGTGACGTCGGTATTACAGGAAAGGATTCTCAGAGGTGCGTCCTAACTTTGTTATTGTCTATTCGCCGATCTCTTTGACCTATCTTTGTGGAACAGAGGATACGCCTGTCTCAGCAAGGTAGCCCTAGTGGCGCTATGCCTGACTATTGGCTACGGGACTTTGTGCAACTCGGCTAATCACGGCGAGGATGGTAGATTCAAAACAAAATTGCGTCAACTGAAGTTTACGAGGAAGATAGCGATGGTCTCCTCGAAACTTCGACAAAAATTTTCTACGTAAAGTACTAGGCAGAATAGCATGTAGCTAGTATGCCAAAGTTTCGAAAAAATTTTCGAAAGTATCTGAACAGTGTAATAGCGTATGCTAGTTGCTGATCGGTGAAAAATTATATGATTTATATGCTCTATCCAGGAAGGCATAAATCGAGCGAAAACACTTTTTAATGATTTTGATATAATAACCTGCCTTATCCTTTCGGATTTAAATCACGCTTACTCACCTTTTGAAGACGCGGTTTTTCAAATGTCTGAATTTATTCGAGAGACTCTATTTAATGATCTGAAATGACAGATGTATTAACGAGAAGCGCTAATCATCTATCGGAATTTATTTACATTATCGAAGGAAGATTGACTCATGAGAAAAGTTTTTCCTCTATTGACTCTCGTTGACACTAAAGGATTATGCGAATTATATAATGGAGTTCCTCAGGGACAAGAAAATTGCGTCATCAAGACTTCCTAAAATGATAAATCTATTCTGATTGAACAAGGCACTACGTGAAATCAGTACATTACGTAAAACCTTGTATTTATTGTTTCGAATCTTTCTCGAATAAAAGATGACGCATGTGCAATAGTCATTTCCTTTCACCTCTCTTTTATATCAGTTAGTAACCGAGTGTCCGTATCTTTTGATTAAATTATGCTTAACGCACCTCCTCTGTGACTATAGTACCTGTATACTGTAGGTAAATAGTCCCGGAAACAAAGACCAATTGATCGAGAACGTAGCAAAACGTCTCGGACCTATAAAATCTAAGTCCCTCTACCAATTAATTAATTGGAAGTCCTCACCGGAGCTAGTTCAGCTAATCCGCAAAGGCCGAGAACTGTATCCAGTTGACACTCAGGTGGAGTCTGCACTATAGCACAGCACTGTTCCTTCGAAACACAGCAGAGAATCGATTGAATTTTCTTGATATTGCGAGAGCAACGCGAGAACTACACAGCAAGCACTTTCTATACCGTATAGGAAAGACATAGAAAAACTATCAACAGACATCACGGAAGCGCGAGCCAGCACGAGGCACCTCGATCGGTGTCCCAAGACCGACTGCCTTTGACAATAATCAAATTCGGAAACTAATCATTCTGATTGGTCGTCCCTTTAAACTAAATCGAGAGCATTTCTTAGCGAATCGGTACGTAACAATTGGAGATCCTCCACGGCTGCTTTCCCAGGGCTTCAGGCGACAGTTGGGCACAACAACCATAACTTGGGTCAGGGGATTTCTCCCCTGCCCTTAACTGTATCAAAACCTTATCTCCACCCGCTCTACAGCCCTTTGCCTGTCATCTCCAGCGGGGCGCCAGTATCTCACCTGGACCTCTTCCGGTCCGCGTAGACCGTCGGGTACTCTCCTCAGGTAACTGTACGAATCAATCCGAAAGCGCAGCTTCCGAGCAGAGTGGCGACTCGAAGGAAACCAGAGAGCGAGAACGTTATCTGAATCGGTAGCTGAAGTCGCCGTCTGACCGTGAATCCAAGAAACCACGTCACAATATATATTCATATATATTTCAGTAACGTGCATAGGTCTTATAATATACCACGTGTTATAGCAAGAATCGATCTTCTAGGGTTTTCCCACGTGGCGAAAAGTTTTTCCAACAAAAAAATAATAAAGAATCGTAGCCATTCGTTTCAGACAGGAAGGAAAGGTAAAGTGCCCCTTCTATGTAGAGAATATTCTTCGTTCCTTCCTAAAAAACATCCTTTTAGACTCGTTCTCAACATGGGCACAATCGATTCGAATATAAAGAGAATAAAGTCAAAGTTCTCAAAATCAAAATGCCAACAATTTAATATCTCTCTTTTCGGCAAGCAAAAGAATCCGCCCACAAAGTTCACCCCATTTTATCAGATCCTGCTTTGCGAAGTATCTGAGCTATATAGAACGAACGAAATGGAAGCTTTTGTGTTGCACGTAATTCATAAATAGTCAAACAAAGACAAAACAAGGTCTATGCAAAAGAAACAGTCACAATAGCTTGATAGTTTATATTTAATTAGGGGAAATATTATGTATAAATAAAATATCTTTCCACGAGCTCAACGCAATGCATAAAACAATTGTAACGGTATATACATATAATGCATCGTTATACATACAAATATGTTGTTATATAATATTCGTCAGTGGTTTTCGGAAACTTTCACCGCGCCTGGATTATCAGCCAATCAAAATTTACTAATCAATCAATCATCGCAAAACAAAGAGATAATCGTTAGCGCAATAGATGAGCAGATATATAACCTGTGACCAATGGTAATTCTAAATTTAAAAAATTCTGAGATTGCACAATAGTGTCTATATATTTATAAAAACCAACAACGCATCCGAATTTATTAAAACGTTCTAACTCGCAATGACATTGCTTTATTGAGAAACAAATGAAGTTTCGTAAGACGCAGTAGAGTACACATAAAAATTGATAGCTAAGATAAGAACAACAAACCAAGAACTTAATCACATATTATAACACGTTAAAATGCCTTCTCGAACTTTAACCTCTCGAATCACAAGTGCAAAGACTAGTAAATAATTTCTCACGCATTTGAGCACGCAGTACCGTGACGTCACAAAGGCTTTATATAAAACGAGCGACTGCGCATGCGCCGCACCCTGGCGGTTTACGCACTAACGATAAGCCCTAATGCATTTGCTTATACAAGCAGCAGGTAGATACGTCAATTACGCGAGGCATGGCTCTACGATTCAGCATCAGGAAAGTACAAGATCTTTTACTTAATGGACGTGCACACCACGATTCGTGGCCAGAGCCATGTGCAAGAAATATACATATCCAGCATTAGAGTAAACGGTGCTACACGATATGAATGAGTCGCATTCTGCATTAGCATCCGAAGGATAAAGAGTCGTACATGAAATAGCATTATGCCAGATGACAAGATATGCCTGCCGGTTATACCATACGAGTTACAGTGGATGCATTAAAGAATACAAAGAAATATTCTCGTAAGAAATATCATTATCGATGTTATCGTCATAGAACCTGGATATCAACATTCCGGGATACTTTTCAAAGCATTAACAGTGTCACCTAACTTAACAAGAAAGAGCATCAGGTAATCATGATAATCACGTGCAAATATTCGAACTCTGTGAAGTCTATACACAGTTATGTATCTTTGTATCTATAACGGGAATAGCAAGACGCAACGTACGACAAAGTTTTCGTAAAAATAACGTTGTGGCTATTTCACGGCATGGATAGCGCATCGAGATAGAGCGTGGCATTGCGCGCGAATAAACAGACGATTTAGTATCGATGCCATCAGTACTACGAGTGTGTCTATACATATCTGGCTGGATATATATAAAGTTTCTCGTACACTTTCACCATTGCAGCGTCGGTGTAATTCATTTCGTTCGGTTTATCCGTGAGGCAGGACGCCGAACTATAAAGGGGTATTGTGTGTATTAATGCGTGTAGCAATGGGTAGGAGAAATAGCTCCGGGCTGGAAAGGCAGAAACGATATTCACATGCATGTATAATATGTATGGTGTGTATGACTGTATAGAGAAGACAGATGAGGGAAGAAAGAAAAGGGAATTGTGAGAAGGGGGAGGGAGGAGGAGAGACAAGAAAGAAATTTAATTAGGGAACAGTAAAGCAAAATTGCTAATACGTATAGATTGGTGTAAATTAATAAATTGATATTGCAGCTGGCATTTTGGCGACGTTACTCCATTAGACGCGGTATTTGGCACGTTCGTAAGAGCTGACGTCATAGTAATTACCAAAACCGCGCGTAATGGTAGGACTAGGTCGCAGACGCGATGGCACATTTTGCACACCTAAGTCAAGACGCGAAAAGTGATGAAACGTGCCAAAAATTGTGACTCATTCTCAAATCACTGAGCTCCTCGGACGTAAAAGTTATTTGAGTTACGATGGCATTTTTAAAACACGTGTATTAACGCGTTCGCGAATACGAAACGAATACGTAACAAGGCGTCACGAGGCCTACGTACTTACCCTTTCTTGAATGGTTATGAACGGCAATTATAAATTCTATGCTATTTATACGAGGGAATTGAGGGAGGTATCGCGTACTGCACGAATCACTAAATTGCTCAATTACTTTCCTCGGAGAGGAATATTGTACAGCTGTAAAGTTTAAATAAAATGTTCAACCTTATAATAGGCATTCGTTAATTAGTGTTCATAATTCAGATTCCCCAGAAAACACCGTCTACGTGTTTTAAACAAAACTGAACTCCACGGTGAAAGCTTTTTACTGGATCGTAGTTAAAGTTCGATGAGAAGAGACTGGTTTAATATGAAAATAGAACGTGTTAGAGCACCTGTTTGTTGGGTACAGACATTTAGAGTTTGAAGGTCCAAAATTAATCAAAGGAAACATGGTTGTGCTGCGGAAGTAAAAAACAGCATAATGTCACGCTTCGCAACAACGTATGAAGTGACTTCGTTAAACGCAATAACGTGTCAAAGCTTCGAGTGAGCGAGAGAGAAAGAGAGAAGGGCGGGGGAGGGGGAGGTAAGGGGAGGGGAGGGAGCGGGAGAGAGAGAGAGAGAGAGAGAGAGAGAGAGAGAGAGAGAGAGAGAGAGAGAGAGAGAGAGAGAGAGAGAG
>JARQTJ010000750.1:257839-273677 GCA_030142635.1 Trachelus troglodyta
CTCTCTCTCTCTCTCTCTCTCTCTCTCTCTCTCTCTCTCTCTCTCTCTCTCTCTCTCTCTCTCTCTCTCGCTCTCTCGCTCTCTCACTCTCTTGCTCTCTTTCATTGGACTCTGCCTTCGAAGCATATCTTACTACCGTGTTTTGCATGTAATAAGTGATGGAGTCATCGTTTACGTCGGAACGAACATCTCATGTCAGCGGTCAAGGTTTATACAACGTCACGATGGACTCGAGAGAGCGTAAAGTCCGGCTGTCAACAAATTATTTTTCTTTTACCTCACCCACACCCCGTAGGATACGAAGGAAAAAATAGTCTGCGAGTAGAAGCTAATAATTTCTCAAAGATCTTCGTTGTTACGTATAACGTAAGAAATAAATATATCCTGTGGTATTTTTGATTTTTTGCACGTGTCCCACCCTCTAAAAACACTGACCTCTCGCGGTCTTCTCTTTGGCATTGAGAGATTCCTACACTCTGGGTTCACGTCGTTGAGAAAATTTATTTTATCCACTTACGTATTCAGAATCGCATCGTGTACCATGTGCTCGTGCGTGTGCGTTTTCCCACGTTCCTATCGAGCGAATAAACGAGAGGAATGCGAAATGCTCCTTACAGCATCACCTTCGTTTATGCTCTAGAGTGAGCGAGATATCAGCTCGCCTACGTATATTTGTTTCTGTTCTAAGGACGTCGTTTTGATTAACGTTATCTTTAATTGTGACGTTAGAGATTGCGCAAGATTATTAATGAGACTGTGCTCCGTTCGCTTTGACAAGTTTATGAATGAGAATGTTAATTTGAGCCTATACGAAGATAGTTCCTTGAGCGTATCTTTATGTGATTTATGATATTTTTTTATTCATATTTATGCAACGTCGACTTGGGTATCCACAGATTACAGTATTCGTTATCGCTCGCAACTTTGTGCACTTGACATTAAACTTATGCAGTTTTATGCATCTTAGACATTTTCCAATCTTTGAATTTTTGGTATTACGCGAACTACTGATGTTTCGCATTGTTAATGCAGATAAAACTTTGTCTTATGATTCAGGACAGCTGAGAGGACGAGAGAGGATAGAAAGGCTTCCACCGATGGACGACGACAGTGGAGATAGCAGAAGCTCAGGACGACCTGTTCAGGTTGTTCTTGCCCACCCTGATCACACCTTTGAATTGGACGAGGAAGCCCTGGCGGAAATTCTTCTTCAGGATGAGATTAAGGATCGCAGTGTCGTCGTGGTGTCTGTTGCAGGAGCCTTCAGGAAGGGCAAGAGCTTCCTTCTTGATTTCTTCCTCCGATATATGAATAGCCAGGTGTGTTTTGTGTTCCATTCATTTGTAAATATTGTTCTAGAACTGCTGTTGCACGTGCATACGAAAGCTCGTCTGATGTTATATGGAATCGTTTGAACGATTTAGATTACATTGCAGAACGAATCGAATCGTTTGAACGATTTGGATTACATTACTGAATAGTAATTACTAGAGAATTTTTTGTTTACGTCGTATTTAGTAATTAGAACGGTATTGGGATTTCCTTTGTCTTCTAAATAGAAGACAATTAAACGTTTATTTGTTATTTGCTTATGATTTACAAATACACTCTGCGTGCGGGAACCGTCGCTAACGCAGGAGGTACAATGAAATTGCATGTTTGAATTTAATTTATAACTTGATTTGCCGTTTAAGTATGTAATTGCTGTTTACTATTAACTGCCCCATTGTTATGACATGTTTATATATTGCATTTACCTACATTGCATTGGCATACTTATTTGTCGAATGCAGATAAATGTAATTTATACAGTCGACTGTATCCATTCACAGTGTAGTGTAAAGCTTGTAAAATATGCCATATATATAATTTTATAACAGATCCGCAATTCGAATGATAAAATATCAAAAATATACGTGCTGCGTGCATTTCGTTCAATGGATTTTTGTATTCTGTGCGGAAATCACATTCTATCAGGAGAAGTGGAAATATCCGCCGGATGTTAAATATTACTATGACCAGCTAATTTAATTGGAATACAACTTTACAGTTTATATATTTCGAAGCAACTTGTTACAGTCATTATATTTATGCGTACATTACATGAAAGTATTAATCGCTAAATAAAATGAATTTTCTGTTTCATGTAACCGGCCTTCCTCCATGGAAAATCAAATTAACAAACGCAGTATGGAGAAACGGAGAGTCGCGACAATTGGTTGGGCAGCAACGATGAGCCTCTGAGCGGTTTTTCTTGGAGAGGTGGATCCGAGAGAGACACGACGGGAATCTTAATGTGGTCTAAAGTTTTTCCTGGCACTTTATCAAATGGAGAAAAGGTCGCTATCATCCTCATGGACACGCAGGGTGCTTTCGACAGTCAGTCAACTGTCAGAGACTGCGCGACTGTGTTTGCTTTGAGTACAATGTTGTCTTCGGTGCAAATTTTCAATCTGTCCCAAAATATCCAAGAAGACGATCTTCAACACTTGCAACTATTTACGGAGTACGGTAGACTGGCCCTTGAAAAATCCGGCAGCACACCCTTCCAGAGGTTACAGTTCCTCGTACGGGACTGGAGCTATCCTTATGAGGCTGATTACGGTGCCGATGGTGGCAAAAAGATTCTCAGCAGAAGATTAGAGATATCAGACAGACAACATCCCGAGTTGCAGAGTCTTAGGAAGCACATTAAATCTTGTTTCTCGGATATATCCTGTTTCCTCATGCCACATCCAGGGCTGAAGATCGCTACGAATCCAAAATTCGACGGTAGATTGTCGGAAATTGAGCCGGAGTTCAAGAAGCAACTGGAAACTCTTGTACCGATGCTGCTTGCTCCACGGAATTTAGTCACAAAGAAAATTGATGGCCAAGTAGTAAAGGCGAAAGAGTTATTGGAGTACTTTAAAAGCTACATAAAAATTTATAAAGGAGACGAACTTCCGGAACCAAAGAGCATGCTTGTGGTAAATATCAGTACCTCGTTTCCCGTACTCGCACTGATATTCACTTTGTACCGTATATACGCGCGTCACATTGACTATTTTTTTATTAGCATAATGATACAATAACTACTATAAACTTTCCCATCACAGGCGACTGCAGAAGCCAATAATTTATCCGCAGTGGCCGAGGCAAAGGATCTTTATATGCAGATGATGGAATGCGTTTGCGGTGGAGCCAAACCGTTTTTAGCGACTGCTCACCTGGAGTCAGAACATCATCGATGCGTGGACAAGGCGCTCTATCAATTTCAAAATAAACGAAAAATGGGAGGCGATGCGTTCAGCCAGACGTATCTAGAGAAATTACAAAAAGTGTGTACCACTTCATATAGCCATATATAGCTGTATCACTATACAATCATACAGACTGATTCATTCAACACATTTTTTAACAGGACATGGACGAAGCATATTTGCAGTTCAAGGCGCACAACGAGAGTAAAAATATTTTTAAGGCTGCGCGAACACCAGCAGTGTTTTTCGCCATTGCCGTCACAATGTATATCCTATCGGGAATATTTGGTCTTGTCGGTTTATACACCTTCTCAAATATATGCAACCTTATTATGGGTATTGGACTACTTACCCTTGTACTTTGGGCATACATTAGGTCAGTAATGCAACTTACATCAGAACATACATACTCTGGCGTTCTCTCATGCGCGACGCATTTACGTGTCTCATGATTATTCTTAAGACACTTTTTTTGCACTTACAGGTACAGTGGAGAATTCCGAGAGCTTGGCACACAGATCGACGAGTTAGCTAGCGGAATATGGGAGAATGTGAGTATCTTTATGCATCTTGTACTAGCAATACGCTCGCATAGAAACCACCTTAACTTGAACATCCACGGCTTTCATACTGCATATTCAATGATACGCTTCAAGTACTTTCATTACACGATATTCTATATTGAGAAAATCTTGCATATTTTGCTTTGAGTCGAACGTTCACTTTATTCATATTGGCTCGAATACTAGAGAAGCAAAGTAACAAATTGAATCGTATTGCTTAAAGAATTCGTGCGATATGTTCTCTACTCTCATTTCAATAATGTCGAATAGCAATCTCATATTGTACAGAATTTTGAGAGGATATCTTATAACATCTTAATCTCATTAGAACACAAATACATATCTGTTCATTGATAACAAAGTAAATAATATTGTAGGTCTTAATGCGAATGTCATTCCGATGGTATAGTATTTAAGTCCCGACTAATATGTAGATCTTTTTTTCTATTCCAACAGGCCTGGCTATGCGCGCGCCTCATTCACAAAATGAGATACCTTATCCTATCCATTTTTGTTACTCTACTCGGGATTCCCACTTTCACGCTTATCCACACCTATATGCGCAAGCATCGCTACATCTGATCACACGCTTCCCTCTCCCTCTACTTACTTATGATTTATCTTACTTTCAGATTAAGTTTTTACGAATGATTTTGAATACCCTTAAAGTTGTTAACGATGCTATTTCCACGTACAATTGCGTTTCGTAAGTTCCTTCATATCACTCCGTCTTTTTGTTGCCTTGCACTTTACGTTCTGTTTCACTGTCTCTTTGTCTCTAATATACGCTGCGTATTAAAATGGGATCGAGGGTCAGAAAGGTATGATGGTTTGAGCATGATTCGTACATAAATCAATTATGAATTATATTATTAATTTATCTTGAAAAGAATAAGAAGAGAAATATTTTCCTCGTACAAAACTTCCAAGGCACCTTTCCCATAGAATAATCTAAATGACAAGCAGCACGAATAATTCGTTCAGTTTATATTGTAACAGAAGATTAGAAATCGTCTACGCCTACTATATATGTAGATTGCGATTAGTATCGGTATTACGTGCTGGTGTAATAAGAAATGCACGATCTGGACTTTCACCATCCTCAATACTTAACGCAAGTAATGTATCTTTTCTTCTGTTTAGTTCATGAAGCCGGTGTATCAGCAATTTGTGGAGAAATCAGTGTCTGTGGCGGTGGCGCAAGCTGCTGAAATGGCAACGAACACCACAATGAATGCCACTGTCACTGCCAACGGCAAGGCTAAACTGTCATAATAGTCATTCCCTCCATAATTCACGGTCTCTCTTATTCTTTGCCTTTGCCTATCTTATAAAAGTGTCTTCTTGAAGCATAGCGCAATAACGGTACGCTAACCGATATCAATAAACACTTTTGGCACGAGTATATTCCTGAGTCAGTTGCTTCTTTTTTACGTGTTTATTCTTAAAACATATCATTTCTTTTGGCAAATGAATACACGTGTAGTTACGGTATAATGGAGCTGAGATGATAGCGAATGCATGTACAGTATATCCTGATTACGAATCAGTGTTAGATTGTTGAAAGTCATGGTTATTATTATTACTGTGTCTACGGTCATATTATATTGTTATAAAAATAAACTCTTATATGAATAAGTAATATTTCTCATGATAGTGCGATCCAAAAGTTTTTGTCCACGCGTACAATGATTTCTTGCTCGAAATACGATGGAAAGAAAAATTGTGCGTTACAAGAAGCTTTTCCACACGAGATCCGATAAATGTTTGTGATAAATTTATACTGTGCTCATTGAAAAATTTTTATTGATAGTTGCTCACTTCCTTAGGCGACCAGCGTAATTTTGCGAAGGAAATTTATTAATAAATGATGCGTGATACCTGTCGCGTGAATGCAGACGGCTATGCGCGCCAGGAAACTTTGGGCCGAACTGTTTCTAGTTATTATATTATATCACACGTTGTATTTGTCTTTTTTTTTTTCTTTTAAATTGTTTTCAAGACTTTTTTACTCTAGCCATGTCGATGAAGTTCAGATTATCCTTGTGCCAGAAATTTCCTATATTGATTAATGTACTGAATTACTTTTAATAACAAAAAAAAAGAAAAAGATAAGGCTATGCAAATGTCGTGAGGTCTTTAAGTTTTACGACTTCTCAGGGTTTTGCATAAGGTTGTATACAGGGTGGGCTTGAACAGTACATCCCGTGAAGTCATGCCATATTATCGTATACTATTAATCATTTTGATGCACCCTGCAAATTTGAGTTGAATTTTTCATCAGAATTTAATTATTGACTTTACTATATCTTGCCGCTGTGAATAACAATATTAGCGATTTTTTTAAATTCCATTAAATATTAATAGGATTTATTAACAAGTTAGTGTACTTATAATATATCATAGATTTTATTATAGCTTGCATACAGTCTTAATTTCTGGGTATAATTCAAGGATATAGTTTAACTTATGTATGGAGAGTTTAACTGTGTTTAAAGAAGTGTAGGGTCTCATTAGAATGTTATTAATCGAATAGGAAACCGAATTCACTTATGCAGCTGAACGCTAATGGATTACGATGATTTACTAAAGACGTTTTTTATTGAACTATAATAGAGCCAAACGCGATACTAAGGTGATGGATTCCGCTGGCAATAATGGATTGCCCAATAATTGTGTATTCTGTTGTAAATTATTTAAAATAAAGCTATTACTATTCTGTACTATAAAGGGGGATATTAATTCAAGAGTATGCATAGCCTTCAACAAATGTGACACGTAGTTTTATTCATTAAAAATTCCTGAATACTTACGTTTATATGATGCATAAGAGTGATATCGAACAATTCATGTAGCACATACTAAAAAAGCTATACGTAAATACATTGCCAATGACAGCTTCAATAATAATAAAAAATATATGCCACGTATTCTTCGTTAGGTTTTTAATTTTTCTCATGCTTTTCCATAACAAAGTTATAATGATTACCACAATTTATTTATACTATTTAATGGATGATAACAGATGTACGTTAATAGAAACTAAAACTTTTCATTCGCACTATTTATAGCACCTAAGACTTAGAAAAATATTGATACGATGAAGAAATTGTGTCACAAGGTGAGAGCATTAGTCTTTAGGTTGCGACTAAATTAAATGAAAGACATAAATTCGGTCGGCAATGTTTATAACTAAACAGATTGTATAAACGTGCGATTGAAATCACAAATTTTATTACGTCATAATGGTATTATAAGACTCATGAAATCTATTATAGTTGATGTTTCGAAGGCTTCGTATTACATGAGCAAACTTTTTCTTTTTGTAAATTCGGAACATCATCTATAAGACTTGTATAGTTCTGTAACTTTTCAATGTTTCAATACATAATTTTCGATTTTTTTAAGTATCATGTGATAATCTGGCAAGTAGTACATACACGAAGTTGCACCTGCGGTTTTAAAAAAAATAGATCGTCTATCGAGAACTACAATGATGCAATCATTCATGAAGTCTTGTACTTGTTCCAAAAAAATCTTTTATACTAAGTCCCAAATTTCATCTTAGTGTATTTTCGCAAGTTTACAACAAAGTGATTAAGTCAGTGAGCTATATTTATAGAAAGAAATCTTAATTAACTTAGCGACATAAAAAGTCTCAATATTGTATTTTTATTAAGTTTATGGCAATGATGCTATTTCGCGATGTAGAATATTTCAGAATAATAATTGTGGTGTACTTAATTATGGATAAAAATAAATGCGTATTTTTGTATTAACAAACTAGACATTTATTTTCTTGATTTTATGCTGTATAATATTTTCCTTTTTCAGTCATTTTAGATCAACTATATTTATATTCTCAATTTATGTGTTTTAATCTATGGTACAAATTTTATGCCTTAAACATTCGTCGAACCATGGTATTGAAATTTTTACTTGCTGTGCGTAAGCCTTCATTAAACGTGCTCAAATGCTGCTGTGCTAAAGAATTATTAGGTTGTAGTTTAAGAACTCTGTGCATGTCTGCTGCTGCCTTTTCAAGATCCCTTAAATTACCATAGGCAACACCTCTCCTATATAATGCTTTAACATTATCCTCATCTTTATAAAGAATCTTTGTACAGAGTGTTATAGTATGCTCAAAGTTTTTACACTGTAAATGACAATTTGCCATATTATTGTACAAAACCAACCTAAGATTATTTATATCTGCTACCAATGCATCTTTTAATTCTAGATCTTGTATAGGTTCCAGTGTAATGAGTATTTTACAAGCTTTACTAAATCTGTTAAAGGCATCTACGAATCGTGAAGCTTTAAATAATTCGACACCCTTCTCTTTATATTTTAATGCCACTAAATATTTTTCTTCAGGAGTCCATTCCCAAATTGGCTTATGTGGTTTAATGGCAGTCAGTGTTACCTCAAAGTTCAGATATTTAACTTTGGATGAATCTTCGACACTATATGGTAGAGTTATCGTTACTAAACTGTGCTCATTGATAAACATCATTTGAATAGCTCTTTCAATATCTCTATCAATAGCACTATTCAGATCGCCAATAGTAATTCCCTTATCGTAAATACCATTGAGAATTTCACTATTGAATTCTTCGCTTAACTTAATAACAGGTACTCCGTTAACCTCAATCTTCTCCACTTGAATGTGACAAACGCATCGCTCAATAGCTTTGTTTGAGAAAATACCCTTTCTCAGAACTTCTTTGGTGATCCGATTATCTGCAGAAGTCCAAACTTGTGTCATGATGAAAAAAATATTCTATAAATCCCTCCTGTTAACAATAAATTTTCAGCATTATTACACATACTCCAATACACTAAAGAACGAATATAAACATCAAAACAAGTATAGTTACGTAAAACTTACATTTATAGAAAGACATTACTACATACTGATCAGTGATAGCATAAGTATTAAAGCGTGATAACCTCCATTTCACTAATATTGACAGTTCTACATACAACAGCTGACAACAGTTTGATATAGCTATAGTACGAATTTGTCACGTGACATATTTAAAAAGAAAAGTGTCATATACTGATATACAGGAAGCATAAGCATGTTTTGTGTTAAAAAATGTTCAATATATAGTTATAATAGTACAGATGGAAAAAAATGAATGCATCATTATTCTTAACGGAAATATTTTATTTATATTCATGTTGATAGTCAAAATTAAACTGGTACAATATTCAAAAGATACATACAATAACTGCAACAACACTCAACATGTCTTCTCACCTTTTCACTGGTCTCTTAAACGGTACTCCTATTGGAATCTCCGTCTTTTTTGCGTTCGCTTGCATTCTTCTCTTAGCTTCCAATTTCATTTTCGCCTCCAAACGTTTCTGCTCTATTTCTTCGGGTGTACAGAGTACTGGCTCTGAACCGCCGAATGTTTTTTTGGAATCACATCCAAACCTAGGTGAGCCTCCTTTAAAAGTATAAACATCATCCCTTTTTGGAACCAATCTATTAAGAGGATAGATGTTATTAGTGTTGGTGTTACCGTTGGTAATCGGCAACTTGCTAGCTTCATCAGATTTCAGTAATTGTATCCCAGAAGATTTTGAACTTGTAGATGAACCAGCACCTGAATTAGATACAGCTTTCCAACAATTAGAACTTAAATTTAAATTTGACGAAGCTCTAGGTCCCTTTTTCAAATTCGATGATGGCTCCAGCTTATCAGTAACCTTAAACAATTGCTTTTGATCAGCAAAATGTGGTTCAGATAAGCTTTTCATTTTGAAAAATTTTCTATCCTCATTACTCGTGTTCGACAACTTTGAGATTGATTTACTATGAGAACTGTTCATGAGATTGCTGCTGCTCCCTGTTTTATATAGACTGGTGTTGGCACTGATGTTACTATTGTTGTTTGTGTTTCGTGATGATAATATTGTTGTTTTAGGTACGAAAGTACTTTGTTTAGATACTATGTTATACTTTGAAGTTACATTATGATTATTTTTATATACTTTTCCATAACGATTATGAGATTCATCAGCATTAATATGAATTTTTTTATGCTCTAATGCCTGACACAACAACTGTTCTTCCTCTTCCAGACACGATACTAGACAGTCATCAAATGAATCGTCGGGAATTTGTGAGAACAAAATATCATCTTTATCAGCAATACTGTTCTTATTGAATAAAGTATTGCTAGAATGTGCAGAATTATTATTATTATTGATACAAGAACCTTTTAAAATTCCCGTCATTACCCGATTTGTAATAGGTTCTTTAATACTTGTTGCTTGTGATGTACTTGGCTGTTGAGTTGCACTGGTAATTAGTCGGGACATACTATTTTCATGTGGTTGTTCTTTTTCTTTAGTAGCACTAAAAGTCACAGCATTTGAAGCTGTTTCTTTATTCATGTCTAACTTAAATCGTTCTTCTACTTCCTGACTACATCTCACCATACAATCCTCAATTGAATCATCAAACAACTCTTCATAACTTGAATTCGTTTGAACATTTTCATTTTGCAATAGTGATTTTTCTTCCTCATTTGTCACTTGTAATTTTATATCCGAATCTTCCAAATCTTGTGTATCCATATCAATTAATAATTGACTGTTAGTCCCATTTACCTCATTTGTCTCAGAGATAGGAAGCTCATCTACACCTTTTTGCCCCATATTTATTTGATCCCTCAAAGCCTTTAATTCAGCAGCAAATTTCCCAATACCTTCTGTGTTATGTGTTTTAATCAAAAGTCTAGTTGGATTGTAAAATAATGGAGAATTGGGTTTAACAATACGTCTCTTCTCCACTGTACTACTTCGCTTAGGTGTAGCATTTAAAGCTTTATAGTTCTTGGTTCTGTTTTCCGATGGCTTAGCTATTGGACTATGCCAATCCCACGCAACCTCATTACATCCATCCTGAGTACAAGGCAGTAACAAAGGAGTGCCAAAATCTGATGATTCTTCTAAGTGGGAATTGTCACTATTTCGAATTGGTGTACTATGTCCTGCTTGCGAATACACAGTATTCGGTGAATTAAGGGCATCAGCTACGTTGTGAATTTGAGTCCTTGCTTCATCCATAATCGTTGATGTATTTTCTGAAACACCAAAATACAATTGAACATAGCATAACGTTCAAAATAACTAAGTCATTATATCAGAATTTGGATAATTGTTAAAAACAATTTTGCTTGACTTAAATTGGATTATACAAATATCAACAAATAGCAGTAATAGATAAGTAATCTAAATAAAGCTGTGTTTATGAAATCAAATACCATTGTTTTCGTGCTTCCTTGAAATACGACGTTTCTTTCGTACTTTTGAGGTTGACTCTATTACTTTTATGTCTTTACTCATAATTATCTCACGCCTTGTAGCAAACAACAAACTAAAAATCGGATTTATTGCCCACAACTGTAGCAAACAAAAACCTTTGTCACGTTTCGTTTTAACAAAATTTTAAGTACGGTGTGTATTCATTAAACACTCTTACATGAAACTTGGTGGAGACAACTTTCATTCTTTATTTTCGCAGTGAAAGTATGACGTATAAATTGTTCTTTTGACATTAAGCAGGCAATAAAACAAAAGCATACAACTGTACAAAATGACAGCAACCACAGTAACTATTTCGAACTGTAATCAAAGTCGTATTCGTTTGCTCTAGAAATGTGTAACATCAGATGACGGCCATGTCTGTTCTTGAGATATATGATCTGAGTTATATTTTTTTAGTTGAATTTAATCGCTGAACATAATAAAATATGTGCTGACCAGCAGCAAAATTGAATTTAAGCAGTATAATCGGTCAAATTGTAATACACTGGCATTGCCGGTTAACGCAGAGTCGATACATGAAAACGTTACTTCAATCAGCTGTTTGTGGTCAAACCGCGGTGTGATAAAACGTGACTTGCGCGTATCACCTACTTATAAAATACTGTAGCTGATAATAGGTGATTATACAATAATAAGAACTCATAGTCTCAACACGGCCAAATAAGAAGGTCTGTGATAAAGAGTAAAGAATCGTTAAGATAATCATGAAGAAAGTTGTAATATTTGGATCTACAGGAAATACTGGCTTATGCGCTTTGGAACATGCATTTAAGAAAGGTAAATTAGAATAATTGTAATTATACACACTTTGCAGAGTTTCCGTTATCGTCTTGATATCATAATTCAGCAAGTCACTGTCTGGAAAAATTCCTTAATTTAAATATTTTTGGTTTTCACGCATTCTATTTCTGTTTTATACATATATTCTTTTTAGGGCTTGATGTTCGTGCATTTGTCAGAGATGAATCCAAGATTCCCGAAAATCTTAAAGGAAAGGTAGAAGTGTTTGTAGGTGATATTACGAATGCTGAGCAAGTATCAAAAGCAGTGTCAGATAGAGATGCTGTAGTGGTGGTACTTGGTACCAGAAACAACCTTAGTAAGTTGTAGCATTCGTTAAAAGAAACGTGGATGAGTATCATATCGTATAGTTGGTGGGAAACTGTATTAAGTAGTTGATATGTTATATAAAATGTATCATAGGATGCTAATATAAATAATAATTACATTTTAAGGTCCAACTACAGTCCTATCTGATGGTTTAAAGAACATAATTGCAGCTATGAAGGAACACAAGATTGAATTAGTTTCAGTATGCCTATCAGGTATCACCTTTTATTTCCGATAATTCGAAATTTGTGACATTCTTTCAATTTCATCAGCCTATAATCTTTTTTTTATTTATAGCATTTTTATTTTATAAGCCTGAAGCTGTACCTCCTATATTTAAAGACTTGAATGCTGATCATCAACGTATGCTTGATGCTATCAAAGAGAGTGGTCTGAAATGGATTGCTGTCTTACCTCCTCATATTGCAGGTATTGTTTGTATTAAAAAGAAAAGAATTTGGAACCTTTATTGTTTATATGAAAAATTTTTATTATTTTTGTATTTAATTTTTGTATAGATTCTCCAAGTTCCAAATATGTGATTAAGCATGATGAATCACCTGGACGTGCTATATCTAAACACGATTTGGGTGCATTTCTTGTAGAAAGCTTAGAACAACCAGATAATTATCAAAAATTGTGTGGCATTGCATCTGCACCTCAGTAATTAAACATTTTCTTATCAGCATGCAATACTAATCACTTGGAAATGGAAAAAACAAATGACAGTACTGTCTATTACCGAACAATGTTACATTAATGCACAAAAAGAGCTACAGGTTATTAATAATAAAGTTTAGAATATTAATTGCATTGATTCTTATTTTTTTTTGTAAATGAATCTGCTCAATAGCCCTTAAAGAAATTTTAATTTGTACCGTTTACAAGTAAAAACACCACACAAGAAAGTTAACTCGCCAAATATATAGCTTTGAATTAAATAATGTACATTATCTTCGACAAGTTACCTGCAGCATTTATAATATTAAAGACTCACCTGCATATTAAGTTTGAAGGATTTGTAAAAAATATTACACAAAGCAAAACAAATATGTTTATACATATATATATATTATACAGAAATATGTACACCTATAATAATAATTTGTACCATGCTTATTTGTGTTACAATTTCTTTACCATATACGTTTTTGCAGACACAAGTGGCAAATGTGGCTTTTTCACGTTAATAGGCATAGGTGGTGGTGGAGGACCTGCTGATACTATGTATCTTGCTTTTTCTTTTGTCATGGGTGAAGAAGTTATGAAACTGCTGTACCCATATAAATTAATTGGCTCACAAATATTATATCCATTTTTTAAGTAGAACTGTTCTTGACCCTTAGTAGTTAAATAAATATTTTTGATACCCTTTTTTGTAACATGTTCTTCTGCACCCTGCATTAACATTGAACCTAATCCCTGTGATCTTCTTTCGTAATCGATTACAACTGAAAGTATTATCAAAATAAAATCTTACTGTATTTTAATCGCATAAATGGTGTACATACCAGATTCTATAAAACAACTATCAATCATACTGGAAATTAAAGAAATTTTACAATGCCCAACAACTCTGTCTCCATTAAGAAGTATAAGACAAGTTGGGAACTCATCACAAGACATGTTTAATGTTCGTAATCTGGAAATAATACAGTATTAGATATACAGTTTTCTGTTTTTTTTTAATTATTTTAATACAAACTAACCCTACCGTGCTGTTTCACTTCGAGGCCACTCAGAATTGATTAATATACAGCAATTTTTTATCATCTCAGGCCGACTATGAAGTGGAACTACACAATATTGTGACTCTTTCATGGTTGTTCTGTAATATGACATTTGCCCAATGAAATTTATTTAAATATTTGCAAACGAACATAGCATAATCTCATAGCCATGCATTGTATAATTTTTTTTTCAATAGGTGGAACTTACATTAAGTTATTCAAACCACATGTAAAGATGCCAAGAACCATATTAGTACTTATACTCCTTTTGAGCTGGATGATATCAATTCATTTTGTTTGGCATCACAAATTTACTTAACAAAAAAGTAATCTAAGCATACCAATATTAATGCAAACAGTGCAAGGGTAGGTAATGTCAATTTATGCATGTTAAAATGATCATATCGTAAAATGCATGTTAATAAGAAGATAATGGGTTGTTGGATTATTATTATTATTAGGATATAACTATATAAACGAATAATAACCTATACCAAGTTTTAAAGATTATAACAGTGATTTTTGTCTGAACAGACAGATATAATATATATATAAAACAAATAGTATTGGAGTTTTTCAGCAGTTCTTGAAATTTATATACGAATTGATCGTTCCTGCAAATTTTAACTATAAAAAAGGTAAGGCTTCTAGTTAAAATTGCACTAATTATTAAGATACCCGTCAATGAAATGGGCTTCGTCCTGATAGACGCATATCACTGTATACCATTGCGATCGAAATACCTCATGAATAATAACGTAGATAGATGAACGCGATAATTTATTTGATATATCCGCTTATGACAACAATTAACACAATATAAGAAAATGTTATTAATAGCAAGATTTGATCCGTTAGCGATAGGTAAATATCGATGGTCAGAACCTTAAATTAGGTTAGGTTAGGCTAGGTCAGAAGAGACTGGGAGATCTTCACCTGCGTGAAGTTGGCCGGCCAACTTTTATTTTTTAAACTTTTTTATGCCAATCGTTTGATATTCGTTTGATAGTCTTGTAAAAACGTTTGATAGTCATTAGTCTTTTCAGTAACTATCAAACGTTTTTACAAGACTATCAAACGATTGGCATAAAAAAAAGTTTAAAAATAAAAGTTGGCCGGCCAACTTCACGCAGGTGTAGGGAGATGCACAACGCTACCGTTTTCAGATGTCCAGGTGTTTCGCTCCGTAGTTTCTTGTATCTGGGTGTCGGATGTGAATATCCAGGGTGTCCAGGTGTTGTGCTCCGTAGTTTCTTGTATCTAAGTGTGGGACGCGGAAGTTCAAGGTGTGTAGGTGTTTCTCTTCATAGTTTCCTGAATGTAGGTGTCGGACGTGGATGTCCAGGGTGTCCAGAAAAGTTTGCAACGAGCGACGCTTTGGCGTTTTGCTCAAACCATAATATTCTATTCGTATATGTATAAATAAGCCGGCACACTCTCCTAAGTTCACCACACGGCTTCAACAAGCTGGACACCATTAAAGACGCTTATATACATTCAAGGTTACATTTTCTTTAATTTGTATATATCTTTATGCATTTCTAAAAAAATGGACTTAAAAATTAAATTTATATGCTATTAAACATTTTCCACAACGCAATACACTTTTTTGATTAACAACATCACAATGAATTTATATTTTATATCTATAAAAATATAGTACTACTTGGCGGGTCCGTGCCAGGAATTCCAAACTACTTACTTTGAACGTACTAATAGTATTCTAATACTATATGTTTCTTATAAAGCTTTTACCATGATTATATTTTACGAGTTATTATTAATATGCTCTATATAGAAAGTTGACATTGGGTTTGAGTTTGATGACTGGCATAATGAATGAAAA
>JARQTJ010000750.1:273777-319242 GCA_030142635.1 Trachelus troglodyta
TGATTTCAATACTTTTTGTTAGAGGAATTCACAGCACTCCTGTACTTGGCGTAGTTTTTTACACGTAAGTGTTTTTTTGGGTTTAACAATAGTTTCAAGCGGAACTATGGTCCTAACATTGAATACTAGAGAGAACTATCCCGGGACTGTTTGAAACACAATCTGAAAACAACACTGAAAGCCAGCTCCTTATGCATACCTGCAGTAAAGCGTACGGTGCGACTAGTATCCTTAATAGGTATTTTACTGATGTTACGTAGCAGAACTATTGTTAAAACCTATCAGGAACTATATAACTCCTCGAGAACTAGTGAAAAAGCCTATTGTTGAAACGTTTTTAACACATTTTCAAGAAAGTGCGGTGCCAACTTAACACCTGTGTAGCACCTCAATTTTTACTAAATGTTATTGGATCTTGATTTACTTTCAAAATTTACTCAAAATATAAAATTGAGGCTAAATCAAAATATCGCAGAATATACAGAGTAGATAAAAAATGAATGAAAATTGTAGAATATCGAAAATAAATTATGTTCAAATTGAACTATTAATAAATTAGGTGTTTGGAACATTAAAATAATTAATTAAATCATTAAAGTAAAATATTAACACTTAGAAATTGAAAATTCTGGCCAAGCATATTAGAAGTACTGAAAGTTGCCCAAAATTATGTGCGCGTAAATTCGTCGCGCAGGGGTCGGCAAGTGGGTGCAGGCAGTGAATGGGGGGAGCGCTCCAGGCAGTGCCCGGATTTGGAGTGCTCATTCTTCCTCGAGCCGGTCTCCTTTACTAGTCTCTCGGAAGGATCCCTCATATCCATTTCCAACCTTCTTCTATTTCTATATTTATTTCTTCTTTACTTCCATATTTCTTTATATTTCATGCTTTACTTTTTTATTTATCTCTTTCTTTATGTCTTCTCCACTTTTATACCCCTACTTTTCTACTTTTTAACTTCTTTATTTCTATCTTCTCTTCTGTTTTCTCATTTCACTCTGTTCCCTCTCACTTTCTATTGTGCTTGTGTTGCTCGTCCTATTCCTTTGATCTGGTCGAGCATATTCATTCGAGTAGTCATATAAGGGTAGTCACCCTGTTAGAGTAGTTACAGGTATAGACCATGGTGTCGGGGGTTGCCGTTCCGCCTCATCCGCTGAGCTTGCTCAGTGGGTCGGGCCCAAGTTGTGGCCGCAACAGAATCTTATGGGTCTCCCGACGGGAGCCTTGAGCCCCCTTAGGGTACCTACGGCCATGGTCTTTCGTATAATGAATCTAACCAGAATGTCAGTTCCGCCACGTCTTTAGTATAATTTTTTCGCTTTGCTAAAAACGCTCTAACATGTCGTTAACCCTTGAGCACTCATGTGGGTAGAAACGATCCTGTGTGCCGTGGGGGAGGTCGTGCGGGGTAATTTGTTGGCTCTGGGTAAAGTCCTGCCTGTGTTTGTGCTCTTGGGGTAGTGCGGATGCTATTCAGTACGTGCTAGTTTAAAGTCACCCTCTGTTGGACAATATTTCACGGGGATCAATGATTGACAAGGTCTGCCGCCGGCGGCGGACGCGGTTTCTTATGCTTAACTCCCTGAGCTTTCTCGGTAGATAGTGGCGAAGGTTATAACGTCAACTGTCGTCCCTTGGGACGTCCTGGCTACGCCCGTGATCTTTCGTTGCAGTGAATCCTTGACTAGGGATAACCCTTTTGCGTTTAACATACCGTATGCTTCTTTTTTGAACCTTCGGCAGGCTTGAAGTTTTGCGCATGATTATTACAGGTCTCGGTGAAAGCTGTGAAAACCGTAACTGTTGTAATCGTAATGAGTCAATAAACTCATGATTTCTTTACATACATTTTTCTCGAGATTGAAAAATCGTTCGCACCTAAATCGAGAATAGCCGCCAGCTGTATTGCATAAGTACTCTCTAATTTTACTTCCTGCTGCTGAAAGAAATATTTTTTATAAAGCATTTTGTGCGTCGCACAACCGTGGGATTAGCCCAATAAGCATTCTTTGACACGTAGTAGTAAAAAAAGAATAGCGCAAGATTGTTACAATGAATTTTATTCGATTACATTTTACGTATTCATGTAATGAACAGTATACATAAAGCAAGTAAAAAATGTTGGTAATTGCGAGAGAATTGCAAGCGCCAGATTTTCAAATTTTTCTACGTCAACATAAGAGTGAAAACGTAAATGCCGTTTTGCGCACACGTCACTGCGGAAAGCAGTAATAATAAACAATCGCGAGAACATAGTTATAATCGTAATTAGTCATAATAATACGAAAAAGAATTTGAGAAGAACATATTCATCGTACGTCTGTGCCGATAAAGTGCTCGCCTATTTGCTATGATCACAGTTACAATTAATAATATAATTATATCATATAAGTTATTACTCGTCATTGCGTTCAACATCATCATTATTATCTCCATTAATAATAATAATAATAATAATCATCATCATCATCATCATTATCACCATAACTGTATATATGTACATCATCGATTATAAATAAGTGTATGTTCAATGCAATTAAATACATTCTGGTTTCGAAAGCCTATGACTAGCGTTATATCCCTAATCGATTTAACGATAACGGTAGTAGTAGTAGTAGTAGTAATAGTAGTAATAATAATAATAATAATAATAGGTAATACTATCGCATCCCAAATACAAACGAAGCTTCGAGCGGTTAGCTTGTTTCTTATTATGGGTAACTGTGTGTTTAACTGACATTTTCTTACGAATACGTAATTTTCTGCAAAAAGCGACTCTACGTTCCTCATTTTGATACACTGTACACGTAAACGCTCCTTTACTCATCTCGAACTGCTTCTTCTTTTGTCCTACTGGACGCCATTTTGTTGCCAACTTCATCGTATGACACATCTCGGTTAGCATGTCTTTTACTGTCTTTTTCTTTGTTCATCAGTCGCGCTTGCATAATTATACGCCATTTTGACAATGCTACCGTCGATGCGTTGCACTATCGCTGGCATGGAGGAATGGGTTAGGTAAAAATAGGTTGTACGCACGATCGAGGTACCAGACCTTTACGTTCGCCCTTAGCGCATAATAACCACTTAACGTCAACCTCCAGGATGACCTTGAGCTTCTCACCTTCCACAAATGACAAGTGCCCATTATCACCAGGTAACCTATGCGTTAAAGTTCTGACGTCCCTTTGATTAAAAATAAAACCAATTGATTTGAATGCAGGTTCAATTTAGGTTATTTTAGGTTTGGCTAGGTACTTACTTAAGTGGCGCTTTAGCGGGTGGATTCTTTGCGGATGCTGCAGCTGTCGGCCTTGGAAGAGACGTAGACGCAGCCCTTCTATGTGGCGATGTTAGGTTTTTGTCCTTAGCTGTAACACCGTGTGGAGATTTATATGGTAGAGAGCTAGGCCTCGTTAAATGAATCCTGGTGACACCAACTGTATCTTGATCAACACGACTGGTACGGCTTGAGACATCCTTGCCTCTCATGTCACCAGATTTTCTTGGTATCACCTTAGCTGTTTGAATTGTCGTCGCTGTCGTCGGTTTCTTTAGAGATGGAATACCCGAGGAGACCGGTGACTTTGTGTTCCGAGTCCCTGGATTTCCTGCTTGTTGTTTTATCGGTGACGTAAGCAACCGCGGTATTTTGGATTTCCCAAGACTAGTAGGTGTCCTGTTCGGTGATGTGGGTGTTGGCGCGACAGCGTGTTCCTTTGTTTCATCCTTACCACCCATCAATTCCCATTTCTCCTGAAGTTTTCTGAATTTGAGTTCACCAGGAATAGCATCCTCATCTTCGTTATCGTGCTTCGTATCAGGACTTAAGGTTCTAGACGGCACAGATTGTCTACCCCTGTTCAATGGTGAGTGTTCCAGGCTATCTGTGTAATCTTCAGAATCTTCAGATGCCAATTTGTCGATCGCCTGGAATAGTTTGGACCCAGGAGGCAGCTGGCTCCATCGTTTCCTGGATACGTTCTCGATATCAGCCTTATGCGTATTTAATTGTTTCTCGACATAATTGTAGGCGACGCATGAGCGTGGACGCGGCTTCTTTGGACTTTGAGTGGTGGTACGCAATTCTGACTTCTCAAATTGATGTTGTTCCTTTGGCAATTCATTGTTCCTCAATGTCGGTGCCTGCAATGATCATAGGACAATAATTATCATTGCTTTTCATTTTATTACACTACCATCAACCAAGAGGTTACTTGAAATCTTAAACTTTTATATTTCGCTTGTTCTGCATTGCAACTGTCAATTGTTTTTTCAAACCTCAAATTCCAGCTCACTTGAGTCATCATCTTCAGAGTAACTTAGAAAACAATTGACTATATTTCACGAATTGCAGATTCGTTTATAATATAAGACTGTACATTGATAAATGTAAAAATAAATGAAATACTACTCACAGTCATTGCATTGTTAGTCATATTCCCAAAACTGTTGTGAAGCTGCCGATATTGATACAGAAGATCCAGTTGAAACGGACACAAAGCTAATGGTTGCAGGATGTTCATGAAACTGTCGATGACCTCACGAGCGTTGACGGAGGCTAGCGCACCAACAAATAAACTGTTACTATTGTAGTGTTTACGAAGTATCGACTCCCTCGTACACAAGTAAGCAAACCAAGCATCGAGTGCCCTTAAACTGGAAAATTGAAAGTCTTTTGTTAATATACAGTGAAATACAAGAAAAAAATGGAAAAAATTATAATACATACTTTAATAAACCAAAAATGAATGCATGGAATTTGAGCATTCCTTCGGTTATGAAATCAACACCGTTGATTTTCTGTACCAATTCATTCAACGTCTTGGTGAGTGGACCTTGTTGAGAAGAAGCTTCAACGACTTGCCAAACGCTATTCGTGATTGGTCCAAAAGTGGATTGTAACTGGGGCCTCAAACCATCAGACATAATTGCATAAAGTGCTGGACACAAATTGCTCAAACAAATTTGCGAGCATTCATTTCTGTCATTATAACCTTCCTTGTTGCGGATTGGTTCCGCATGCCAGTATTTCAAAAGTAATTCGACAGACTTGCTTATAGGTCGCAGCATCTCTGAAATCATTACAATTCAATTTCATTTCTGCGTATAACAGACTCTACTCCTATTATGAACCTTTGCCCAGATAAACGACTTAATAATAATTTTTTATTTTCTTAACATTTAAACTTGGTATTTTATACGCACCTTTCTTATCATCCAGCTCGGCTGACCGCAGCTCAGCACTGGTCACATTTAGTTCCATTGTGATTGGTTTTTCGTCGTTCATGACGTTTACTGCAACGCTTGCGTTATTTTCCTGGAACTTATAAGATGAGCAAATTTTTAGTGTCAGGATGAAAATGAGTTTATGCAACATATTGTTCGCTTTTTAAAAATAATTACCTTATTGTCTAGATATTGTTTTCTTTGGTGTACAGCGAAGCTGACAGTCTTTCTTTGAGACTCCATCATGTCGACAGTCTTGGCGATGTCCTGGTTCATCTTAAGAGCAAGGAATTTCCTGACATATGATCTGAGTCTGACATCGACGTCATCAGCGTCGACGTCGCTATTTTGCGATGAGAATCCGCTCCGTTTTAAAAATTCTTCAAGCTGCTTCACGTCCTCACTGCTTTCTGTAAATTCAGTCTCGTATTCTGTGCGGCTCGCTGCTTCTCTTAATCTGTCTGTAACATTACAAGTTATACAAATAAAATAGTGATAATAATATTGAAAGATTATAAATATGCAAATGTGCTTACCTGCATAATAGCGCTCCTCCACTTCATCAACGTCCTTCTCAGAGTCGACTATCCTACCATAACGCATTAATTGAATATCGTTGTTGATATAGTATGGCTCTTGCAAAGACATTCTCTTGTTTGGTTCCAGTGTTTGTGGATCTTCAACTTCTTCAACACCACCCATTTCAAACATGCTGTACCGTTTGCTAGAAGGTACACGATTCTTCCTGAGAATACTTCGAGGTAACGGAGGTCTCGGCGGTACTTTTCCACTGGTTGAAATATTCGAATCACCATGTGGCAACGAGATCGATCGTTTTGGTAGTACAGGACATGTAATTCTAGGCTGACAAGACGGTCTTTGGAGTATTGTGTCCTGACAAACGAGGCTAGCTTCAGAACTGATACTATCGTATCTATACAAATACAAAGGGTTGGTTGCATTGCTTGAGACGGCTTGTTGATTGGTCGAAGAGTCCGTGAGGATTGTGGAGGAACCACGGTATCCTGAGGATGGCTGAGTAGCAGTGCTGCTCGTGGAGGAGGCATTATTGGTTTGTTGTTGCTGTTGTACAATTTCGCCGACGGTTCGCGTCGTCCTGTGTCGCATGGGTGGCGACAAACAGAACAAAGGTTTCCTGATTTCTTCGCCGAGTTTGATGTGTTTGGAGACTTCTGGAACATCGTGGAGGATCTTTTTGTACTGTGTAGGGAGTAGGAACGTCAACGATTCCCAATCTTTAACGTGAGAAAAGCCACGTTGCTTTAGAGCGTCGATATCATTACATGAGAATGGTCTGCCTGATTTGCCAGGATGCTTCCAACTAGGTCTAGCTCTGTCGAAGCTCTGGGGCTTTAGAGCCACGTTTTCAAATTTATCATCTTTAGAATTCAGAAAAGATAAATCCGGTAATGTGTAATTTGGATATACAACATAGACGGGTTTTTTCTCAACGATGGTTTCCCGTAATGGTGGATGAACTGCTTCTTCGATAGGTGGTGCGGGATAAACTAGAGACGTTTGAACAGCGTTGTCTTCTACTTCCGTCATTGCTTGGATACCCGTTGTCTTGGAAATTGGACGTTTTATTTCCAACAGACCGTTCCACGCGTTTACACATTTCTGCGGTACATTTTGGCCACTCTCATCGTCTAGCCCAGATTCCGATCTCGATACACTCTCAGAGAGTTCCTCGACGGAAACAGATGACTCGGTCTCTTCTTCGTATTCTAGTATCGGCGCCGAACGCTTCGGAAGATCTTCGTATACTTCTGCCAAGCTTTCTTTATTCACATGACCGAGATGATCACCTTTTACCCAATTGATAGAAAAATCATTTTCCGGAAGCTGATGACTACAGGTATTATTAATATTGTGACGTTGGATCTGTGTATTGGTATTTGTACCACTACCGCTTCCGCTAGTTGCCCATCCACCGTCACTTACTGATCCTGATTGATCCAATGTCAGACTCATTCCTTCAGCACTCATGCTTTTTTGTTTCATAAATAATCTCACAAGACTCAAGTTCTGTAACTTTTTTCCTGTCGAAGTATTACCCATACTATCTGAACTTTCCTCGTTTATAGATCTGCTCATGGCGGAACCGGAACTTTGGAGATGTGTCCCATGATTGTTAGATTCCGCCGAATCCACCTGTGAAAACATTTAATAAATACAATAGAAAATCTTTTGCGATATCTACCTTAACATCCGATTGTTAAATACAAGTAACATTTGCTTACAGAAAAATTGAGCGGCACGGCAACATGTTGGAGTTCACCCGTTTTCGTCAAATCTGGTAAGCTCTGACTCTTTTTGCTCAGGTTGTGTGTCACGTTTCCGGTTGCTTGTAAGAAATTTGGAATCGTGTTATTATTTCCAGAAGGATGACGAGTCATCATTGCGTTGTTCATAGACGAACGCTTCAAATTACTCCAAGTTGTGTAGATTTTTGAATCTGAACGCGCCATTGATAAATCCAGTATGTTCCTCAGCTCGAACTTCCGCTCATCATAGTACGACTCTGGAACTTCGTACATTTTTTGCTTGTCTGCAAAAGAAAAAGCGACTTCTTACTTTATTCAGTTTTTATATATTGCCCGATAAGTAAACTATAATAATGAAAGCCTTTGCTACCCCAGATTAATAAAGGCTTGATTAAGATAAACATTGATTTGTGTATAAAGAAAAAGGTAAATTGCGAAGATTTTAACCTTGATTTTCAAAATCTTGTGAGCCATCCGAATACATGGTGATACTGCCTTCGAATGCAATAGTATAATTGTTTTTGTTGTTAGCTTGGCACGTGAGCAACATATCCTCGCAGTCCAGGGAGTCAACGCTGTAGCTGCCACCTGGTGGCAGCACAGGTGTCTCCTTCACAGGTGAAAACAGCAAAGAGGACTTGCATATCGACATTGTGTCTGTAGTCGAGCATGCCGAGTCTTCTCCCTTCATAAAACGCAATAGATTATTAATAAAATTGCATTCATTATAAACAGCCTACATTTGATATTTTAAAGCCATGCGCCTTTGAAAAAATATGATCAATAGTGTCATGCACTACTTGTCTTTATTACCATAATTCATCATTATTGTAGTATCATTAGATCACTGGATAATTCTGATCAGGGTGTAAGAAGGATCAATGACCTGGGACTATCAGCTGTTACCTGTAAAACTCATGTTCACTGTGGGCTCAACAATTTAATATTAGAACAAACACTTCTGCGTGTTTAATGTCAGAGCTAATTTCATGTTGCAAATGATTGCTTATCAAAAGGTCCTTGTTCTAAGCTTCCAAATCGTAACATTGAAACGTATAGTATTGGAGCCACTCTACACCTTCTTACACCATTCGAGAGATTCATCTGTTCCAAAATTATTTCCTGTGTCAGTAAAAATGAACTCCTATTGGTGAAGGCGAGATGCACTTGCCAAACGTTGACGCACGTTTTAGTTTATTTTTACTCAACGAATTGATGCTTAGTCATAAGTCGGTTTCATGCATACAAAATGAACGTGGTTTATGCTTTGTATTAATATTACTTAAAGGATATGATATAATAATAATGGTAGGTCTTCTAGATAATTATAAATTCAAAAAGTCAAATAAACAAAGAATGCCTGTGAAAGCTTGAAGATCAAACATAACAAATGCTCATGCGTGTTTTATTTTCTTTTACTAGCCGAAGGACTCATACCTGGCTACTTGTATGAGGACTGATCGACGAATCAAAGTCAAGCTTTTCCATGACGGAGCCAGATATACTGGCGTACCGTTCCCTCTGATAGTTAGACTGCCGCGAGAATAATATAATAAATCAATTAGGCATTGGCGTATTAGAAGAATCAGTGACATCAGTTATATCAAATGTAATATACGATTGACAACAGACAGGACCTCAAGTACAGCCAGATCAACTTTGGCTACGCACAAAGGATTCTCACCTTGATATAGTGCCATTTAATATATTAGGTTGGGGAGTAAGTTCGTAGCATTTTTATCAAAGACTTTTATTTAACTAACGCTACGAACTTATTCCACAACCCAATATTTAATATCTATGAAATGTGCATTTAAACTAGCCAATCATTAATTAATTTTCTAAAATATAAATGAGTCTAATTCTCTAAAGTCACGAGCGTAATTACGTGATATGCAGTTCTATCTGACAGTCAAATAGAAAGGAATCAAAGAGAGTATCGAAACTTGTACCACTGAAGTAAACAAAATTCTAGTTAAATAATCCTGAGCGATCTACAAGAACGAAATTAATATTGCCTAAAACAATATTTTGCTGAAGATTTTAATCTTCGCAAAAATAATTGGTGGTTGTTGTGTTACCTCCGAATGCTGAATTGGTTCGGTGCACATAACTGGTAGCGCTGTGAGCAATGTGTGAATGTCAGCGGTGCGGAAGCTCTCCATATCAACTTCCGCCAAATTTGCGTCCAAATTCCGCGCAAGGTCATCGTAATAACCAAGGTCATCGCGGGTATAAGACGCCGAGAGCGAGGACAACACACTGGGATGTACGTGTAATCCTCCATCTCTATAACTAGACAAGAAATAAATATATCCGTTTTTCCTCTTCTTCTGAAGCAGATTTTTGATTAACAAGTTTTTTGTTTACACAACTCACCCGTAATCAATGACCCACTGGTACTCAACATTATCCTGGACAAAATCCGAATTCACCAGGTCCTGGGATATGTGATCCATAGCAGGATTGGAGTTGCAATCGGATCCTGGTGTCTGCGGATCCTCCATTCCTGCGGCTCCGCCACCGGCACCTTTAAATTAAAAAAATTTGTTTCATTAACATAAATATAAATCCTCACAACTCTTATTTCAACCTCAGCTGACACTCTATAATTGTCGAACTCAAATAAATTATTTTTTCATATTTCATAACTGTTAGTTATCATATAGCCATCTTTATGAACCTTATTTTCACTTTAGCACATAATTATAAAACTCAGACAATTTTATGGTAACTTGATTTGCAACTAAATTCCTGTAAGATTTCATTAAAATTTTATCAACATTCTCAAGATGGTAAGGATTGCAGTAGTCTTGATCCAACCTGTCGTCAACAACCCTTCGACATAGCTTATTCTATATTGGGACTCGAAACTGTAAACTGGTTTACAAACTAGAAATGTACTATGAATCTAGGAGTACTGTTGTAGAATGTGAAAATTTTCTGCAGCTTATTAAGAGAACGCCTCTCTATTGGATTGTAAAAGTGTACAACACATTTTTATGAGACTACAAATAAAATAATCATGTATGGCTAATGAAATTTGAAATAGTAATGATATAAGTACTCCCTAATGGTTCTTAGCTGCTTACCAGCATTTGCATATATGACACAAAACGGCTTTGAGTAAGTGCCAGATGTTTTGATATAAATACACCTCTCACCAATTCTTACAAGGTGTGGTCTACACATGATTCAATTAGAATGCTTTACATCGATTCCTTTAATTGTTCCTACCAGACTGGATTTAAATTTATATAATGAACACTGAGGTTACGCTAACTTCTAATTGCACTGAGTCATAACTGGGATCTATCTTCCAACTATTGATAAGATAATGAAAGTCAAGTCACAGACAAAGACTTAAACATTTGCTAACAATTATATCGATGTTTTATTAATAAAAATGATTCAATGTTTTCAAATAAAAAATATAGTTGATAAATACATATTCATAAAAAAAATTAAACATTTTTTGACAGCATAAATGGTATTACATTTAACCAAGCAGCTTTGAACATAGATTTATTGCATTTCTTGTTATAGAACGGAGAAATTTGGTAAAAAAATATTTGAAAACTGATAAACATTTCTCATGATAATGAAAAAAAAGAAACAGAACAATTTTTTAAAATTCATAAACAAATTTCGAAATGACATCTGATGAATTTGCCCTGAGTAAATGTTAAAACAGTACTAAGCAAAATGTACACATTAAATAGTTAATCAATGTATACGACGTCAATTTAATTAACATCTGATTTTCTCACAATTCTTGTTCAATATCACATCATGACGACAGATATAAAAAATGTACATATATTCTCAAAATATATGCCTCCTCCCGCTATTTTTTCGATAAAGTAAAATAATTCCAATGACAATCACGTGATTCCAGCTGACATTTGTCAATAGGTACCAATATCAAAATTTCGTATTGTTTGCAAGCGTGAGTCACAAATTGACCACAATGACACAATCAGAATAATGCTTTCTCCTTAAGAAAATAAAGCTAGGAGAATTTTCTAAATCTCAGGTACCAGAAACAATCTAAAACCCACAATTGTTCTCCTTGACCCAAAAGCAACCCCTGCGGCTGTAGCTACTTCAACCCTGTCTATTCACATATATACAGGTATAAAATCCATGACAATGTTTGACACATTGTCAAATAACCGTAATAAACACTTTTGAACACTTTCTATTACAACAATCCAAAGAAAACAGGTATAAAAAAATAAAAGATACTCGCGTGATACGTTTTTACTAACCTTCTCACATGATAAAGGGGCGATCGATCAGCACTGTATAAAACGAACCTAACCTAACCATCACCATCACCATCACCATCACCATTTGAACAACAATCGCCTTAACGGGGACGTAGAATATTCTATGTACTGTACCTTTGTAACATTTGTTTGAACTCTGTTGGATAACAATTGGAGTAACAATACAGTACAACAGAATTACTTATTAAACACAAACCTGAACCCACCGAGATAGGGCAAATAGATTCGTACGCCCTCGTGTATTCTCGTGTATCCTCGTGTGGAATGCACAGGGTTCGATCAAGGGGAATTGTCAGTTAACGACGTCACGGAATTGGTATGGCGGATGCTCGAAAAACTTGCGCTCGCGCTCTTTACGTTACCGAACAAACATAAGATAATAGTACACAACAGGCTTGAACAAAAATGCAGTATCTGCTCTGAGAACAATATTGTATTTGTTTATTATCTACTGTATGTCTTGTGTAGCTTTTATACAGGCGCAGCAGTAATAACTACTGATTAGGAGTTACTGAATATTCCTTCATACGCACTTAACAGTGGATATAATAATTATGTAGTGAATTAATTTGTATAATTATTATATTCTTATACTAGGTTGTTCAAAAAGTTTTGAAAGCGACATCTATAGAGCAGTAGAAGAACCAAAATTTCTACTCCATTTTAAGATTTCATCTTTCATATGAACATACCCAAAGTGTCATTCCACTCTGTCAATTCATTTTTCGTTTACAAGCCATGTGAAGTTGACGTGTCAGTGTATTTTTGTACAATGGAAAAAACCGAATATCGTGCAGTGATAAAATTCTTTGTTTTGGAAGGTTTATCAGCAATGGAAATTCATACAAAAATGGTGAAAGTGTTAAAGGAATCTGCTCCTTCATTTCCAACTGTGCATCGATGGGTTTTAGAGTTTAGACGTGGTCGAAAAAGCGTTGAAGACGATCCACGCTCAGGACGTCCAAAAAGTGCATCAACACCAACATTCATAGCAAAAGTACAGGATATGGTTTTGGAAGATCATCGATTGACCGAGAGAGATTTAGCAGAGGCCCTAGACATCTCATTAGGCAGTGTGAGTCATATTTTACGTGAAGTTTTGGGTTTCAGAAAGCTCTGTGCACAATGGGTGCCGCATTCGCTCACAATGGAACAAAAACACGTTCGAATGCGACTTTCTGAGCAACATTTGGAGCGTTTTCGAAAGGATAAAAAGGATTTTTTGCGTCGATTCATCACTATGAATGAGACTTGAGTCTACCATCATGATCCTGAATCGAAACAAGAGGCTAAGGAGTGGTGTGAACCAGGCACTTCGGCACCGAAGCGAGTTCGTGTCCAGAAATCGGCGAAAAAGGTGTTAGCGTCAGTTTTTTGGGATGCAAAAGGGATTTTGTTGGTGGATTATCTCCAAACTGGCAAAACAATAAATTCTGAATATTATTGTAACCTTTTGGACCAATTGGACGCAAAAATTCGTGAAAAAAGACCCGGTTTGCAGAAAAAAAAATCCTTTTTCATCAAGGCAATGCACCCGCTAACACAGCTCAAAAAACCATCACGAAAATAACCGAATTAAAGTACGAATTGTTGCAGCATCCACCTTATTCGCCTTATTTAGCTCCCTCTGACTTCTGGCTGTTCCAACACCTCAAGAAATCCCTTCGTGGGAAGCATTTTTCATCAAACGAAGAAGTTATAGCCGTCGTAGAGAAGTATTTTGCAGGCCTTGCAGAAAGTCACTTCCATGATGGGATAAACAAGTTGGAAGACCGTTGTACCAAGTGTATTGATCTTATGGGAGATTATACTGAGCAATAAAAGTGATTTCACCAAAAAAAAAAACGTATTTCCATTTCCGCTTTCAAAACTTTTTGAACAACCTAGTATATTTCGTGGTTCACGAGCACTAGTTCCAAATCTGAAGACTCAATTTAACCCGCGGAATTCAATCTCCATTCACGTCATTCATTTTTGTCATATTAATTACACTAAGAAGACACTTCCAGTTAAACTGGATGTTACGTGCAGATGCAACAAAGATATATGTGTGTCTTATTAATTGAACAGTCTATGATTTTTAAATACTCGCTGTAGAATCTACTGGATCTTAAGATTTGTTGGAGTAAATGTAACGGTAAATAGTTTAGAGTTGTCATTGACTCCTGTATTCAATCTGTCTACGTCAAATCTCGTGATCTGTTGACACCTCACACAGTCTCACATGCTGAATATATCTTTATACTATAAATGGCACGGTTTATTTGAATAATATATTACAATTTTATTATTACGTTAATTCACTTAAATTTTTTTATTTTTGAATTGTTCACGAAGCTTCTATCTAAGTGTATATTTTAATACCTAAGTGTATATTTGGTATAGAAGAAAAGGCAAGCGAATGTACATATACAAGTATGGAGTATGAATTATTGTGATGATTAAGATGATTGAATTTCAATTATCTAATGAATTTTTCAAGAAAATTTAGTGTACCTGGACGAACAGCCTTCCATCGCATTGCTGTGGATGTGATATTGGCTTATCGAGAACAGTAGTTTTTACGTGAAGCACAAAAAAAACTACCCGAAACCACACATCGCGCTGCGTCCATATGGTGACGGCGCGTTACGCACTGTATGTACAACTGATAGAAATTTCCTATAGCTACGCCCATGGTAGGTCGTATAGTTTACGCATGCGCACTACACTATTAAGAGTATACAATTTCATTTTGAGCTACGACATTGTTCTTTGAATAAAATTTAATCTCAGATGTAGAAGTTTAATGGAAGAACTAGAAAATGTTTCCAATTAATGACCCTATATGAAAAATTCCAACCAATGGCTGAATTTTCATCTTTACTCCGTAACAGTATGGACATTAGATAAGTGTCATTGCCTGCTGTTTGAATTATAATAATTATATAATTTTCTTTTATCGATCATAACTAAGAATTTAGATCTAGGTCAAATGAGATATATCAATGTAACAGAGAGACATACAACTTTACAAGCAAGATATGGCTTCACCGTCCATACACAATTACGGAAGTTCTACGAGCTCCACTTATCGTTAATATTAATTTACCTAAAGGATCTAATATACAAATATTTTAATTCAAGTGAGCAGATGATTTTGGAATTTTTTGTATAATCAATCAATAACCAAACAAAGAAATAATAATAGACAGAAGAAAAACAGAAAAAGCACTGAAGCGAACGAGTGGAATTAATTAATTGATTTTTCCATGAAGAGAGGTCAAGCACGGCATAAAAATAAATGGTTCAAACAAATAGAATTCCATTCCGGCTATCAAAATATTTTGTACGTATTTCAATATTCATGCAACAAAGAAACATGGACCCATATCCCACACATAAGGCTATCACAAAAGATTACCAGAGCTATAAATATATTTCGATCTTTTTTCAAATCTATGAAAAATAGTTAACGTTAACTTTTTTTTAAATATGATATTCAATCCTGTTGTTGGCAAATGTGAGGTCTACTTTAATTGAAACTTCATCATTCACTCGAATCTAAATAATCATTCCCACAACCCACTCAAAAATGTCCGGTGCTAGTTATGTAAAATACTTGAAAAGTAAGAAATGCAAAACAAATATTTCAACAATTTCGAAGTCGATTATCTTTTGTGCTTTGAAGTAGCTGTCTGTCGAACACCCCGTAGATAAGGGCTTATGGAGAGCACTTAAAAATATCTCAGACGATTTTCAGTACGCCTTAAGATAACCTGTCAATGATACGGAGATGAGTGCAGTCTGGACGTGAAGGAGTAAGATGGAAAGAAAATATAAGAAGCACAAAACTCGAAGCCTGCAAGAGCGACCTCACGGTATAAAATTAGAGGTATGTCTTGAAACTTGCGCGGTATGAAGAACTCAATATATACATGTACGTATCTATATATACATAAACATTCCATACTCTGTACAGCGAAGTTAGTCCAAGAGATTTCCGTCTGTTCGCCAGTACAGAGAAGGCATACAGTATATTGAATAAAACATATTTATACATATAAAAAATGCTATACCCAAACCAGAGGTATTATATAAAATTTAAATGTTATCATAAAAGATTAAGACAAAAAAACAAAATGCGGATAATCGATTTCTTAAATTTAAATGACAGTTTGTTGAGATTAAGTGAGGAGAACCGTCATTTTATCTATGTGTCAGAAATTGCAAGGTACTACTCAATCTTGAATAATAAAGGCATCTAATAAGTACCTGGCCTTGGTCACGTACGTACATACATAGCTCAATGCTAAAATGGCAACACGTTGCTTGCCAATTTTTTGCACCCACACGTTTCCCACACAGTTAGGACTTTGCCAACATACGATCCGATAGCACCCACGTGTGAACAGAGTTATGCTTGTAACGAATAATAGGATTATGCAAAAAAAGTATTATATTATGCATCCTCGCAACTTGGTGCGACTGCAGCGCCACTGCAATACGTGCGATTTTAACTGGAACATGGACTTCTTATAACTGACAACAATAAAACTTGACCAAAGTGGAGATCTAAAACTCTCAGCGCATAAAGGCGCGTTCAAAACAATGGATAATTTTAGTTACCGTAGCATCAGCGTCGGCATCGCCTAAGAGTATTAATTCAGAAGAGTATTAATTAATCCCAACGCGACGCGAATTTTATTTCTGCACGCTTGTGAAACTTTACACGTCAAATTTTACGGAATATGCCACCAATAGCGCGTTACCGAACATTTCAGTTTACAGTTTTTATTTTCAAAGCGTTACTGGCATTGACATAATACGGGTAGTTCCCAAAATAAAAATATTTATAAAAAGCTTCTGTTTAACCAAAGAGAGACGTTTCAAAATGTTTCTACTATTCAAATTACCTTCGTAAGAAACCATTATCATATATATCAGGGGCGATAAGAAAATTGTAAATTCCCTATCAATATTTTTTAAATTACGTAATATTTAATAATATTTTATATTGCCGTGGGTTTAATCGTACAATGTACGCTAGGAGGATGAGTCGTTACTGTCGCCTAATTTCCTAATTTAACGTGCACTCTGAATCATAGATATTTATAGATGTCACATTGTGCAGTTAAAAGAGACGCAGAGCAATGCAATTTTATTATTGGCAGATTAAATGCAAAGTACGTCAAAATATACGAAAAATTTGTCCCAGTCGGTTATGAATAAGTATAAGTTTCCGATAAGCATTTACTCAGTTTCATGTTGTAAGCCAGATTTACACATTATGCTTAGCAACCGGAAATACACACATATGTGTTACAGTTGATATCTGAGAACTGTAGGAATTTTATTTTACAGCCAGTCTTTCATATCGCATTTCCAGATAAATAAGTGTAGCATCTTGCAGTAAGAATTATCCCCACCTACATTTCTGCTAAATACTTTAACAGAAATATTAGTCATTGGATTTAAATGCCTATAATATTGTGTCATCATTTCGTCATTTTTTTAACACTCATTCGTTTGGCGAATGGCGTTTACAACAACAGTAAATAATTTGACCAATTCCCTAATTTATCTACGATATCTGAATGTTGCAAAGGTACATTTACCTTATTACAACAACAAATGAACTTTCATTCACTGTTAGTAAATTTTGATCTTAAAAATATTCTTGTTAGTAACAAAAAAAATTTTTCAATATTATCAATAATAATTTAAAAGTTAAAATTTAAAAGGATAAAGATTTCATCAGTGCTTCGTGATCGACAGTATGCGTCGAACCTTACGTTTTCGAAAGATGTATTTGCATCTGACGTTATTCGCCTTCTGATTATAATGGCGCTCGTGTCGCTTCCGTTTGTTGCAACATGGTGATGGCGGCCGCTTCGGTGCCGGAAGAGCCGAATTTGTACGGCCCACTGAAAACTCAGCAATCTTCATGATGACGCACAATAAAAGCACCAGCATCATTTGTCAAAGAAATATCGACAATCTTTTCTTTCACATTACAGCATAGTCACTTGGTGCGTTGTCTCTGTCACTTCACTTCATACGATATACTAACTTCCGGTTTCTCTGTATTATTACACTAAAGCAGTACGTTAGTTGAATATTATACTGGTCAAAGTTAAACCACGTCACACTATACGTTACGTAGCATTACATTTATTTTCAAATCCACCTAGCGGACTTCGCCACAACCATTAACTGTAACATTTCTGATGCATCCGCATTAACCGTCTTTCACTTCAAAAGCTTTTAAGGTTATATTGTACTACAAGCTTTCCGTTAATGTGATACACTATATTTTGCACTAGAATAGAAAATAAATGAATTAACAAAGCTAAAGTTTGTAGCTTCAAGAATACCCTGAGACTGGAATATCAGCCATCGTTTTCGTGTGTCAATTGCTATGTTTAGGTTATTGTATGCTCGTGTTCATATACTATACTGTAAAGTTGGTTCAGCATAGGTGTACTTGAGTTATCTATATACACTTTTTATGTTAATATAGTCGACCACTCTAGTATGTTATCTATAAGCAAAGTGGATATTCTATGGTGTGGATTGATTAAAGTAGCTGTAAGAAGTGCTTGTGTTAGGAAATTCTATCCTGTCAGCGGAGTAAAAGAAGTTCGGTTAGTATGTGCGCGGACAATTCGATACTTGTAAGCAGACTGATAAAGTCAAGATCGTTTTACGAGCCTGATGAAATCCAACACTGAGAAGTTGAAAGTTAATGATTGCTTGAATTGACATTGATTGGAATAAAACGTCACAGCAAGGAGTAACTGAAGGATATAAAGATCGAGACGTCTGAAACGACCTACAAACGTAAGAATTTCTGATAATTTTTCTTTTTTCTTATCTAATTGTATTATCAACTATCTTTTAATACGCGTTACATTGAAGTTATCGCCAATAAGGCGTCGTATAGTCTGTCAGATTCCAATTCAATAAAAGGAACTCTCGTGGCTTATCACCAAATTGATATAAGGCGTAATAATATTGTTTCAACTGTCAAAAGTAAATACGACCTTGCCAATATTGCATTAAATCCGCATAATCTCTATTGTCAAAAATCGTCGTATTATAAACATTGAAAAAATTATCATTGTTTCATATTTTTGTAGAATGTTATTTTTGATAATTTCAACAAACAACCACATATAATACTGACATTGTTACACCCAACACGCGTTTAACAAGTGGCGCAAATTGATCGAAGTTGAATCAATTAAACGAGCCAATGAAATGATCTTTCCTTAGTAATCTTGGCTAATTAATACTTAAGCATAAAAACCACCAAGTTTTTATCTTCAAATTCTACACTAATGACAGTTCAAACTACACCCCGAAACCATAGTGATAACAGATCTTGTAACGGCAGACAATTAAAAGTATCTAAAACTAAAGAAGCGAGAACACGAGACTCCGCCCCTATTTACCTCCTGCTCCAATCCCATTACGCCATTCTATAATGGTTTTCTAGGAAAACATCGTCCGTCCGACTAGGAAAATCCCGTAATGATATACCAGCCCGCTTTCGTTTCACCAAGGTAAAATAAGATTTGGGCAAATTTTCAAATTTCCGTAAGTATACCTCTTCACCAGTTCACGATAATAATTCGTGAATCTGATGCGACGCCATGTTTTTATTCTTTTAACACTCGTTAAAGTTCGGGACTACGTCACCGAAGCACAAAAAAAGATTGTCTATTTGTTAAATGAATCCGCACGGAAACGCGTTATTTCCGGTCCCTCTTCTGTCTTGTCCGCCGATAATTATCGAACAATTAATACTCGACAGGTACAATCGCGGTAATAAAGAATTGCACGCGAATTTGAAATTCACAATAACTTTGTGTTTACTCCTACCAAAGAGTGTATTTCATGCACCACTCTCTGAGTCAGACTGTTCACTGTACCAGCCCTGCGCGGGAGAGCGCTTGCACACGACACTACACGACGCGTAGTTTAATCTCTATTAATAATACCGAGTGCTCAGCCAGAATAGAGCAGCCCTATACAGATACACGCATACAGAAACAAACTGCGTACACGCACTGGCAAAGAGTATTCAGTGTTCACATTCGTTCAATCCACCCGGTGATCTTCATCCGTGCAGCATCTCATATCTGATCTGAATCTGAAATCTTTCGCTACGGAATCTAACATGTTGCGATTTCTATCTTTCAAAAACATTCTGACTTATCATTTTTATCTACCTCTTGAGATGCGTTTTTATATTTATTTTTATATTTAATTTTTATATTTAATTCTACAAGAATTCTGATACATTATTATATTTCAGAAAAATCTCAAATCTGACACAAGGTCTGTGCTTGTGCTTCTCCGAGCACGGGTTGTATCATAGGTATCATTGTATCAAAAAGTTCAGCATTAAAAACATTAGAAACAAATAAACTGTCTCGTACTTGGATGCACTGAATAGATAAAAAGGGCAGCGCGTCTAAGTTCTTGAAAGTAAATATAGTTTCACGAATTTGCGCCCACGCAGCAAGAAGTGTCATTAACTAGAGACTATACAGGGTGTCCTAATTTATGCGAGAGAATATAAAATGAAACGGTATCTATTCTATCCATGTGTTAACAACGTTTAATTATTAAATAAAGTGGAAATTACTTACCAATTCTCTCCCCGCCGCCACGGACCATATCCGTCGCCAAAGCCTGAAAAAGATGACGTCATACTTTACGCCTTACGCCAAGTGAACACGGGATAAGAGAGCTGATCGGAGAAAATAATCATGCTTTGATCATAGTACCTATTAAACTAGTATTGATAATAATCAGCTGCGCCCGTCATTACATGAAGTAAATGAGAAAATTTACTGATCAAACGTCTGCAAGCACTTATGACGTAAACATATATAGACGATACACCCCTGTAGTTAACCCTAGTACTTGTGAGACTATCGAACGCTTTTGTCTTAGCTTTAAGGGAGAGTCGGTTGTTAGGTGACCAACTATACCCTGTGTACATACAACGAGGAAAGTGAACGTTGAAGTCAAGAAAAGCTTCTAGTAATTGGACGATGGCGCCACTGTTCCCACAAAGGTTGTCATTTGAATAGGAATCAAATTACTTAACCGTTTCTGCTTGGATATCAATTCTTTTGTATTGAACAGTAAAACTTTTCGCGACGGAAATGAATTCGAGAATAAAAGGTTAAATGCCTTTATGCTTTATAAGGATTATACCCAGGCGTATACACGCTTGCGATCGTACTGCGATGCGCATGCGTACCACCTTTAGAAGCTAGCCTCTTTAACCCTTAACCTTTCAGCAGTGCGAGACTGTGTTAACAAAGTGTCGTGACGTCTGCAAAGTGTTTCAATAAAAAGAACACTGTCCTACTTCTTTCACTGTGTCTTATGCCCTTTTACTATTTGCTTCCTGTATAACAACATAGGGAACGTTACTTTACTCAGTTGCATGCCGATAAACAGGGATAGAACGATGCTTGCAGTACTTTTCGTAACATACCTACATATATTATGCACTTAAGACGTAACTGTTGTAAGATGTATATGCAGGGTATTGCCCTATAACATTATTTTCAATTTAGCCTATGCTCATTAAAAAAAAATGTATTCGCATTAATTAAAGTTTAGTTCTTGTTATATAGACAGTATACTCTGGTTCTCTATTTGTCAGTGGTATTCGTATCCGACAGAGCATTTGCCACGTTTTCCGTAAGTTCCTCAGCACGTGTTTACTCCTGTATATTTAAGGGTCGAACACGAGGGATGTAGCGTTTAAAATAACAATTCCATCCCTTTTACGTTAACGTGCGTCAACCCATGTATTTATATATGAAGTCGGATAATATGTGGGTGGTAAGAAAAAAGGTTGAAATCCTATTAGGAAAAAGAATTTAAAAAAAAGATGACGACTGGACAAAAGAAACACCTATATAGGATTCGTAAACATATTAATAAAATATAAGACATTTGTTTAAGGGTTTATAAATAATAATATATAGAGTTGCGTATTTAAATCAAGTTAGTCTAGTCGCATTTCTGTTTCAGTGTCCAGATGCGTTGAATTGACTATTCTCGGACGACGGTTGGTATCCGTGAATATTCGAGGTTCTAAGATGTGATTTCCTGTTTTATTTGGCCTGAAGTTTTTTATTTGGTGTTTCCATTGTTTGTTTCTAAGCCAAACGCAACCGCAGTTGTTGTAATATTTTTGAAGAAAATTTCCAATTCCTTTGCGTATTGATTATTTCCCTATTTAGAGAATGACATAAATTTTTCAAATTTCCTGATAGCCGACTACGTTCTCTGCTAAGAAAATTTGTGGATCTATGTTGTACTACAGTATTTAGCTACCTAAATACAAACCGACCCCACATATTTCATAATGCCCAGTTTAATTTATCTAACTTCGTCACGTTAATTTACGATGCCACAGAAAAACGCGTACACATTGTCGACTGTCTTAAAAAACAATATTTTATTTTTATCTCTTGAAAAGGTTTTCTACTGTTTCTTTTTCTGAGATTTTTTCCTACCTCAATCCAACGATAGACACTTCCTATCAACCATTCCATTCCAACGTTCTACGATATTCAAATTCAAATCCATATCGTGGAGGGTTGATATTCAATGCGCTATAGCGAGTTACGTAAATTATTGATATTGTATACAAAATTCGTAGATACATTTTTCTACCAGTTGTGACAGGAAACATTTGGCCAATAAATTACTGATTAGCTATTAAAATACTTAAATGCTAAGTAGGTCAATGTTGGTAAAAATATATTTTGCAAATCTTAATAATTTTGTGAACATCTATCTAACAATCTAATGTTACATATGATTGTTCGACTGTATCAATTAAATAATAGGATATACTGAATATCTCTAAAGTTCGCAGGTCTTTGTTTTTTTTTGTTTGAAACACAGACATTGGTATCTAGAAGTATCTTTAACAGATTGTTATTTAGGACGAAAATACTGTTACATCATTTTGGGATTTTAAGTCTACCTAGTTATAGGTATATAATCTATGAGTGATTCAAGGTGCTCTTAGAATTAATCATTACGGTTCAGTTCCATCATACAGGTACAAAAGATGATAAATTTTCTCCCTCTTAGTAATTTTTTTGTATTTACAAAACTATCATTTGCTGTTATAACATTCTCCCCTATGTCACTTATCCAAAGCTAGTCAACAATTTTAAAGGTACTTTTTAGTACAGTAACTCACGTTCATTCTGCAGATGTCTACGCGATTAATCCATGGAATACCCACTTGATTAATTACACGATCACGTCATAACTAAGATTTAGGAACTACATGTAGAAACGTCTATTACAATAATCCATAGGGGCGCGCCAGGCGCCGCGACGTCCTAAGAAATTTGCTAGTGCGCCTTCAGGGATGCATCCTGAGTCACACAACGAGAGGCCCCTCCCTACTGCTGCAACAACCCCTATGGAAGCGCCTCCTGGACACTTCTGACATTAAAGTAGCGCGCATGCTTCATCGCCCCTCGGCACTCTTAGCATCATGCTTTGGGAAGGGGATGATTTCGTAAGGGTTAGTCATTTTTTTTATGAGATAAATTTTCAAGTACCCTTACGAGTCCTCGGTATCGCTATCTCTTATCAGGTACAACCCTTTCATAGAAAATTGTTAAAGGGTTGTTGACGGTCATTGAATTATTCTTATTCGCTAAGTGCGCATGCGCCATTGTATACAAAGTCCACTTCCTGTCCTTCGTCATTAAGGCTTATGAACCTTTTATGCAATTCTACGAATTTCCTTTAAGCTTCTACTCGATTCTTTCTATTTTTCTTTCCCTCGTGCATTCAACAATCATAATAATCAAATTCATGGGTTGTGCAAGATTCTGTGAATTTCATTAAAGATTTACGTTCACGCAACCTACGGACGGGTACGTGGAACATGTCTCTCCGATTTTGTAGCCTTGCGAAATGCTATAAGAGAAATGGCGTTAGTATCATGGGGTAGAAGCGCGGAGTGCATTTTAAGAGTCCAAGCACATATTGATTTTCCGCTTTGCTTTCAACTGGCAAACGTGTACGCGTGTCCTCGACGATACACGTTTCGGCCTACCTTTTCTGCTTCCAGTACGTGTGCTTATGCATTTATGATGGATGTACTGGTACAATATATGCCGTTTATATTTTGTTGAGTATTTCCCTTTTTCTGTCATTCTTTGACGTGACTGTCAAACCCACTCTCCTGTTTTGGTCAAAGTACTTTTTGGTGTTAGAAAGCTTCAGTTAAAAAAAAGTACATTATGTCTGAAGAATCAAAAGTAAAAATTTCATTGAACCTGTACAGCGATTATTTTCGAAATGTATAACGGAGCTTTCCAATTGGTTTGTGTCGGGAGGGTCTTATAATATTGATTTTCTGAACCCTCCTGCGGGAGTAGATGTATAATGTAGAAATGGTATTACGTCACTCGGCACAACCTTACGACATTTTTTTTCTTATCGCTTCTTACGCACTTCCGGGATTATCGATTTTCTTTTCCCTCTTTTACAGCAGACGAAATCCGTTAAATTTTTACTCTATACAAATTTTAAGAGGTTTTATTCTCTAACGATTACTTAGAGTTAATAAACACAAAGTGCAGTACATACTTCATTTGTCGAAAAGTAACTGATTGCTTGGGTCGACGAAGAAAAATGTACCATATTTCAGTTCTCGACTACCGGAAGTTGTTTCTTATAATAAACGTGGTGTAACGGTGTAAGGCGTTGAAAATGAGAAAATTTGTATTTCTGACGATGTTTCGTGCGATGCTAGTTCTTGAACCAAGCTATTCTTATCAATTGTAAAGTAATAATATAAGCCTTGGAGCTTATATTACTTGGTCTAAATTATTTAATTTGAAAAAACGTATCACAAACAAAACGTATCATCAATGTGTAGTGTACATAAGGTATTTTGTTTCCTTTTGAAATTTATTTGTTGATTATTTTGGAAATGTTATTCAGGATGTTACTTGATAGGCTCCATAGTTAATTTTATGCTTTATTTATGATCAGAGATTTTCTTTGTCGTGGCATTTTCACGTGGCAGGAATAACAGCTTTAGGAGGGAAGACATTCTATTTTGGTAATTCTCAGTGGCGATGAAAGAGAGGTCGAAGCATCGAGTGATTTTTTAAAAGTGTGAAAAAAGAATCGTATTTAGGATTTTTACAGGATAAAATGATGGAATCCTATCCCGACTGGTGAAACAAATTTAAATGAAAACGGCAAAAATTTTCATTGGTGTGAACTTTTAACATTTGTACCTCTAGATAACTTTATTTTCTATTCTGTTTTTTCTTCTGACAGGTACAAAATAAATATTCTTATAAAAAATATAAATCTTTCGAAAGCGACATTATACATACTAATGGATCGTGTGTTTATGTAATACAGCTGCTAAAGGGTTACAATTTAATACGTTAAAAAAATATTTTCGACATACCAGACCGTGAGCAAGTACATATCTTTAAACTTGACAATTCCAGTCTTTATCATTATAATATTTACAAAAATACTTAATACGCATAAAAATACACTTTTCCGTAATGCGATATGTAATGTTTGTCATTTTTGTTGCAACTGCCAACAATAAAGTGCGATACTACACTAGTGTATCTCGTGTGCAATTTTGAGCAATACACTGCCAAACAGATTACAAAATTCATCACGTTTATTTATTAGTAGCTTTCTGTGATCAATGTTTTAGTACCCTTACTTTCCCTTACCTATAAATATTTTTTAAAATATTGGCCCTTTTGCATTCCTCGCATAGGAACAAAATGCACAAATAAAATTACTCAATCATTGCATCGAATGATGCAGTATAAATAATTTGTATGAGGTGACTAAGAATACATAATGCCACTAACGAACAATTAATCATGTGCGTCTATTTCCGTTTGCACTGTGCGCAATTCCAAGCATAAATGCTTTATACAGAAAACAAATGAGAAGAAACGTAATATCACTCTGCAAAGTAGTGATCATGTTCTTTCCTTAAATTACATTTAATTTATAAGGCTGTTAATAAACTTTCATTCAATTATTACAGTTCATTCTCAAACATGAGAGCGCAACTACCACTACTTTAACGGACAATTGGTATGGGAAAAATCATATATGTGTAACAGAGATTCCCCAATGCATTCGAGCTTTTTGATAAAGCAGATCGGGACAATGTGTAATCCTTATTTAAATACGAGCATCCAATACGATTCACTGAATTGGAAACCTCGAACAGTCATTTTGGCGCAAGCAACCAATAAGATGCGTGGCTCAAATTGAGTCTCATGTAATTGTCTGCATTTCTTGCTCATCGTGGCGATTAGCAGAGAAACAAAGTAACGATAAATAATCACCCAGTTCGATTAGCACATAAAAATTAAACGTAACTTCTATTCTTTGGTGTCTTATGGCACCGTCTTCTGCCAAAAATTGCAATCAAACAGATCGTCACAGTGGCTACGAGGACTGCAAGCACCGCCCACACAGCTTTACTTGTATTGATCTTAGGCTTATTCTTTGTGTCTGCTTCCGATTCCAGTATGTTGACTTTTGACGTCTCAGAAACATTTTTATTAACTTTTATAGATGAGGACGTATCTTTAGTTTCTGACGTGTCTGTTTGGATATTGAATGGATTATTAGCGGATTGCAATGATTTGCTCGGTGAACTTTTAGATCCCGAGGACTCACTTTGAGAATTGTTTGAATCTAATTTTTTTACAGATGGCGCTGCTGTTGTTGTCGTAGTCGTTGTTGTTATACTTCGCGATCTAAATTGAAGCCGATAGCATTCTTCCAGCTGTTCAAGCTCAGCTTCTTGTAAGTATGTACTTCCGTACTTTTCCTCGTCTTTGCCGCTCTTCTCATCAATATAATCCTCCAAACGCGAGAAGTAGGAGAGTAATGAGTTGGATTCAACCTCTTCTATTTTTAAGTACTTGCTTACGACTGTGGTCCAATCATCGGTGCCGCCGTTTTGGAAGATTTTTCTGGATAAGAAATTCATATATTAGAACACAACAGAAAAAAAAGAATATCATTGTCCTGGGTAACTCGAAAAAGAATTGATACTAAAACTAATATAATATTTGTGATGTAGAAAAGCATAAATGGCTTCAAGCATACATATTTGCTTTTATACTTTGTAAAGAAATGCATTCCTCGTGACACTTACACTAACATCTGATTAGCAGAATAACTTTTCATTGAATCATAACGAACTTCGGTCGATGACATGAGGTATTCGTAAAACTGAAACGCGAGTACCGTTCCAACGAATTTCCTATGAGTATTAAAAAATGTAGTTAATCATATTGTACATTCTTGTTTGCAGAGTCAATCATTCTCGCTAATATCGACTTATTCTACTCACGAAAGATAAGGCTTGTTTCCTGTAATATAACTGTCAGCCAAGAAAGTAGGTATATCCGAGGCAGCGCTTCCCAGGACGCCTTCGTACTCCAATCTGAAATGAAAAAATGTTAATACTGTTTTAAACGTAACAAACAAAATACACTATACTTATATGTAAGGTCACGAAAAGAATATAATATCAAGCATGTCGAGATGTATGGATAAATCATACTAGTTACCTGTATTTCCACCAAGAAGCTATTAAATCCTTCGAATCGGTGATTCCATTTCGAAGAGCGTTTATCCTCCATAAATCTGCAGTCATGTAATAAGCAAGACGAGGAAGAACGTCGAGTGCTGTGATCATTAGAGATTCTATTTCCAGTTGTTCCATATCACTGGAACTGGCTACCAAATCCAGTGAGCGAAGTCTTGCTGGACTTACCGATAATATAGCGAACAATTCCGCAATTCCTTCTTCCAAAGCTAATTGGCAGTAAGAAAGAGCATTAATGATTTTCGAATCAACCAAATGAACCCCTGAATTATAATAAATTGTCATTGTTAATTATTACCGGAATATCGATTGGCAATGTTTAGCATGGGTGAACTTTCGGCCATTAGGTGATTGACTACAACCTTAGCGACCATTTTATGCGCAGCCAAATAGTTGCTCAAGGATGCATCGAAACACGTAGAAACACTGAATCAAATATTAAATTATTAGATAGAACAAATAATTAAAAATTATGGATAACTGAATAATTATGGAAACCTACCCCATTTCATCATCTTTGCAGAAATTTATCAGTTTGGCGGGGCACTTTTTATCGAATTGGCTGTTTTTAAAAAATTCAGCACCCAACCCTGTATTCAACGTAATCTTTCCTAACGTTGAAGCTGTCTTGTACAAGGAAGGTCCCATGAGGTTCTAAATAAAAAAGTATTAATGTTCATCTTGATAAAAAATAGCAAATTTAATGGTGTCAAGGCACGATCGTGTTTAGGCATACAATGAGAGTAAGGTTCATTACACATGTGAGGCAACGACTATTTAAAATATGTTCGTTAATACAATCAAGGTTCATTTGGATAGAAAACATGTATGAGAAATTGTAACGCCTAACCAAAAGAAAATTTCTTTACCTTTTTCCAAAGATTTTTCCTAATGTCAAAAGTCAAATTAGAATTGGGCATCACATCACCAGCTATTGCGATCCAATCGTTGCCTTGCAAGGAACCTTCAGAAGCAGGAAAAATAATATTTTTTATAAAATTCATATAATACGGTATTTTTTTATGTTCTCACATACCCAGTAAATAAGCTGGAATGGTTTCGTTTTCACTGACGATTTTGTATTTTTGTACCAGACGAGTATGAACAAAATTTCGTATTTTTTTGTAAAGATTAGAAATTTCGTTCCATCTGTACTCTAGCTTCTCATATCCATTCGGATAATCAGATAACAATTCCCAATAATGCGAAACGCTTTCCTCCCCTAAAAATGCAATAGTATCGCCCTTCATTATTTACTTCTTTCTTTTCTTATACACTTTTCTTATACTTGTATACAAACCATTCACTTTGGCTGCTTCGTGAATCAACTGAATCTGCTGCGAAAAGTTTGGCAATAGAGGTGCCAACTCTTGATGCCAAGTCTCCCAGGCGACGCGTTTGTCATCGACATCTCCGCTATGCGACAACAAACGTTCCACCTCTGGAAAAATAAAGTGATTAAAATAAAAAAAAAACGTGAATCATTCACTAATATATCTGAACTTCAATCGAATATTTCAATAAAATACGTCTTAATATATCTCCAACTCGTTTTATACGTTGACTATACCTTGCTGTGATAACTTCTTCGTTTTTTCAGTGTACTTCGCCGACGCCCGTAATACTTCAGCTTGACCAGCAAACGTTACGAACTGCAATGCGTAAAAATCATAGATTATACAGATAGAAATAGCTCAAAGAAAACATACATGTATGTATATTAAACTATACATAAACACTATACCTGTTTCCAATTTTCTTCTTCCAGCAGTGCATCTCCTGGCTTGGTTGCTACGTCACGCTTATACGACAACGTCGACGAAAGTTCAACATTGTTAGTTTTATTCAAAATTTCATCTCGTTCCTTTTTCTTGAATATGCTATAATTGTACTGCGCACTTGCCTTAAAAAAAGAGAAACAGACCGATAAATAATTCCGTCAAATAATTTGCGCAAAAACGCGGTATTGAGTATATGAAAATTTATTCGTGCAAAATGGATCTTCATTTCGCATGCAAATTACGTATATTATTGCACATAAAGTGCGTAGAAAAATGTTATATGCCAAATGCCATTCACTTCCATGAAACGCATAAACCTGTACCGGAAAAAAAAAGAAAACAGTTACTAGTTTGGTTAGTAGCCAGTCCCAGATAGCATAGACAATCAGTAACAAACAGCGTGGAATTTTACCAATTATTTAAAAGACAGAAACCATCACTGTTACTGGAGCTAATCCTTATTGGGCTAGTCCGTGACAAATATTTTGCTCCAACGTAGGATTCACTGCTGGGACTCACTGGTAACCAGACTAGTAACCATTTCTGTTCTCTTTTCTTCGTGCATACATTGCGTACGGCGAAAAACAATTTAAGATGGATATCCCATGACGCAAATGAATCTAAATAATTTTTATAACCTTCAGCATACCAATGCGCATTTTTTAACCCTAGAACGTTAAGACGACGTCATTGATACCATCAATAACATTTTAAAAGTACATACAAAATTGTACCTTACTAGAGCTAACTAAGTAATATATAATGTATAAATACAAGTTTATACAATACACTTGTCTGATGGTTGGTCAAATAACGCAAAGAAAATATACCGGGTGGTGAAAAAACGACGACAATGATTTTACCTAATTCAATCTCTATAATTAATGGACAACGCCTTAATTACTAAGAGCAAATTGATTAGTAAATATAATTCAACTAGATTTAAAGACACAGATAGTGCAATCTTTAATCATATTGATAAGATTCGCAGATAATGACATGGACAAGATAAAACTATCGATCTATTTTTCGAGTCAGTCGCATTACTTAGCATTTTCCCAATTTCTAGTAATATAGTATGTCAAGTAAGAGTATACTAAATGCATTTTAAAATAATACGCTCAAATAGTCTAAAGGGTTTTTTCTTTTGCAAATCTAACTTACCCATTTAGCAAAGGTCTGGTTAGTAGGTTCGTTAATGAATTCCCATTCAGATTGTGCTGTCTGGAAACATTCATCTTCGTAGTCAAGTTCAGTTATTTCTATAAATGCGCCAATTTGCTCTTCGGACAAGGCCGATGCACAGACGACCATACCAAGAATGACGTATATCCATTGCAGCCGCATTCCTGTAACACAAAAACAAGAATAGTCAATTCAAATATCCCGTCCTAGGTATTGACCACTTTATAAAAATTTTTTACATATTTAAAAAATATGTATACGCGTATTTTCGTGACAACTTCCCGTCAATGACACATGAATCGAATAATAATTAAATAATAAATTATGAATAATTTTCATAGTAACTATTACAGGTCGCACTAGTATTTCTTCATCTACAGTCGTGTTAGTTTTTCAGAGTTCTCAGATAATGTTTGAATTGCCATATCTGAATTGTTACCCCTAAAATAAACTGTTGGATTATTTAGAGTTTAATATTAGGAAGTAATTTTCAATATCATAAGTTCAAAATCTACTCTACGTAGAGAGTAGACGTGAACATAAATAATAATAAATAATAAAAATAATAATAAAAAAATAGAGAGATCTTAGTCTTCTTCTTAGTCTTTTTGTCTTGGTTTATGAGATCACCTTTCAATCTCCTAGAGATATTGAGAGTGAATGTACATACAAAAAAACTCCTGGTGAGTTGAATAAAACTAAAGATTGTATCATATCCCCCCATTGTTATCAATTCATTTTAATTCCCAATAACCAATACAAACAAACGCAATATTGTTAGCCACTATATTAATTCTCAGCAGAAACACATCTGTGAAAGTAATCACAACTGATTGGGCAATTGATTATAAATCTGACAAGAGTTGTAAAATTTCATTAATCAGATATGTTTGCTTTCTCGGTACGTTTAGGTTCATTTTGAACGTAGGAATAAAATATTTGGACCGGTAATCTAGAATATATAGTGCAATTAAGAACTATTGTACAGACTGAAAATGGTCCTACGATAAGAATTAATGGAAATCAAATAAAAGCATTAGCTTCGGATGGCACAATAGCTCTGAATAACAATGTATAACGAAGGGGGAAGTTATGAATTAAAAAATTGGAAATCTCGATTCTTATGCATTCGATCATTTGCTCATGAATTAATGAATAATCAATATAATGAAATCGTAAAGGACACTTCTTATGTACACTAAGTGGCAGCAACAAGGGGCTAAAGAATTTGTTCTTTTATTTAACTATTATACATACTTCTATTATTACCGTGACTTTTGCTTAATTGTACTGCTGAGTCCTACTGGTGTAAGTTTTACTAATGTAAATTTAATACGTTTTGAATGTTTGTACGCTATCGGTAATTATAACCGGATAAAGATTATATATATGTATATATGTATAGATAACAGTATCCTCAAAAATTATCATGAAAGTCTGCAAGAGTCTTGAAAAAAATTAATTAATGACATTCAATTAATTCACAAAACAAATATTGATATGCTTAATTGACTGATAAAAAATTAATTATTCATAATAGTCCACGTATCCTGGTTCATCCTTTTTTATTTTTTTTTTTACTTTGACGTACAAATCCGATGAATAATCGGAAGTAATTTCTGCACTAAGATATTTCGGTTCATATGGTGTTACATTTTGTAAGCTGAGTAGCTGATAAGATTATCTGCCAACTCGAAACATTAGCTTTTTTGATAATCAACCGAGAGACACGTAGCACTTGACATTAACGGCTAACAGTGAAACTAAAAATAACTGTTACTTTCGCCTATTATAGGGGAGCCGCGGACGTATTTCTATTCGAAATTCCACGAAGCTAGTAACCCTTGTTTGACGATAACGATCTATTTTTACATTTGTGTTATTAGATTTGATCAATAATGAAGCGTGAAAAATATTTATTATGTGAAATGAAGAACTGTCTTTAACCGTGGATAGACAAGGAAAAATTTGTATTCGCGTAGTTGGCGTCGTTGGTGGCGCCACCTTACCGTCCTGGGACGAAATATTAAAAATGTATTCTTCCGAAAGTACGTTTGATGCAATTCTGCACTGAAACGTCATTGATTAAATTGGCCTTTAGACAGGATATCCTTACACAATTATCATGGAAATTATACGTTAGTTCGGTATCTTCAATGCACGATCGCCGCACCACCCCGCCGATGGATGACAGTGTAATTACCGTACAAGGAGGGTATCTCAGGTGTTCCCCTCCGATTTCGTTTATTTTTATATATGTTATTTTCCATGAAAATCTAAGAGACACATGTTTTTTGTCTGCGGAAAAACGGTTTTAGGGAGTGAAATTAACCCTCAAAGTTGGGCTCTTCAAGGGCCGTTTTCCCAGTTTCGCATAATTCCAATCGAGATATTTAAATGGGACCAATTGGAGGATAATCCTCATGATAAATAATAAAAAATGCATTTTGATCGGTTTTGGTGGGGAGAATGCACTAAAGTTGATATGATTAAGCTTCTTAATTAACAAATAAAAAGATCTTTCTAATAATTGAGAAGGTAAATTGAAGAACGATAGTGCCGCTTTAATGAAAAATTAGTTGCACGGGCTGAAGGGTGATTCACCCCTTAAACGAAGATTTTTTGTAAAACGCGAAAGCATGTATCCACTACTTTTTTATAGTACGTTCAAATGCAATTAAACGTACTGAATTCAAATGTAATGACATTTCACACATTAAAATATTGGCGGGGCAATTGTTTTTTTTTCACGTAAGCCGTTACGGTGCACGGAACGGGGCGTGCTCGATGTTACTCATCACGTTACGTGCTCCGTAAAATCCTTATCGACCCTAAAAACCGCTTCCGTATCGTTGCTATGTCCGAGACGTAGCCAAAATCTTAGAGACTTAGTAAATGCTCGGTTTTGAAAACGAATTTCTCCTTCTTGATTGGAGGATCCAATGGAATTAGGTAAATATACAATTGAATATCGCGCCGCTTATATGTTCCGTGTTACGTGTTCCATTGCATTGTAGAATGGCCTTTAGGTAATATGCTTTATAAATTATGAAAAGTCGTCAATTGCATTAGAATTTTATTTCGATTCGTCAACGGGATGTAGCACGAATCCCTGGAGGACAATGGAAGAAAAGCGAGATCAGGATAATCTACGTAAGACGTCACAGAGATATCTGTGTGTCAAATGGCATTATCACAGGACATTGCAGTTTTCAGTTAGTGCTTGACTGTTCAACTGAGAACTTCTGTTCTCCGCGAGTAACATCCAATAGGCATGTCTTCGGCTGACGTCGTCTTGCCCGAAGCCACCGAGAAACAAAAGCGAGGGATGAAAATTCAAAGTTCATAGGTGCCTACGTTTCTCTTGTTACCTCGCTCTGATTGGTGAACTTTGACCTGCTCCCATTTAAAAACTATGACCTTCCGGAAAAAAGGAAGGTCATTTTCGTGATCAGTGGTGTCTCCCGAACACCGCCATACCCCGTTGGTCAGATAATTTCGAAACACCCTTGTATTTATTATGACAGCATAATGCGTTATACAATGCGAGTTTCAGGTCGTGGAAACAGACTCCTTTCGTTGGAAATCACTCTCAAAATTTATATAAATATGCAAAGATAATTAAATTATATGATAAGCATATACTTTAGTCTAGTATGACATATAACATACCGAACTAGCTTATATATAAAGTACGAACAAATGTTTGTTACTTGTAAACTTTCCCGATTTCGAAATATCTCAACTTTCCCAATAATGGTTTCAAGTAACTCTCACTATTTTAGGAATGCATCCGTAACAGAACCAAAAATGAAATTTCAGCCGAAACCAGAAATTCCACTGACTAAAATACTTTTGAACATCCAGGAATGCATATTTCGTCAACTTTTTGAAATTGTAAAATTTGAGAAAGGATATGATAATTGACCCGGGACTCGAATGCGGTCTTTCTAATATAATAATTTATTAAAGAAAAACGCAGGACTTTTTAAACTGTTCACGTTCGAAGTCCGGGATATTCCCAACTGAATATCCAAGCCAAGAAGTATTATGACTGCAAAGAGCTATAGGGTTTAAGTGCATCGGTCCTTTCTAGCATGTGTATTTTTCGTATTTAAATCTTTTATTTGCTTTTTGATATTATTAAAATAATTTTTAAGTCGTGCTCTAATCAAAAAAGTTTGGTTTGTGACCCGATTACTATACTATATCTAGAGCCACATTAGTCATAACGATTACTCACGATTCCACTAAACGCAGTCAAGGCATTCTGTGTATTTTATTAAACTTGATTATCGTGATATGACTTGGAGGAAAACTTCATTGCTTCACAAAAAGTAAAAAGAATAGATTCAACGGATGTCCTCGGACACGTAAAGCATTTTAGTGCCCGGATGCCAGCAAGCCGAAGGTTACTGGGGTCATGCAAAGTGTCAATTATATACATGCATTCGTTCCGCTGAAAAATAACGGTAACAAAACGGAACGAGGAACAAAACAAGAATCCAAACGAAAACCGAAAAGGACGTCACGTAACGTCAGTACCGACGTAGTATATAAATGAATTTGTTATTGTACTGGATGCATTTTTGGCAGTGCGGTTAAAGAAAAAGAAAAAAACAAATTTTCTTGGTTTTCTGGGAAATTGGAATATATATGTGAATTCCGAAATAATAGATAGTTTGGTATACCTTAGTATTGCGTATTTTTTGGTTTGTAAAAATAGCTGATAAATATATGACAATATGTATATGAGAGTAACACGTGACACTTGAAATACTAATCGCGCAAGTCTAACGAACTTTTGACGTTGAACATACGATTGCGCACACCTGCAATTGACAATTTCAATTTACAAAGATAAGCAATATCTTAAAAACTTAATTCATTGAATATTGCTTTTTGAAAAACGACAAAACTCTGTAATTTAAGCCTAGAACGACACACTGGGATACGCGATGATCATTCGGAGTATACCATAGACTATTTTGCTAATAATATTTGAATCTTGGGTCTCTGGGACGTGCGGAAAAATTAGTTGCAATCTTTATAGAAAAGTTGATATAGTCATCATCGTTAGTTAAGATTTGAACGTTGAGTTGTATGGGGATTTATCGGACCCCAGTTCCCGTTAGAAAAATTGAAATTGTTTATTATGTAGTTTACACATATTTAAATACTAAATTTATTCTTTTCCTTGACAGATCTTGCGGAATACGCATAAGTTTCAATAGAATTACATAAATTATTCATCTATGTCGTAATTTTTTTGGTTGTGGGAATTCAAATTCTTAGGACAGATATAGGAAAAAACATTTACCAATTAGTAAATTCGTTCAAGTACATGCGATAATATACGTATCGTACTGCCAGTACTATTGCAATGCGAATTTGCTTAAGAAAATATGCGTCAGAAAGGAAGCAAGATTACATCTTAAAAGAAATAAATACATGCATACTACTTGCCTTTCGGAATTAATAGCTTCGCTTACAACGATACGACGTTACATAAAATTATACGTTGTACACAATTGTACGAATACACAATTGAATTATTGACGTTCTGAATTATTTTACAAAAGAGACACGTAAGTCTGACAAGATTGTACACTGGAAAGAGTGAGTCGCTATAATTCCAGTAAACGATACTTATCCAGCATGATAAATCAAACGATGATGACTCTAAAACTAAACAAGTGCTGATTTTCGAATTTTCAAATAGAATTAATTTCACAACAAGAAATTATACTGTATTCAATGTATTCAGTGGTCCTATTGTCTCAAAGAAAGGAGCCAGCAAACATTACCCAAGATAATCAAAGGATTAAGTGACAGTTAACCTAATCGAAACTTGTTATCGTAAACCAAGATCGTAACGTTCGACAGCCGATATTCATTGTCAATGACATAGTAAAAGGACCAAGTCCTGAAATAAAATCTGACCTCGAAATTGTATCTCCACCCGATGCGTTCTTTTGTGAAGAAAATAAAAAAGTGCAACGCAATCTTCGCGTTGATTTTCTCCTTCACACTTCACGAGAGAGCTAAACTGAATGAGAAAAGTGAAGGGAGAACAAAAAAGATGTTAAGTTACGATATTAATCAAAATCCCTCGCCAACTAGTAGATATATCAATGTGCCGATCCACAGAAATATCAAGAGAAACAGACAACACATCTATTTACCTTATCAGATATCCGGCGTGCCTCGCGCGTTCACTGTGACTATTTGTTCAAAGTTCGATCGATCCAAATTCCAGACTATCACGCCACTTGTACTTGACACGCTCTGACAGTGTTGTGTGACGTATTCATGGTACGTTCTGCTTTACCGAAGATTAACCATTGATCATTGAGAGAGCAGAGAAAACATGGTGTTTAAAATATTTCAAAAGCTAATGTTGGCTCTGTCGATAAAGTAGAATCAGTTTCGTATGCTTTTAGGAGTCTTTTCTGTGTCTAGTGGCGCTGCTTGTAACTGATATATGTATTATTATATAGAATCTAACAACGGAGCAGTTTTATTTCTTTGGCATAATATAAATAGACTAGACATGCCCGTGTGTTTTGTGCCTCGCCGATCTGATAGTGGCATATAATCTGTATACATTTTTTCAATGAGGTCAAGTCCATTTCTCTCTCAGGCTATTTATCTCTTCAGTCAGGGATAATGGCTCAGCCTGTTTCGTTATCGGCAGCTGTCACGGTTGTCACTTTGTGACGTATGCGACAATGTTCGATATAATTCAGGAATCCGGCTATAGAGGTTATACGTTTTAGCAATATCAAAACCCGCGATTATTCAAACGATAAATATAGGATATGTTTAAGCGAAGACATTATTATTAAGAGATTCAGTTATAGAAGGACAACTCTGAGAGAATCGATACATGCAAAACATGGTCACGTTGTAATTATTTAAGAAATTATATTATAAACCTTATAATAGATGTTCTTTTAGTTATGAATACCAGAACTGTATTCCCTCTGTTACTTAAAACTTACCCTAGTTATGTTTATTTAAAACTTTTGATTTACGTTAGGAGTGTTCAATGCTAGCAAGCCAAGTGCCAATGACTGAAATGGAGACGGTTGGCCCTTTCTTCGAAGAAGCGGCCGTGAGAAACGGCTAATATAAGTTCACAGTCTTCTTCCCTTGTTCCTTCTGAACTCGCACTTGACTAGCTGAAAACTATATTGGTAGGAGAATCTTTGTAAAGACTCCGGGGGTGAGTCCCAGGAGTTTTGAGTTTGAAATAAAGACTTGTGTATCGGCCTTCGATCAGAGTAGATCGCAGTTTTCACTTTTATTCATTCATTCACTTGTATTTCGTAACTATCCTCCTAAATTCGCAAGGTGAGTTTCCACTCTTTACCAACAGAACCCAGCAGCAAGAAAGTGTCCCGCGGAATTAGGCGCTCGGAGCGTTACAACTTCAGTCTTGTGGCGCACTCTGTGGTAGACTACGGTTAAACCGTGAACTACAACGTATATATTCTATATGCTTTTGGTCTCTGTCTGTATGTATTGTACTCTCTAGAGTTGTGTATGTGTGTGTTCTTGGACTCGGCATGCATGTACTCTGGGGTCGTGCAATATGGAAGCACGGAATTAATTGAAAGTTACAAAACTTTAATTATATATATTATATACATTGTTGGGTTTTGGGTTTAAAAAATATCTCAAAATGCATTACAGTTTACACAGTTAATAGTGTTAAAACGAAAAAAATGTGGACAATTAATAAATTACTATATTGCTACTGTAGAATTTAATTTATTGTTCTCTTAAATAGAAAAAACTACGTCCCTATATCACAATAATGTGTAATCCAACTATATGTAGGTACAATTGTTATAATTAAGCATACGGTTTGACTGCTCCTTTAATCAGAAAGTGCATAGATGAGTTCACGAATCCGAAAATGGGAATATGGAAGTTACAACTAAAAGATATTACATTATGTTTGAATAGCTCAAGTAAGGGGTCCAAAGACCACTTGTTTCTCGAACTGATTGGAAATACCAAAAATTCACGTTATTCTCCTCATAAAAAATATGTTTATTCATCGCTTTAAAATAAACCATTAACTTACTATGGGGTTTTCGACAATCAGCTTCGTGCTGTATATTTTACTTTACTTCTACACTAGTACCATAAACTTTATAATTTAAGTTTTAAGTTACTTCACTTAAGACATTTGTTTGAAGATAATATTGACAATTACTAATTCAGTTGCCAAATTAATCGCAAATTTGGCAAGCTGTCACTATGGTCCACCTATAATGTCCAACTTAACATAGATAATAAAAAGAGACTCGTAATACTAATATCTAAATCCAAAAATACTTTTTTTTATCTGCAGTAACTTACTTAAGTACGATCTTTTATACAAGGATGCATTTAACAATGCGTATCTCCATTAGCTCATCCCACAGGTTGAAACACTCTTCCTAGGCGATAACAAAATTTTTCAAAGAAAACGCACAATGCACAACATTATTTACACGCACACGTATATTTACACACTACATGCATATTCGTGATGCTCGGTGGTCAGACTTGACCGTTGCCGTCTGCAGCTTTTTAAAAATTTCATTAAAATTTCCAATAAATGGATACGTATAACATTAAAACACATTCGCAGGGATCTTTATGTTCACAGTTGAGTTTTTTTAATAATAAAAACTGATTTTATGTATGGGTTTGTCTTTTTATATAATTGATGCCACGTGGTACAGCTTTTTCAAAAAATGAAAATCACAGACATTTCGTTCAACTCAGCATTACTCGCGCGGGATAATCCCCGTCACCCTAACTCAATGCTATTTAAACAGGGAATATAATCTCGCGAGCATTCCTGAATTAACATTGACGTCCACATTTTTTCTCTTCTCATTAAATATTTCATTCGACTTTACATTTTTACACGTACAGCAACTCGCATGAATGCACATTACTTTACTGTCTGTAATTCTATCTACAAACACACGTGCTTGCTTCCTGCAGCAGTTAAATGCTCGTTATTTGCGTCACAAACGTTCCGACTCGAACGCCGAATTTTCAAAGTTGTTTAATCGATTCACTTCCATTTGCTTTTTATTATCATCCGCATTCTCAAACTTGGTCGTTTTCGTTATTTTCTCGGACTTCTCTGCCTCTTGCTTCGCCTTCATCTCTAATTCCGCCAATGCTCGGTCTTTCCTGTGCTCCGTGTATAACCACCTGATTAAAGGGAAAAGAACAAGAATGAAAGAAAAAAATTAAAAATAATCAATTTATAAACAGCAACCTGTTCCTTATCAATATAAAAGTTTTTCATGAGCAAATAAAAATGTAATAATTATTAATAATTTCGTTAAGACAACTCGTCCTTCAAGTATTCTTTCAAAATGGTTGTCATAAAACAAGTGACTGTTATGAAAATAAATAACGATTTTTTTGTCTATCATTAATTTTGCTTCAATCAGTTACCTTAATGTTACGAATCACGATATAGCAAAAATTGCTGATTCAGAGATGCATGTCAAACCGCGATTATGTCATCCAATCTTACGTAATTTAAAAAATGCTATTACTTGAACATGCTGATTTAATCAAAACATGCCATTAACACTAATACATAAGAAAGTTCACCCATGTAGAAACTATAGCTAAATATTGTCAATTCGAATAATTGTCCTGTTTACGTAATTACTAGACTTGACTTACAGGAAGGCGATCACTGCCGGTATCGTTAAACAACCACCCAATAGAAAAAAGGTACCCGGAAACGTATTCATCGTAGCACCGTAAACGGAACTGTACATCGGTCCGTAAACAAGCGGCATCAGGGACTCGCAAACTCCAAACAAAGAATTAACTTTGCCTGTAATAAAAAAATAAAAACAATAACGAAAATAATTTTTTTAATTATTCATTAATGTACTATACAGAACGACCTCTTGTCCACTATCAATTCTACTCTGTGACCTCGTGTAACCAGGTTGTATGAGAATTTTAAAATACGAATAACAAAAATCCGAAAGGAAAAAGATTTAGCGTCAAACCCAATTAAATAATTTTATCGAGCTTACAAGTAGGTATACCAAGTCATTCATTTCCTTCTGTGTATTACATTGGCGAAGAAATAATTTCAAGCTTAGCACGTTATAAAAGACGGAAGGACCAAGGATAATTAAACTTTCACGAACTGAATCTTCCTGATGTCTTTTTTGTATATATAAATAACACGTCCTTCGTACAAAGCAAAAACTGAGAAGGGGGTACTGTCAACCATAGACAGTTTTTATATCAATTGGTAATTATGAAGCTTCGAGTAGCGGGACAGTACATGAATATCTTTCAAGTTGGCAAATTCGATACTCGATAAGTCGTATCGAGATTAATATTCTATACTTTATCGTTCACTATACGTATCGGGATATAAAGTTTCCTTAGGCGATTTTTTAAATTGATCTCATTGCGAGTTGATAGAACGATTGTCCATTTTTTCATAACAAATCGCATTAATTAAATAGGAAAATTAATACTGTCAGTCTCACAAAGACGTCCTACTAACTGGATATATCAGATAATTCTTAACAAAAATGCAACGCTACGTAAAGCTATCACTTAGTCATTTAATATAATTTAATCAAAACCTACGCGAATAGCGGTACAAAATTTGTCGCGCGTACTGGAATTTTTAAGAGGAAAAAAAGCTTGAAAATAATCTTACCTAGCTCGTCCGTTGGTACCAATTTGGAAGCAATAGAGCGCATAGCGATAAAGGACGTTCCGTTAACGATCTCCACCAATGGCGCTGCGCATACCATAAATAGAAATAAATGTAATGTTGCGTTTCTTCAATTTTTTTTAACTCCTTTTATGTCACTTTACGAACCTAAGTAAATCATCCAGTCGGTGGTAGCGAATGCGTAAACGAAGCTTGCAAGAATTTTGCTCATACAACTCATTACTCCCACCAAAGCGTCGTCAATTTTGAGCACGTGACTAAAGAGGCCCACTGACACCATAGTTCCTACGAAAGATTCAAATAATTTTATTAAAATCAATATCCATTCTGATTACCATAAATACTAAAAATATACACACTTTACGACTACTTAATAGTCACGATCATTGAGAATGAATTAATTTCATAATTCTTTTCTTTGTTTAATGTTTCCACTGGAATCCCATTCAAATTCATACAAGGCTAACTGTACATAGTTCATTCTGTATTGTTATGTGCAGTAGTCGTTATGGGTATTTCGTGTTTTTTGTATTAGGAAGTTTATTGTTTCATGATTGGTATGCATGCATATGCATGCGCGCGCACGTCGGGTACCATGCTCATTATTACAGACGCGTCCTTTTTGAATACCAAAGCGATCTCAGTGTCGGTGCTCCGCAGTGAGTTTACAAACTATTGGCTACGGTAGCCTTGCAAATCGGTCGATTCTCAAATACAACGTAGCGAATACAGGTAATGTTTAATTCCGCTTAGCAACGACATTCGACCGATTAAATTATATAACAAATACAGTTCACGCAAGGACTTGTATTAACGATCAAAAAAACGTGTACGTATACACACTACTTAAGTACGTAACTACTTAGTATGCGAGGAATGACTAAAAACCTTGACCTTCGATTACGACACAAGAAAGCAGCAGAACAAAAAATAAACAAGATACATTAGACATTTTAGAAATTTTGCACTTGTAATATTGTTAACGTGTCTCTAGGAGATTTGTAATTCTTAAATCAACAAAAAAAATATATTTTAATTAACTCGTTTTCACCGTCACGCGCACACTTGACTTTTTTAAAATTATATTCCTCACAGCATAACCTCAACATTTTTTTTATTCGATAAGCCTCCAGGCAATTTAACGGTTTAATAAGAAGAACTATTTATTCATTCAGTCAAAAGGTCTGGACACTGAGCCGTTATATAAAATAAAAAATAAGATATAAGAATAATTTATATAACTAAAACGGAAATAGGTTCGTAGCTATTTTTATTCGTATGCTTGTTAGAGTAACGACAATGGTTGACAGTATTGATAACGAATTTTTGAATATATCCAAAGATACAAAATAGGAATAATAAATACTTAATTTTCTGTTCTGACAAATATTTCAATGTAAACGACGTATTTCCGGTACCTTGCATACACCAGTTCCAATCTCATTGCATGGCATATATTATTTTTAATAGAAATGCAAGAAAAAATTTGATAAAAAATCGTATTAGTATGAGTTTTCTAAAAAATAAAATTATATCAGGGAATAAGAAAATAAACCGTCTTTTATCTTGTTACAGATTGCAAATCGATCTTGACATTCGATATGCATATACTATACCTCAATGGCTCAGTACTATCTATAATTAAAGTAGGCCGGTTTGAAATATTATGTATGCATGTGATGAGATTATGTTAATGAGAAACGAAGGACGCAAAGTCTGTGGCCTCTAAGTCATAATAAATGTGCCTACGCGACGGACGAGCCTTCCAGTGAGTAACATGAATTGCTGAGTATTTGCGAGTTCTGCGCCACTGCGAAAAGGTCATAGGCGCATAGCCTAACAAACTACAATTGACACGTAAGAACGTTGTCCTGTGTCACAGGATGTATAACAGGTAATAATTGTATTAAATAAATGGTTCTTCATTTGAAATAATGTCATAACGAAAGAATTATTTGAACGGCTTATAACTTATTACATATTTCCAGTATACGAAAGTTCGAGATGGTAGTGTGTTTTGTAATTAACTTTTTAGTTGCTTCTTTCAGACGATAAAGGTCGATAGTGTTCCGCGTTTTCTGTGAATAACGACGATAAATGAAAACTATCATACGAAATGATATTCTTTTCTATTTATTAATAATGACCTGGAGCGAATCTAAATATTTTACGTGTTACGTAACAATTATCAATTTGAGAAAGTGTTTTATAGGTACAAAAGCGGTGTTCAGATAATTTTGTAATATTTATTTATAATGAAAAAAAGGTACGAGTGAGAACTTTACACGATGGATGATTTCTGTGTCGGTATTCAAAGAGCATGCATGGCAACGTGACGATTCCAGAATTTTGAATAAATAGATTGTGACTGAAAAAAATTTTTTTTGGAAAATTTTAATAATTTAATGAAAACTTTAACTTAAAGCTTAAAGATAAAACTTAATTTGTATATTGTATTTTCGTGATTAATTTACGATTGTTGGGTCTTTAGTTAATTGCTTCGATTTACTAAAATAAAATTTGTTATTGATTTGTCGCTCGTTTGAGCACGTGACAGCATTACCGGGATTGGATAAGGTTTGTGATTTTAGAAATCTGACCTTTGTCGCTCTTGTACCTACTTACCGATAAGATTAGTCACCATGCCGTAGGTGGAAAACATGCTGAACTTCACCTCGTTCCAATTGAATCTATATCGAGTGAAGAGGTACATTACTGCCATTTCACCTGAAATCAAATACAATCAAATATATAATGAAGTTTAAAGCCGTTTTAATATATGTACATTAACCGGTCATTTTTTCAACAGTCCATATTTACCACGCTCATTAATTTCGTATATAAAGTAAATATATACCTTACATAACTAAACATGTTTGCTATTATTAAAAACAGAAAATTATCTGATTAGGTACCACTAATTTTTCATTTGTTGAACAAATTTCTTGTTTCTACTCCTTCGACTATATATAATGACTGTGAAAGTATGGGGAGGCTGGTTAACGAAAAAAAAAAAAAAATTTAACTTCAGCATTAAGTTTCATTTATACTACAACCAGAGAATGATATAGTGAAATATGACCATATATTATACAGAGATGTAGATATACGAAGATGTGTTACAGGTCGAAGCATTACCGAACTATCCTATGGAATTTTATAATAGGAGCTTATCATAGGATTTCATTAAAAGATTATTATAAAAGAAAAGTCTGTACTTCAAGAAATTTTCCATTCTGCGTTAATAGAAAACATACTATCAGGTTACGCCATCAAAACTAGTTTAAACGAAAATTGTGTATTACGACTACTTAGTCGTGACATATATGGTTATGACAGCTTCCCATAGAAAACCAAACATTTAGTAGTGTTTTGCAAACGTTGCTAAAAGATATCGATCTGCTTGTTACGTTTATGCAATGTTTCTAATTTAATGCTGTATGGGTCGTTGTATCTGATCGATTGGTATCGTTAGCAAGTACTACGCCAATGACCACACGAGCATCGGTTAGTTTTATTCTGATTGATATCTGAAAGAATGTATAAAATTCGAAAGTGTACCGTTCGAGTTATGATTATATCGTGGTTCAAAGGGTCTGCGCGACATTTTTGATAGTGTACAAATAATGGCACACTTTCTAAGGTCTAAAATCGTCAGCCGTGATTTTCCGCAGTTGTAATTTAGAAACTTTTGCATTGAAATTACGTCGACCTTCCATTCGCCGCTCATTAAACTCAATTATGAGTGAAGGTGAACACAGAAGCAAGCCGGTAACTACGAGATGGGTTAGGTTAGATTATCGAGTACGTGTGCACAGTAACGCTGAACGTAGATGATCAAAGTTCATAACCTCTTACAGAAATCCTGATGTGTATGCAGTTAAAAAACGAATAGCATTGCTGTCCACTTTTTGGAAACTATTTAGGACCATGATCTTATTCCACAATAATGAAATGTAACATTTTTTAGTTGATTATAATAGAAAACGGTATTTTTGTTCTCAGTCAAAATCTCTTGTGTTTCTACAAGATTCCGTATAATTCGTTTTTCTTCCATACTATTTGTAATATGAGTAAAAACACGTCAAACCGGAGGCCTTTTTTACATTGATCCCTTCGATTATTGTGAATTTTTTTAACGGATTCTATGGGTGAAAAAATTGATCAAACAATTTTTTTTATTTTCAATATTTCAAACGTTATTTCAAGTTGAAAATTGCCCAAAATGCCAAAAACCGCCACACACGCTCTCCTTCAAATATCCATATCGTAGGTTCTATTT
>JARQTJ010000750.1:319342-440148 GCA_030142635.1 Trachelus troglodyta
TTTTTAGGATTAGGACGTATGACGTAGAAAGTATTAGAAAAATATGAAAGGAGTGTTTTATTAGGGTTGGGATTAACAGTAAAGATGCGATATGCTCGGAATAACGGAGTGCGGAGTTTTATGAAGGGTGAGGATTATTATTAATTAGGAAAACGAAAAACGGTACACGGAACGTTACAACGTTCCAGTCTATTGGGGTCTCGGAAAAGGACCTCTGACATAGCGGACCCTTCGTGTACGCGCGCCTCCGCTCGATTATTAATATTTTTAAAAAAATCTCCATTAATTCACTAGTTCTAAAATCGAGCACAGAATCATTGATAAGGATGCTGCTTAGTTATCTCATAAAAATACTTGAGAAAGAAAATCCTAAATAAAATCTACTTGGGTCTTAACTAGAATTACCTTATTTCGGGTAATCCTGCTTAAACTCTGACTAGAATTTATCTGGACATAGAAAATGTGAAAGAAATTTCTACACTACATAATTTCAAATTGCACGCTACTGATTTTTATTATGGTAACAAAATGTGCGAACTGTCAGATATTAATTGCTCGTACATTGTGCGAACACATTTTGAGCTTACGCGGCGATAAAGAAATTGAAAATAGGAATTATATTTGGCGGTAAAACAAGTTTTCGTGAACGTGTGCACATGAACATTACGTTTCGTTATGCAAGAGTAAGCGTAACTAGTTACACAACAGGTTCGTTTTCTTGATTAGTGTCTCCGTTTAATCGTTTCCGTCGCGCCATGGGTCTTTATCAAATTATCTTTTGCTTTGTTCTTAGTGCAGACGTTAAATTGTCTGCAAGTCCTATTTACGAATCTTGCTTTTGGAAGCGAGTGAAGTTAGTATCAAGGTAGCCTTAAGGGGTTCCCCCAGTTATTATAGTACGTCCACAAGTAATTCAACGCGGAAAAGTAATAATACACTTTGTTCAGAAATTTTAAATGAACAAGAAGCTAAGTATTAAACAAGAACGTTTAAAAGCGTTCTATTAAGATAAAAATCGTTGATGCAGACGTTGACAAAAAATGAAAAACTGATGTGCTGGAAAAGCCTTTGTCGTTATAATTTATACAAATCATCGTTACTCAAAAAATTTTTCACTTTTTTATATACAAAAAATACAGAACCACCTGCATTCAATTTATCCTGAACAAACGACCCTGCACACACGATATGTTGTTGTATAACTAAAAATATTATATCAATTAACCCGAGAATGATCGTGCGATTTTTTTCCTCATTCGAAGAGCTTGGGGTATTTCGGACTCCCCACACGCCTACTCCCGGGTTAAAAATATGTACTCGTGACTATTATTATATCGTCATATGCAGTAATCCATATATGAAATATAAAACTCTTAGCGAAATAATTACCCGAACAAACTATAACAGTTATTCGGAATAAAAATTGCTGTTAACTTTCTTGCAAAAACGTTTTTCACGATACTGCTAATTATATTAACCAAGTATTAAAAAATGAAAAAAATTTAATGACCTAAAAAAATGGTATTACCTTCTTTCGATATAATCAATGAAATGAAAAAGATGGAGTTTCGCTATGTACCATGGAATACCATATACTATCAACACACGACACAAAAATATACTAATTCATGCATTAGTATATTAAGACTATTAATGTTCGTAAATATATGAATTATTACCCCAATCTTCACGTGTCTTTTACACTGTCATACAATTCAGGGATTCAATACTCAGATTTCGAGCTTTTCGCGCTCGAAACTGAAACTTTATTTTTCTTCACGTAATATGTATATGCTCGTGTTTCACTAGTCACGGATACATATTGCGTAAAGTCGCTGATGTCACAATTTCTAGCGTAGGTGAATCTTAAAGACTTAACGCATTAGTTTTTCAGAGAAGCACGAAGACACTTGGCGGCGCCACTAACAAGTATTTCCGTTTCGCATTACGTTTTAGAGAACGTTAAGCTCTTCTGCAGACGCTTCGTAATACATTTTCGACCTTGTCTGCGAATAAAGTTAACTACTGCACCAACTATTATTAAACCACTACCAATTATCACCGGTTGTATTTTCTTTTCCTTTTATGATCGGAATCTTCAAAATATCAATTATTTTCAAGGAACAAGAGCTTTTCGTATAATAACTGTACTGACATTGGTACCGAGATTAGTGCAATTGCGTAAACTTACAGAACTTCCTAACGAAACGGCGTCAATTTTCCTTCATAAAACGCGTAAATTTTCGCAAAATTGCAAATAGCTGTCCCAATTATAGATACCATCATTATTATACGCTTAACTTAATGATACATAATTGCAGCTGCGCTTTCCTTCGCTTTAGCCATTTTTCACAACGACTCGTGATGTAATTGAAAACAAAGCCATATACATTTTACATGCGTATAGTTAATTACATGAAAATATGTAATTTCGAAATTTTCTATTTCCAATATTCAAATACGACAAATTTTTAATCAATCAATATTAAAATACTGAAATCCAAATCTGATTTTGATAGTACCTATCTAATTACTTACAGCACTACAGGTTATTGGACTGATCCCAGTCTAGTATTACTATATCGATTCCCAATTGAAATTCTTGCCTTTCTTTAACAACGTTACGCAAAGGTGAACTACAATGCGTGATCAAAGATCTGAAATTACATCAATGCCGACATTAACGTTAACGCTAACTAATCGCTAACGCCAACTTTACAATTTGCATATTATACATACATACTGAACATGCGTAGCTGTGATTTTCACGTGTGTCATATATACATACTTTTCCTGCCGACATACATGCAGTGCTAGGAACTTTCACTGGATATTTGCAATTTGATAATAACAATGGTACATTATCTATCGTATACAGTATTCATCGATTAAATTTCTCGTTTCTTTTTTACCCGATCATTATTGATTTATTTTACTTCATTTTCTCTCGATACTTTCCCTTTTAATTAAAATCCCCCCCCCCCTCAACCTATAGATATAACGGGAACTATTTACTTATTGTTCTGTGTGTACAAATTTGGCGTTCAACTATCTTCGAGACGATTTCACTGACGTATTGGCTACTTTGAGGCGATGCTGTGTGTCACACCGCTTTATCGTCCTCAAAACAGCCATATGTCTTGAAAGTAGCCAATACTTAAGTGAAATCGTCTCCAAAATAGCCCGACGCCAAATTTATATATAGGGTTATTTACCATAAGCGTAGCATCTGAAGGTAGTTTTACCATAGAAATCAAATGGAAAGACTAACTTCAGGTGGTGCATTTGTCGTGAATAAATCTGTATACAAGCCTCATTATGTCCTGTGCATATGTTGTTGCGTATGGTGTAGCAGTGTCATTGTCAAAATGACATCGAGTCTGCCAGTAGAATATATTAAAAATCATTTTGGAATATATGAAAGTTGAAAGTGATAATTAAAGAATTATCGACAAATAGTAATTACGTTCATTTGTTTCTTCCATTTTCCCATCTCAAATTCAAACCACCTAAACGATGATAAATAATTTTCCAACATTTTCTATTTTCATTTACAGAATACTCAATATACCTGTCAAACTCGATTAAGATTGTGACCACGTGGTGTGGTTTTGATAGTCGTCTAGTCGTCAGGAGTAAACTTTTCAATCAGGAGTAAACATTTCGACAAAACGTTTATTAAATAAGTTTTTTTATATAAAAAATCTTAAAAACAATTACTATTTCCAACAGCATGCCGACCTTGTATTTTGTATATGAACGTCAGTGATAAATCATACTGCATTATCTAAACTTGCCATCGTTACATGTACGTTCGTGATTGAATGTCAAACAATGCGTAAACGTTCGTGATAATTCGTGATAAACACCATTGAGCTGCAATTCTGCACGAAAGTAATAATATTCAACAGAGTGTCAGGTAATTTTTGTCAAGACTAAAACTGAGAAACTGGTGTCACGTGCAAAATTTCTAAAAAATATATTCGGTATTTTTTTTTATTTTAAAGTAACTAATTTATGTGGAAACAAATGTTTTCCAGTAATTGTTCCTACTTTCGTTAAGACACGTGCGTCAACTGTTATACGTGTCCTCAATTTGATTTTTGTACTTGTTTATATTTTTATTAACTAAATTGACTACCTCCAGATCCAATATTTATTGTGGTTGTATTGATAACGATAAGAGATATTACAAATCGTAGCAGACACTCGTTAGTCATACGTGACAATAAAAAACAGCTTATTCGAATAGACTTTTAAACAAAGTCGCAGAATGTTTAACACGAGCGATCGAACGTTGTGATACTAGAATGTCATAATTGATTCAGTGGTCGAGGTAACACTGGTCTTATGTAATGGAACAAAAAAAAATAGTTGGACCAAAATTGACAAACGGATTTGAAGTTTGGTTGACGGAACCCTGTAATCTCGGATTTTAGTATTTTTCGTAAGGAATCAATTATCGTTTGTAAAATATTTGACGTAGGGGTGTAGGAATTTCATAAATGTGGTACAATTGTTCGGTAATCAAAAATTAAGATAAATTTTATTTTGTTGAATTGCAGTCTGTATTTTGCTCCTTGATAAAACAAAAATACAAATCGATGACGATCTAATATGCAAATACAAAAAAACGAATGACTAATATTCAAATAGACTAGCATAAGTATTTTTGAGGCTACAGTTAAATTATTAAGGGAAGATCCGTTTAAGCTTGATTAGATAAATCTTGTAATAATTTAATGTCATATCAGTAGAAGAAATATATGACATAAAGAATAATTCGAAATTTTTTTGTAAATAAAAATTCGCATAGGAATAATAATATTGGTAACTATATAAAATTGCGTAACCGAGAAACAACGTTGGGTCACGTTGGATCTTTAAAGTAATCTAAATATATTAAAGTGATGAAAATAAAAATCACTCACCATACAAGGGTCCAATGACGACCATGACGATGACCATGAGCACTAGAACGCGCTTCTGTCGATTTCTTTCACCTTTTTTGAACGCAACACGAAAAGTCTCGGAAATATGTCTCAGTGAAAAAAAGTCAAGAACGGAAGCACAGGGAGACATTTTTCTTTGTTCCTGTTTGTCAACCTGTTGCACAGGTGGTCGAGGCGGTTCCTTGATAACGACAAGTCCGTAAATGAAACTGAGTACGTAGCACACAGTTGATATGGCAAAAACTCCATAGAAGCCAAGTTTCAAGTAAAGAATTCCAGATAGGGCCATTCCAATTGGAACTCCAATTGACAGAAAGACATTAACAGCGCCAATCCTGAGGGTTCTGGATTCCACAGTAGTGATATCCCCTATGTAACTGAAAATGGCCATAAACATTGTGAACCATCCTCCAGTGAGTGCAGGCCAAAGTGCTTCTGATACGCCTGCGGCTTCCATAGGAAGTTCATAGAACCAGTAGGTGCACGCTATAAGACTTATGCTAGTTAGGAACTCGCCGACGATGGGTAGAAGCATACAAGGTTTTCTCAATCCTGTGCGATCGCTCCAGGCGCCCATGAAGAGGATCAGAATCGTAGGCAGGGCACTCTGGAGCGCGGTCTTCCAGGTCTGCATTCCTGCTACCAGTTGTTGTACCGCTGTCTCTTCTTCTTCAAAGCCGGTCGTGTTCCTCGCCGTCAAAGCACTGCACACTTCGTCGGAGTAAGCCAAGTTGACGCGGCACGCCTTTTCCAGGTTCAGATTTTGGGTGGCCAAGGACGCGAGGACGCTAGGCATGATATAACAGGCTACCATAGGTTCCACGGTGATGTTGCTAGTCAGGAAGGTCCACTTCTGCCTGGCGCTCATTGACTTCCAGCTGATGACGCCGCCGTCACCGACCTCGGTCGAAGGTGTCGTCTGATTGCAATCACCTGGACTCTTTTTCTCATTTCCTTCCATGACACCAGGTGTTGTCGCTATCGAGTCAGTCATCCTGGCTCGATTTGACGCTACCTGGACACGACGGATTCTCAACGATCAACTCCTACCTAAGTACGACTTCATACGGTTGATCCCTACAGTTGGTCTACTAGGTACCTGGTGACCGTCTTCAGCGTACCACGTGCAAGACACTCACTGTGTACGAATACTCTATTTAAAAGCTCAAGATCTTCCTCGGCGTGTCAAGCATCTGATGAACCAATTGACACTGCCGATAACTGCACCCTGGGTATGCACAATATACTCGTCCGCGAGAGTCTGACTTCAACTCAACAGTTTCGTGTTATGCTTTGTGGTACATCTGTACCTCCCACCATTGGCTCCTTCGAATTCTGCCACCCCCTCCAGTACTGTACCATTATACACCACCACCATCGTCACCATCACTACCAATATTATCATCATTATTTCCACCAACATCATCCCTACTACGACCACCACTCTCTAGATTCTACTATTTCTCCACTCCTTTCTACTAGATCTTCCACCTCTACCTCCCCACCTTAGGTCACTACCTATGTATGTACCAGGCGTTCTTCTGCTACCATAGTCACGACACTATCCCTGCATTTGTTAGTGACCTATGTAATTCGTATGTACATTGCCTAGTGGGTTCAGCTGATCTTTCTACGTCGACCAGCATCTCTGATATTGTTGTTATTGTTATGATCAGTTTTAGAAATTTTCTGGTTTTCATTAGGGGCTGTTTCTTCAAGGTGGGTTCAATTACTAGATTTATTTTATTTATATTGTCTCTACAGTCGAAACCGCTAGTTAAAATATTTCTGAAATTGCTTTGACTTATAAAATTCTCTATTGCGTAATATTACTATGGTAACAACATTTTTTCAATAAATCATTTGATTATCACCTCGTTACAGATAGGTACTGATTGATGACCTTTGCAATTGTTTCAGCGATACACTCAGTTGCGAAAACGAGTATTATTGTAAGAATAATCTGTCTTTGAGTGCGATTCAGGACAAACAAAGATGGCTTCAGCGGATAGACGACACTTTCTTTCAATCGTAGAATTCCAGTTTCGATATTCCACTGTTAATATTGGAAATGACCTGTTGCCTTATATCCTTACACACAAATAATAAGATAAAGATATGGGTGGGCAATGCTTCATGAGGTAATACATGAACTTATACCTCATTTGGCCTCTAAAGAAACTACACTATCCTATTGTGACTGCTACTCCCGTTATCATGCATTAGGAAGAAGTTAGAGACAATAGAGGAAATAAGGAACGAGGACTCGTTGATGACGATTATTTTTTTCACTATCTGGGAATATTGATACTTAGCCATGTCGCGGCTGGCAGCGTAATTCGATTTCTTTTTATTCTGTAAGTGACGAGCAAGAGTCGAATGATATCGACACAGGCAATTACCAACTATCACATTGTACGATTATTAAAATAAATTACATTATTTACTTTCTTTTTTATTTCACTCCCCTTGCGCATACTTTCACAATGCAACTTTCTGTTTTTCAATTTAGTTACATATCCCGCCTAACCATTGACGGCTATATCCACAATGCAAAATTTAAGAGAATTCTGCATACGTGTTTTTGCATTAATTCAGATTCGTTCTATAAAAATGTATGGACTAACTTGACCCACAAAACTGATTAAGGTTATGTTCATGTATATATCATCATTAAGGAATAGTTGAACCTTGAAAGTACTAGACTGGATGAACTTGACATGCAATGGCAGCCATGACATTTATATATATCCTTAGTATAATATTTGAATAATTCTTGAAATATTTTAATGTAAAATTTATACACCTGAAATTATCTACTAATCATTATTTTTCATCTTCCTGGGTATATATATGTTGGATAAATTCTTAACGATTTTTTGCACATGGAAGGGTATTACATGCATCATAAAATAATTGTATAATTAATAATTTGACTAAAGAAGATATTTCAGACGATTAAAAACAGAATTTTCAAATATACAATTTACTCGTACAATTCGTTCCATCGGTATATTCAGTTGGTTAGGGACAATCAAATTCATTAAAAATAATATCATTTTTTCTATATTTCCCCTTGTTCTTCATGACGTAATAAAAATGGCCGACCACCTCGCTATCTATCACTGCTTTAAACTGGCCCCCGCTCGAAAGGTATGATGCGCTTAAGTGAGTAATGCTTGTAAAATCATCGTCAGTATGACAATGTACTCGTCAAGTTGTTTTGAGCTTTCGACATAATGCAGGACGCGGTTGGTAGTACTGAAGTTATCCCCGGATGGCATTGTGACTGCAAAGTTGGCATTATTGTTTGGACGAAAACAAAGTTATTTGACAATTTTGCAAAAAAAAAAGTAACGACTTCTTTTTGTTGTCTCAAGTGACGCTAATCAAAATTTTTTTCCTCAATTACATTACGTGTTCTACGATGACTTTCTGTTTATCTGATTTCTAAACGAATTATAAGATGAATTAACATTTTTGCACTTGGAATGGATTATTGACAACAGCGATTCATTGCCGATCGTTAAAATCTCTTTTAAAACCAACTACGAATTACCAACCAACCTCTCGTAAATTGTCGACTATAAATAGATGTCAATGGTACAATTGATCAACGTACTTTCTGTACGTTTAAGAGATAAAGAATCTGCCTTCTCAATGCCACGAATAACACTAAAAACAGATCATGCATATTCATTGTTTCCCACAAAAATATCAGCAAGACTGGTTTTTTTTTTACTAAAAAAACATTCGAAAAAGTATGAAAATCTTTCTGACAGATGAATAATTATTTGTATAGATCATCGTTCAACCATAAAAATCCATTCACGAATTTGCGCACTGACGAAAACGAAAAAAAAAGCTGAACCCAAAATATACGCAGCTTGTGCTATAAGTCGAATTCTCCAGTACACAATATAATGATTATATTTGTTTTCAATTTTTTTTTATTAGATAATACAATTATTGTAATAGGTTTTTGGATATGGTTTTAGGCATATCGTACTACTAGGCGCATCCCATCCGGTTACGTGTTATACATACGAATAGAATTAAAAACCTGTTATAATAATCACATTTAATTAATAGGATGCGTAAATGAGTGATAAAAAAAATGTATTTTTTCAGAGCCTTATGTGTATACCTTTAAACGATATCCTGCAAGAATGCGTATAATAAATTTTCGGCTTTAACGAGAACGAGTCACGCACCTCGTTGCCTTAGAATAAACGAAAAAAAGTAATCATTAAATTTCCTTTTCGGCTGAAAATATTCTAAATGATCATTCGTATCGAACTTGTTCAGGTCATTGACTATTAAAAAGAATAGGTAATAAATAAAAACAAATAGGAAAGTAAAAGTGCTCATTCATTTTTGCTCTAGAAAAACAATGTAATTTGCACCTGCAATTATTAATGATTGTTTCTTGTACCTGTGTGTACTATTGTTTTAGATAATCAATGTCTAATAAAGTTATAAAAATGGAAAGCTGTAAGACAATTCTTTTTCTTTGTATTTAATAATATCAATGATGCTGGTACTCCTTGTTATTCCTTTAACAACAAAAAAGTCTGAATCCAATCGACATGGTTCAGAAATAACCTTCAGTTAGGAAACAATGTCCAATTAGAATAAAGTACTTCTTAACCTGTGAAATTACCATGGGATCAGCTGCCTAATTTTGTTTTTGTTCATTCCGTTTCAAATTAAAATACTTAGTAAACTTTCACAAAGTTGATCCGATTTCCCTAGTATAACTCGGAATTTGCCGAATATATATAATACATTATTTAAAGAAAAAAGACAAAAGGAAAAAAATACCTTCCTCGCTACAGGCTATCATACATATATATAGTATATGCATATGAATATACATTTCGCATACAGATTTATTCTCTATACAAATCAATGTTTTTTTAAACTAATTTCCTAACCTACAATCTTGTTCAAATCATTAGCCGAAGATTTTCAATGTTTCCAATTTATGTCTCAATGGTACTTTTCGACGAGTATCATCCTCACGTCGAATTGATTTTTTGCAAAATTCTTTCCCTTTACAAATAATTTTCGCTGTTATCCACAGAGTCGATTGCGTAATAGAGGGTTCTTTGTGCACTCCTCATTAAATCTGTAGTTTATGTTGGTACAGCGTTACCGCATCAAATACCTATAACCATGTACACCTTTACATAGATATACAAATAATTACGGACATTCGCGCTTTCTTTGTGCCTGTAACAAGTGGCTTTTTCATTTTGATCCAACAGAGTGATACAACATGTAGTTAATTGATCGTAATGGAATTACTGAAAAACCTTTCATTAATTAATAAGCCTTGCTTGTTTATAAACCTTCGATCGCGGCTATTCACATAATTTACATATATTTGTTGTTCTTTGTTAACGCAATAACAAGGACAATGACTTTTCATATAAATTTCAATGGTTATGTATTTTTCGTTACAAATTTTATTAATCTGATTATCATTTAAAATTGTGTTATTTTTATTCTTAGTCAAGAATCAAAATTTCGTATTCGTTGTACGACACTTCTTTACCGTCGAATGGAATGTAGAGGCAGCCGTGGCTCGATTGTACCTGCAACCAGAATGACAACCACAACGCGTTAAAAAATACGTGTCAGTTTGTTTTGCCGCGTAGAAAGTCATAGCAGCTTTCTAGTAGTCATTCGCCAACGTAACGGGCATGTGGTGTATGTTTTATAAGTGTATAGAGATAAAGAGGATTGATAGAAAAATGTCTGGGTCGAGGACGCAATCAGCTAATCCTTTCCCTTTACAAACTTCACTCCTCACGTTCCATGGCATTTAACTTTTCACATATTTTTAACCTATGAATAGTACCGCGGGATATATTACGTTCGAGCAATACTTGAAATCACTGTTTCTCAAAATTAATTAACTTGGAGACTCTACGTCCAATGTATTCCTGACTTGGAGATAATATGTGAAAGTTATTTGGTTAAAAATGCCATATTTTTCACAAGACAGCATTTCTTCATAGGTTTCAGTTCGTGTTGTGCGTTTTTTTTATTCTTATTGTTAGATATCTCGGTTCTGTACTGACATAATGACACGAATTATGTATATCGTTTCACGTCACGAATTATAGGTTATGTGTAATCAGTGTCTATACACGTAAAAATTATGATCACAAAAATAACTTAATTCTCAATATTTGCTTTGGTAAAAAATGTACAGTGAAATATACATCATATTCACATGAATTCTCTTTCCGTGTGATAATAATATAATGATTTTTTGTATTGTGTATTTTTAAGATAATCTTAAGTTAAGATAACCCATTTATCAGTATGTAACAATCTGACAAACATCAAGAATCCACCTTTTATACTGAAATCGATGACGCAGAGTTTCTTAGAAATAGATTAAATAGAAAAATTGTGATGTCTATTGTCGTTCATGATGATAATTTTTTTGAATAAAAATTACGTAGTACCTTGCCAACAGTGAGACTTCCTTCGTGAAACGTCCGACCTATGTAGAGGGGTTCTCCATCGGATGTGCTGCCAGTGATTACTGCATGCTCAGGAATATGACCGCCGTTGGAAGGTATCCAACGAAATACTTTTTGGCATAAAATCTAAGAACCAAAAAATCTATAAAGTTAAATAGTTTTATGACGCTTTGCAAAGAGATAGTAATTTATTCTTTTTTATTTCTTGTCACTTTCAGTTGCATTACCTCGTAGTCGTGTTTTGCATGCTCGTCGCCACCCCAACAGACATATGCAACGTTCTTAGAGGGGATGACCTTGGCTGGAATCATTTCACCCTCATGATGTGCTCGGCCAACAAAAATTTCAGAACCGTCAATGTCAGTTCCACCTCGTACTGCAGTATCCGGTATGTATGATCTTCCATGTACCCACTTGAATTCTATGTAAATAATCAAATAGAAAAAATTCATACCTGAATATTATTACATTTTGGTTGCATAAAATAATTAAAAATGTTCCACTACGATTTTTATCCTAATTTTATTTTGATCGCTTTTATTAATTGTTATTACTTGAATATACGTAATGCCTTTTCAAAAATAAGGATTTTAACACCACTTAGTCTGGCATTTGGTTCTCCACGGAAAAATAAAATCACCAAAGGGCAAAGAAGAAGATTAAGAAAAACATCACTTATAATTAGTGCTCCAGATTTTAATAATTTTTAACAACCGTAGGCTTAAGAAATCATATTTTGAGAAATCACATTATCTCATCTCTCTTAGATATATCGTATCTCTGTAAGGGTTTCTTCGAGTGAAACAATGTCCACCAATGGATCCACTACCTCATAGAATCATTTAAGATAGTCCTTTCATGAGAATGGGTATTAGATTGGTACCTTAATTAGATATATGTTGAATCTACAGTAATACGGGGTATATGTATGGAAAAGTAGGTGAAGTTAACAACACTTTACGAGAAATAACTTATAATAAGAGTCAAGAGTTATAACGTAGTCTCTTATGTGAAAATCGCCACGGCCGCGCTCTCAATGGATAATATATGTATAAACTTAGCGATTAGATGTATACATAACCAGTGTCCTAAAATATTCTCTGAAGTTTCCAGATTTTTTAGATACCTCAAAAAGAAGCGCTCACCGAATATTTTGCTCTGATATCTGAAGTTAAGGAGGTGCTGTCAAAACTACACCTACATGAATTTTTACGTCTGAAACTTTTATAGGTTATAAATTAAACAATTCTGAACTAAATTGCAAAATTTGAAGGTCGCTCACCGACGAAAATGTTAAGAAAAGTAATATTAAAAACGAAACTATATATGGTCTCAAAGGTTACAGAGATTGAATTTCGACTTTGGATGAGAAACTAACATATTTAAAGTAAAGTTTGAAGCAAAAAATGGTATACTACGGATTTGTGAATTTATTATTTGACTAGGTACTGCGAATGGACTACCTTAATGCACAATAATCCAGATTCTTCAAAGAAAAAAACTACTAATTTAAGAAATCATGTGTTCAAAATTTTGATAAAATCGCAATTCGATGAAATAAATATTTGAATTCCTTATTCGAAAGTAAATTTTCAGTGAAACAAGAACACGGGAATATAATCATTTAGAAGAAATTATAGGAATCCCCAATGAAAAAAATGAGGTATAAAATCTTAGTGAAAAAAATTAAAGTATTGATTAAAATTAATTGTTCGACACTCACCTGCCATAGTTATAACGTCTATTAACCAATTCGTTTCACACCAAGAACTTATACCTGTTATGAGATAAGCTTTTAACCGTAACTCTATATCAGCTTATCATTTTCCTCGTTATCGTTATCGATGTCAACATATTTAAACTGTGTCATAATACAAATTGCATGGGAGAATTTTATGTTTTCACAATTGGAATCTCGCAAACTGCGTCATCGTTCCGAAAATATGATTATCGCATTAGGTTTTTTTAAATTAAGCATAATTACAAATTCTTTAAGGTAATCGTCTCGTTGATATAAATTTCAACATTAAAATTTGATTTTTTGAATCGATATTTGGAGCATGGTTTTTTTATCTCTCGAAATATTGGGTAGAATTATCCGCCTTATTAAAAGTCCGCTCGTCGTTATTTCAAGCACACAATTCAATGCCTGAAATTCCACTTTACAGCGAAAGAAAATTATGATTTGTATGCAGAAACTGATTGCAAATTTTAACGTGTTAAAAAAAGAGAATGTTGATCCAAAGAGAATAAAAGAAATAACAGACAGGTAACCTTTGCTGCATGATTTTTGCTTGCTGCAATGAACAGGAAGAACATACGGCAACACCGCGTATCAGCTACAAGCTATAGCGGGCTCTAGTCGTGTTCGCTGAGATCGGATGCTTTCTGAATTGTATATTTCGCTTGTGCGCAGAGGTTGCAATTCTTGCAATTATCGTCAGTCGTTCAATTTATTGATTATTTCACGATTACAAAATTACAGACGATTATAACCTTATAGCCTATAAGTATATAGATTCACGTCTATCATAACCTTAATTCGAGAATTTTCAGTTAGAATTTCTTGTTTATTTTTTTATTTCTAAGCGTATATGCAAAATGTTTTCATAATTTATTATTCTCAGACAGCACAAGGATGTCCTAACCAAATTCAGAGGTGCAAATGTCCGCATGTTCATGATCCTCCGGACGTCCTGGGGAAAACCCACTGGAAATGTTTAGGCGTTTTATGGGATCCTTACAGGAGGTTTTTATACCTATCCTAGGGAAGTATTTCTTTTACATGTCGAGCTATTACGAATGTGTCACACAAAAACTCCATGTTGAGTTAGAAGACGGTAAGTATGCAGGGTGAGGTTTCCTGTAGACTTCGAATCTGGGAGAGTCTCCGTATGTATTGGGCGCGCTATTCTCTATCAGATTGGTCCCACCATCCGGTTAAAGTGTCATACTATATGCTGATTCTAATTTAATGTATATTCCGTAATTGAACCAGGACGCGATTATTAAATTCAGTCCAATGACATCGACTGATTTAGTTAATGGTCGAAATCAGTCGATACAGTTGGCTAAAATTAAATAACTGCTATCGTGTTTCAGTCACGGAATATACCCTCATTTATATTCAGAACTTTATATACATTTATTTATGTATATTTCGTAAATATAATCTAAAAAATATATAAAAATAAACATATCATTTTTCATTATCCTAAAGTAATCAGTCCCAGTCATAATAACCCAGTCATGTGCTGTCTGGATTATTGCATTTCATTGACCAGTATATTGCGTACTATCAATGGAAATTCGATGTACACATTTTTATACAATTATTATATAATTATAAATGTTTGAATTCTATTTATTCTACATGCTTACAGACAGTCGTTGTAACTCAAGAATAATGTTTTTCAATACTTTTTTTTATTTTTTTGCGACACGGGGATAGCCACGAGCATCTTCACCAACTAGCAAGCTTACCGCATCATAGCTGCCTTCCTTGAACGTATTTTGGAACATTTATAGATTTATACTTCTAGATTTCTAGATTTGTACTTTCGTTCGCCGGTGACGAAACGAAGAGATAAATAGAGATAAATTACAAGCTTTGTACCACAATTCATTTGCGAGAACCTGTAAATCTACTAGTCGTCCGGAATGAATGTATCCTCGAAACCCCTTGTCATTTTTCTTCTTTAAAATCGACGCGTCAATGGTTGTCGATATAGTTACTCGACGTTTATTACTGTCGATGACATTTTATTGACACAGTTTCCGTTTTTTTGTAATGATTTTCCCTTTCAGGATTCCATAATCTGCACGTGCATCGTATCGATTCATATCCATATAGAAAATTCACGATACTCGATTATACTTTTTCTTTTCCAAACAAAATAACATAGTTGATACGCGCCGGCTCGACTGAATCGACGGTACTGCCAAATCTTTTTACCCAGTAAATACCACCGGAGTCAAATAATTACAATATATCGATATCAGTTAAGAAAGTCAATTTACGTTACTCTTATAATATGTTAAAAATTAAATTCATGGTTTGTAATCGCTATTGTAAGATAAGAGTCGTTTTTATTTTGTTATGTTTAATCACTCAAGTGCATTGATAGGCGTATAGCAAGACGATTAACTTAATATAACAAAATCTTTTTCACTTTTATCATTTCACCGAAACCAAGTTGAGTTATCGTTAAGAAAATAACAAAATATGTTTTTATAATGTGGCTTTACAGATCAGTTGATAATAACGATTACATGTCGACTGGTTTTTAGAACTTGTTAATAAAACTGAAGTACTATTTATACATTATTCATATATATAGGTATATCCGTGATACTGCTTTAGTCAATTCTAATACATTTTTTATATCATCACTCAATATACAAAAAATACTGAGGCTACCAACGATCTACGTTCATATCCATGTCGTCACAAAAGCACACAATGTTAGGAAAACTTTGCCATTAGTACTTTTTGCTTTAAAACTTCTATCAGATAATAAGACGAATAACGGCTCAGTATTTATATAAGTATAAAAGTATACGTAAAAGCAATAGATTGCGGTAATGAATGTTACTTTGATTAAAATTATTTGTCATTAAAAGCGATTAGCAGTAGGTACAATTAACAATACTGAACATTTGCAACATAATGTTATTTAATTCATGTTTTATGCAGCGTTACAAATCTATGTAGCACAATACACGTATGTGAACATTCATTGTTACATTTGCATAATCATCAAGAACATTGAATGACTTAAACAATCTTTTAAGAAAAATAGTATGGGAAAAAAGTGTTGATGTATCAAGAATTCAAATAAATATCGGCGACATTTTTTTTTTATAAATATCGATATTTCATCTCACACTTACTGCCCTCACTTCACTAACGCTTTTTTGTCTATCTGGGTTATTATAATTTACACGACCATTAATTCCTGGAGACCATTGAAAGAGTATTAAACTAGCAGAGCGATCACCATAGTTTATGAAATATTTTTATAAAATGAGGATTTAATGAGTGACAAGCACCTCGTAGTCCCTGAACGAGAGTTCCTCGCCGTCGAATGGAATATAAAGACATCCATGACTGGCTTGGATCTACAAATAAATTATGATATTGAATTTAAATAAAATTATGCACAAATCTGTTAATCCATAAAATTGATTGTTCTATAATACTTTATATTATACCTTGCCAACTGTTTGTGAACCATTATGAAGTACCCGTCCTACGAATAATGGTTCACCCTCACTTGTTTGTCCAGCGACCAAAGCGCCTGGTGGAATTGAACCATTACTTGAGAATTCCCAAGCAAAATCACCGTAACATAAAATCTGTAACATGAATTGACTGTTGGAAATTGTTGTATAGGAAAAGAAAAATTAACTTTCTTCAACAATTCCTAATTGTCTTTGTATATTCTGTATGGATAATTTACTCGTATGAAAAAATCATTGAAAAAAGTATAATGCAATTTTGCTAGTTTTAAATGTAATACTCGAACTTTACCTCGTAATCGTCTTTCGCATGCTCTTCTCCGTTATAGGCGACATAAGCGACACATTTATCTGGAATAACTTTGGCAGGTATCATGTCCCCTTCGTGAAATGCTCTGCCAACGAATATTGGACTGCCATCTTGGTCACGACCACCGCGTACAGCCGCGTCAGGAAATGAACGATGTGGACTTGGATGGACCCATCTATGAGCTGTTGGGATGAACCAAGAAAATGTTTAATTATAATAAAAAGCAGTTATTGTTAATGTATTTCATGAAATTATTTCTTAAAATACTCTTTCGACTGATGAAATACTTTTTCTTGAAACCTTTCTATCACCTGACGTATCATAAAAAATTGTTTACTCTACGAAAATATTTCTTTACTCTGATGCTATATGCTAGCCCAGATAGCATGATTATGAAATTTGGATATTCACAGAAGGTACTAATCATTCATTTAAAACTGATAATATCGAGTACCTATTTCGAATGTTAAGGACGAAATTAGGATATTCTAAGAATATCATACTCTATCTGGACCAATAGATTATAGTATATGCTGAGCATATGCAGAGAATATTCATACTTTCTAAAAACATCATTTTGCTCCTCGAGACTATCTTAGTCGAATGCTTTGAGATAAAAGGATTAACAACATATAAATCTCTTCGATAAAAAATTATCGTCTTGAAATATTCCGTTCTATATCTATTATCGAATTTCAGAAAGACACAGTGAAAAGCAATCGGATTGAATTTGCATAATAAATAAGGGCGATATTTTCGGAAATTTTTGATCTTCCAATTTTCGAATTGTGTTTTGAACTACGCTCATCATCATTGTCAATCGGATTATTTGTAATCCTTACAAGAAATTTGATATATGCAAGACAAAGAGTGCAAAAATATGTAAATATCAATATTTTTTGCCACTTATATGCAAATTTCTTGTGAAATGTGGATTTACATTGTCTCATTGTTATATCATTCATAATCTTCGAAATTTGACCTTAAGAATTAAAAATACCAGGATACGTATTTTCAAATTGTATTACGTAAAAGAATTCAAAAGTGCTGTTGGTATCTGCTTTTGTAATACCATATATAGATATATGTATGAAAGTTTAATAAATAAAATTGCATTTGCGTATTAAGTGCTAAAACGAGCCTAAGTTCTTTTATTCTGTTTTAATATCTCCTGGATGCATAAAGTGAGGATGATGTAACAATTTTTTATTCTCTTTCGGGGGATTACCAAATAAGTATTTATTTCAAGTACACTGACGTGCAAATTGAAGTCTCGAGGTTGTCTTCGAAGCCTTTGCTGGTACAGCTTTCTTTTTTTCGCAGACTCGTGATTTGCACTATGTAATGCGTAATTCGAAAGTAGTGAATTTCAATTGAAATAATATAAATGTCTTATAACTATTGTTTAATTTCGTTCTGAGATTTAAATGTTCATTTTAGATACGGATGAAATCAACGAAATAAGAAGTAGGCCATACTACCTCAATAACACGTCTCTTATCAGGATACGTTTGTATAAAGTGACTTTGAGGCATAAGAAAAAAAAAATCGTGACCCATTAAATGTCAGCAATTAAAATACGGCTTGATTGACTTCTCAAGGATTTCAATTTTCATCTACCGCTTTTTTTTAACACAGCACCTCATTATGCGTTGAATTATTAATTCGGTATTACATTTTACTTAGACTTCTTTGTACGAGAATTATTATATTTTTCCATACTAATCTGACAAGAATATTCGGGATACGGAGGAACTGTCAGACTTTAGCGAAGTGGAAAAGAAACAGTGGCAGTTGAAGATATTGAAAACATATTTAAAAATTAACGAAATACTTACGTGGCATTATGACGACTGTGTACGGTTAACGAAACTGGAAAGTATAAAATGATTCTTGTTTGGTATCTTTACCTGCTTAAAGTCTACTTTATTATCTTATCTTATCAAGCTACATTTTCTTTGAACGGTTGACTTGATAATTGGTGAAACGATTTCCCAAAATCTTGCGATTCGTCAGTTGATTGATTGATGTGATTTATGATAATTCTTTAAAAATTTTTTATAATTAATATGTAAAACAATTTTTAAACAAATATATTAGCTAACGGTAAGCCAATTGTTGTCTTTTTGACCTACTTATTTTTTAATTTGACATGTTTTTACACTACACCCTCTAACATGGGTAAATTACGGGCAGACGGTATCGGGAGTGACGGTGTAAACGCTGGAAATTAATGCTAAGAAATATGGCTAGAAATACTATCCCATTGTTTATGGCTTGATTTTTCAAAATCGTTGATCGCAACCGTAGATCCACCGATCAAAATGATCAATGGAGCTCCATCGAGTTAGATAATCTGATCTGTCGTCATTTTATTGTTAGAATAACTAAATTTTCTTCGTCTCATCCCTACATCTTTGTCTGTAATCTGCATTTATTAGCGTTTGCTACAAGGATTTTTCCGACGTTTTGCTATGCAAATGTTGGCACTGATGATTATTACTTAACATGTGTTATGTGTTATGTGATAGGTGAAATTCTTAGAATGAAGGTAAATAAGAATAACAGTTAAACAAGTACACATTTCCGGTCATGTACATGTTACATAAACTATAAGAAACGGTAAATAATTAAGCCTATCCTGTTATACCTATAATATTTTAATTATCGTCATTGTATGTCATAATCAAATACATTTATTTGTATAAATAGAACATTCGAGACTTGGTCACCCTTTATAGAAAAATATACTACACAATTCACCTTATCTAACAATGCTATGTTTATACTGTGACTTGTAAATTATATTTGCTAATTAGTATTATTGTATATCTATCGGTCACGTAATTATTTCTTTTTAAAAGTATTGAACAGTTTGTTCTACGTTCAATCTTTTAGAGACAATGAAACATCTGTTTTTTATACTAACAGCCGGTAGAGTAGCAGAACGTACATATGTTACGCTTTGAGGCGATAGCCAATTCTGGATTCTTTCCAAAGTGATACGTTGGTAACGTGTTTGAATGGAGTTACAATAAATACAAATATAATTTCAATAGCTGAATAATATTTAAATGTTTGAAACTTGGCTTAAACGCCTAAATCTGTATTACAGATTTTGCAAACTATCAGTATTCTTAGTAACAACTGTTAGTGTCATATAATCAATATGAAATGTGAATATTGCTAAGACGTCTAACCTACATTTCATCTAAGTCCATGTATATAAATAAGGTTAACCACTGGTCTTCCACTAATTATTTTTTGGAAATATGAGTGTCATGTTTAGAGGGTATCAAAATTTGTTAAGAAAATTCCCACTTGGGATGCAAGCCATTCAAGCTGGTAAATAAATGAAGCACAGTGCTACGTTACATAGTATATTTGACCGGTTATTGATAATTGATTCATTTATTGAAATAAAATGTGTTTAGGAACTTTGATGGGCTTAGGAGATCAACTTGCTCAAAATGTTGTTGAGCGTAGAAAATTTAAAAATTTAGATTTCATCCGTACAGCTCAGTTTGTTGGAATAGGATTTTTCATTGGGGTGAGTTTCAAATGCATCAAAACAAGTAATTTGCTGTATTTAAAATCAAAATAAGACCTTATTATTATTGGAAAATTAAATATTTTATTTTTTAGGGACCTGCTACTAGGACTTGGTATGGAATATTAGACAGGCATTTTGGATCTAAAGGTGGAACGGTGGCTTTGAAAAAAGTTGCATGTGATCAACTTCTCTTCGCACCAAGTTTTATAGTTATATTATTAAGCACCATTAGTGCTTTACAAGGAGGAAATATGGAAGATATTAAAAGTAGATTGAAAAACGATTATATCGATATACTCAAAAATAATTATAAGGTAATTAAAAATGTAACTTCTCTGTTTAATTAGAAATGCAGAATGTAAATAGAAAAGCAATATGATTTTTAGTACTATAATGTGTTTTAAACCATATAACTTTCATTGTTACAGCTATGGCCAATAGTTCAACTAGTGAATTTTGCTCTTGTCCCTTTACACTATCAGGTGTTAGTGGTACAATCAGTTGCTGTATTATGGAATACTTATATTTCTTACAGAACTAACAGATATACACAACCGCTACAGTAAAAAATTATTTTAATTAAATTAAACATACTTCCATGACACAAAAACTAAATATTACTTTGACGTGCACAGTAATATGTGTATACTACTATTCCCGAAAACAAATACAACTACAAAGCATTCACCAGAATCATTTCCAACGTTGGAAAAAAAATGTAATGCCAAACCCTACAATATGTTTATGAACTATTACAATGGATTAAATATCATTATATAAATTGAAAGACATTCCTAGCCATGCACCAGTATAGTCATATGCATGCATTTGTAGAAAACTGTACATTTAAAGCATAATTGGCTAGAAAGCGTACTGTAAAAAATTGATTCAATAAACTGATTGCTCTAAATTAATTATCCATTTCACTACTGCATGCAAATACATCAAGTTACACGAATCCCTTCAAATACCCCGCTTTTTCAGTACATACGAGATCAATTATCTCTAATCATTTTCTAAGGATAAGAATAAGTATTTACTATAACGCACTAAAATACAAACATCGTCTAATGCGTTTATAAATATTTACGTTTATTGGGATTATTTCTTAAATTCTCATGTGTTCTATATCTAAATACAAAATAATATTCGTAAACATAACAATCATATATATAAAAGAGTACGACAAGGCATCTGAGAATTAAATCGCGTTAGGATAGATTAGGTCGAAGATTGTTCTCTTCCGCGGGAAATATACATATATCCTTTATCGCGCGATCCGTTTCAAACGCCCTGTGCGTACCAGGCACTAGAAAGTACAATAACCAATTTCGAGGGAGCCACAGTTTGCACAATGGTTCTGTTCTCACTCATCCTCTCTCGGGAAATGACGTTAATCGTTTGTATCTATTGCCAATTGCGTGTGGAATGACTAGGTTTCTTATTTACGTTACGTCGCACCAAATAAAAGGGACAACATTCAAAGTAATTATAGTTCGGACGTTACAATTTAACATATGCGAAATAATACTTGTTCATTATATCTGTAACATCGCATACTAAAATAATAATGAAATAATTCAATTCGAGAATTCTGGTGACCTAAATACTATCTTCAATATTGGCATAAAATTTACATGGTGTATTCTCAGTTAGAAAATTTCAACGAATGACGATGATTTTCTAACGAGTACCGATAATTTAACAAAATTATTAAAATATTCAATTGTTTTACAGTTTTATAGTTAAAGCATCCTAATAATTTGCTGAATACGTAACGTAAAGTAGATGATAAAGAAAAATTAAGTTTTGTTCCATATAACTTTATCATATTATTTTGAACTTCTAGGATTCCAATACAAAATCATATTAGGTTCAATCGAAAAATTGTTCTCAGGAAGTACAATGTATAGTTGTAACACAACCTCTAGTTGTCACACAATATCAAAATTTGTTCGAAAATTTCTTACATGCCATATAGTAAAATATGTGCGAAACAAATATAAATAAAATACGAAGTACATGTTTCCTATTATCTCATCATTTGCTTGAAATACCAGCTATCGCATTAGGATAATCTATACTATAATAATAAATAATATTCCCCGTACGAAAACATAAAATAATACGACAAAAAGTGATTCCGATTTAATATCCATTGGAAGCGAATAACGAAGACAAATTACAGTAGCATAGTCTTTTTGCATCAAATATTACATCACATTCTTTTTCTAATTCTCTACCAGTTAGAAAATTGGAAATTGAATTGTGATCTTCGTAGTGACACAAGAATGGCGGAATCTAGATGTAATGTAATGAAATCTGTATGTTTACACGTGCCTGCGATGCGCAATGCTACCTATATTAAACTCCACATTAAATTCTACATAATCGATGTGACCAATAAGTGCAACCCAACGATAAGTAACCCTTGCACTCAAAAAGTATATACGGCAGTTAAGATAGTCGGTTAAATAATTAAATTAAGTCGAGTAATCAATAACGGTGACCATATTAATGATAAGAATAGGCAATTGAACTAAAGCGTCTCTGGCGGAATTATCATTTATCAACAATCAGGTGTTAAGCATTTTTCTGCTTTGGCGACAGCTGCTGGTATCTTCTCTGTCGTCTTAGACGTAGTGCACGGTCCCAATAGATCAGGACAGGATTGTTTGCCGATTTCGATGTTATGAATCTTCTTCAAGAGATCGTAATTAATTCTCTGAGTGATTACTGAGTCCTTTCTAGATTTTTTACGAAATAAATTAATTTATAAGAAATACTTAATAAATGTCAGATTATCTGAAAATATTTTTATAAGTTCTAACACTTTGCCAAAGAGAATTTAGTAACGCAACCTTTGGCGTAGCTACAGTTGATCTGCGATTTCAATGTGTTGTTTTGACAGTCGCAAGCAATGCAATTCTTAGCGAATTACACATGATTTTCCTCAAAATGAGGTAAATATATGCTAAATTATAAAAATAAAATATATTTAATGTAAAACTCTCCATATCCATACTTTGTAACAAATATTGTATTCAGTGAAACGTGTACCTTGCTAAAGACTTCATTGTTTTCGATCTGTCATAAAAACTTATGGAACTCGTGAACCGACTATATCGTTAAAAGAATAATCACAGTTTTCACTAAGGTTCAAATGAGGTAAATTCGACGACAATAACGCTATGGCAATGAATATATAATTTAACAACGAATTAAAAACTTACTTGTATTCTGGATGAGTGGTCACTTCTTTCCTCAACCAGGCAGCAGTTGTTAATAATTCTGCAGCTGCTCGCCGCTGAATCAACTTCAAATATCGTTGTACAGTACAATGAGTATCTGCATCAACATCCATGCTGGCTAAGTACGAATTGACTAGCGGTATCAGGCCAGGAAATACGCCATCCTAAGGTTCCAATTATTATAATTTTATATATTTTTTTGAAGAAAGAACTTTTTTTCGTATTCTTTACTATATGTATGTACCTTCCCGTTGATAATCTCGTTGACAGTGAATTCTGTGTATTCAGGTTCACCACCATCGTCTTGTTTCGCATCAGATGTGATGTCATTGCGAAACCAGAATTTTTCAACTTTTACAGCGTCCCTCTTCTGGGCTTTTGCCATGTTCTCATCTACCTTGCTGATTGGTATGAGAAGATTCAATTTATAGCTGAGTATGACTCTGGTGACCAGAACGACAAAACAGACGATGGCAGCGTTTTCGAAATCTGTAATTTGAACTTCACAAGGTCGGAACTCGACACGCCACCCGATCGATGAATTTGGCGGTGGCGGTTTGAAACGCATTGTTTGCCAATTGGTTGATTGTATATTCTAAAACAGTTAGGATGCACCAAGTTGTGAGGAAAAATTGTTATAAACACTCATAGAAATCAAAATACAAATTTTAAGGTGATCTCTCACCTCAAAGTGATCAGTATCTTCTAAATCATTTTGATGAATTTTTTCAGAAAATAAAGACACCGAATCTCTGATGAACAAATGGGCGACGTGTTGGGCGAGGAGCCTGTCGATTCCATTATCCAACAACTGTTTGTATATCTCTTTGTCATAAATCAATGGCACATCATTGTACTTGTCACCTTGTTCACTCAGGTAAGAATCAATAGAATCGTATCGAGATTTATTGATTCGAAACTTATTTTTCTTCAGTGGCTTTAAACCACGTTCCTCTTCAGTGCGACAGTCGACTGAACACGATATTACGTTCCAGCGACAGTCTACATCCGTCACGTAGCCACGAAAAAACGGACTAGCTGCTGTCAAAGCTAGCTGTTGAAAGAGAAATAAAAAGATCCTGGATTAAGAATGTTGTAACGGATATTATATTCTGGTTTATAGTTTTAGGATTTATTAAAATTATTAGAAAGTCATGGGCTTACCATAATTGGACACAGAGGTGTCAATTGATCATATAGTGTTCTTGCTTCTTGTATATTACAAGCTTGAAATGTCAGTTGTAAGCAGCAGCAACCCATACCAAAACCCATTGCATCCATGTAAACGTGATCTTCGATTGCTGCTTTTGTACTGGAACCATCATCACCAAGTGCAAATAAATCTTCTTTAAATGGCCGTGGGACATTTTCATCCTTGTAAACTGTAATGAGAAGTTCACCATTATATACAATTTATTATTTATTGGTTTTTGATGCATTCAATTAGAATACTATTCTGTAGAAAATGTGATGTTTTACACGTACTTACTAGGAATGTTTATAGCTACTTTTTCTCCTCTGCGCTGCCTTATATTACTGGTCAATGTTTTAAAACGTGGATGTCCTGGATAAATAGCTTCATCCGGAAAAAATAAGCTTCTTGAAGCACCAGAGTTTGGTGTTGGTTTAGCAGGTGGGTCAGTAAAGTCCAAAGCTCCCAATCTATAAAATTGTTTTCATGATAGTATTTATTTCCATTGACGACATGCCAATTTTACTTATATTAAACAACAGACAAACAACAATGTACCTAGGAAAATTAGTTATTGACATGAGTGCTTCTCCTGGATGAAGAAGTTCCATGGCTTCTTGCCTTCTATATTTCATGTTTGCTTCTACAACATTGAAATGAGCAAGTAGTCCACCATAAGGTTTTCCTGGTGTTCCTTCAATCATGTATGCACCATATTCTGGTCTCCAAAGTGACTTGACACCACTTTAAAGTAAATGATTATTCATACAACACATTCTCAACCTGTAAAATATGGATATAAATATCTTACGTTGGATTTTCATGTTCTTTTGCATTGAGTACACCTAAAATTTCCTCAGCTCTCAAGCTGACCTTCCCAGTTTTCTTATCATCATCAAATTTGACAAGAATATATTCCACCTAAAAGAAAAAACAATATCATTCAAAGAAAATATATAACCCAGAAACTTTGAAGCCAAAGAAATGCATCGAATCAAAATTATCTGATAACTCTTCCTTGACACTACTCTAAACCGTCACAGAGCCAGTTATACCCTTAAGTTTAAAATTCATATATCCATAGAACAGCGGTTAGAAATAGAAAACTGTTTCAATACACCAAAGATAACAAATACAAAACAAAAGAAAACATTAAATCATACCTCATCCCCCCATTTAAGCACATCACCCTGTCGATCACGAAGTCTCTTGTAGAGGTTAATAAATTGAATGACTCCGTGTTTTCGCACGTGGTCCGACAATTTTTTCGTTTCCTCCCAACTAAGGGGACTGCCTTCTGAGAGCAGGCCCATCACGTTCAAGAACTTCCAAATCTGAGAAGGTTAAGCTCGATGACACCCGTACGTTTCACTCGCGTAAAGCTAAACCAATACGATCAGACTAGAGTCGAGTCGAGTCGAACACGTATGATCCGACCAGTACGGCAACTCACGAGCTATTGACTGAATAGTTTTCGCGCTGCTAAATACGAATGTATCGCAATGAGATAAAAGAGGTACAGCCTGCACACAATTGTAAATTATAAAGGATAGAACACAATCAGAGTGAATTACGTGGTCATTTCATCATTTGCTTCTAAATTGAAATATATTATTTTACGGTAATGTACAATTATCAGAAAATAAATATTTCAACTTATAACAAATCAAAGCTGAGAACACAAATATTCATTTTCAAAACCATAAAGGAATTGCCGATAATACAAGCAATTAACTTCTATTGAATATTTTTCATAGCAGATTTAGTCTTATATTAGAGTGTCAAAGTAATACCGTTAATCTGATCAGCTTTATGTTTTGACAGGTCAATAATACGCGTTTGAATCTGAGGAAATGTGATTTACGACTGTCTCTCAAAATTGGCGTTTGATGTCAGGCTTACCTAATATTATAAAATCATGGCTAATACATCTATGAATAGTATATATGTATAACGCAAAAATGTTACAAACGTTACTAGGATATTTATATGACTTTTATAATATCCGCCAGACCTCTTATTAACACCTATAAAACTATTTTGCTGTATGAAATCTACCCCAGTGAACGCAAAGTAGTAACGGTGCTATAATTTATCAGTTGCCAGGTGATTTTAAACTATCATATCCTTGAGTGGCAAATTATAACATTGCTGATATCGTATTAATAGTTGCTTTATAATATTTGGAATATGGTCGGCTTGCCTGGCCTATTTCCTGAAGTTGTACAATCGTTATAATGATAAGTAAAGCTTGTATAGAATCGATGGGTTGATTTAAAAAATATTTGTATCTGATTATATGAAAGATAATGTTAACATACTAACTACGATCATTATATTGGTTGATACACGCCTGAAACTGAACGAATGTGTTATCACGTACGTTTAATCAAATTAAAAATAATACACAATCACTCTAGAATTGACTTTGCTTTGGTTTCTACTCGTAATACTTTCCCGTATAGTAAGACATTTTTATGAACTATTATACCCAAGCAAACGCAACGTAACGGTTCCACAACATCAATATCAAAATGTCCATCAAAATTCAAGGATTTTAAAATTGCTAATACTCGAATGCTATGCGTTTGCTGGCTAATTATCTATATTTCTTGCCATCCTCGAAGCAGACAATTTTCACATTGTCGACATGTACCCAATATACGTTTCTTGGATACTCCCGTATCATAAACATCCTTATGACGTCACTCGGACATCCTATAGACGTATAGACATTCTGCGAGCATCTCATTGACATTTTCTACTACATGTGGCTAGTTATGTCAAATGAAGATATTAAAATAATTAATATAAAATCCATTATTTTAAACAATACCCATGCCAATTTCGCGGGAATACAAATTTATACCGGTTTAACTTCATTCTCATGCATTGGAATCAAATTACATTTTTTAATTATACCTCCGCAGTTATTCGTTGAGCGTCTAATTTTCATTAAACTTTCTAATTGAAGTTAATTCATGGAATTAAAAGCGATTGTGTCTAGTTTAAGATGAATGTAAATTAATATACTTTGTTGTCAAGGTTGCCAGTAATTAAAGGCAATTTAAATTATCTCTTTGATATAATACACAGACAAACTTCAAAGTTATATCATCATATTGATATATGCTATTGCTTTACTTTTAACAATTTCGAAACTGACCACAAGAAAATCATATTGAAATTCAGGTGAAACGTCAGGAATAATGGCCTTGTTGCTGTCTACTATGCTCTACCTTGAACAATGCATTAGTTTTATACTAGAGGTATATGTTTCTTATACAAGACACTGCTAACCGTTTTTGTTGTAATATCACTTCAGATGTTTATTTAATGTATAAAAATAAAAAACATCTAAAAAAATTCGATAGTTTATTTTTTTAACGATAATACACGTTACAATTATTATCTGCATCAAGTGGCAAAAATGAATAATCTCTATAGGATGTGTAATAAGATTTCAAACATCCTAGCAAATACTAAATAACATATCGGCTTCTACTCCAAGGATTTAATATCACGAGACACCTGATATACCATACGTAACTATTCTATTTCCACGTAACTGTTACTTCGTACTTCTTATGGGGATTCGTAAATGTTCAACAGACGTTTGTGGTGCATTTGTGATGTGTCAAGGATACATGCGGAGTCATATCTGTGGTTAGTTCATATGGGCTACAGTAATCTTATCTGAGCGATACATTTTTTTTACCATAGAGAAAGAAGAATTACGAACTTTCAAGACTCCATGTATTTTTATTAAAATGTCCTGTAGACATGGTGAATGTTCTTTTGAAAAGGAGGAGATACGAAATAAATATTCATTCGTAAGGATTTCGTATGAACGTAATATACAGTGAATGTTATGTCTCATTGTCAGCCTGTTATGGTTACTTAACCGAGAATAAAGTCAGAAGCAAGACAGATAAGAACATTTGGAATGTGCTAGGTGTTGCAATTCTATGAAAGGTTAAGATGGCGGGTGCAAAGAACTTGTCCATTGTCAGAAATATTACTACAGTTACAAAAACGTACTGCAGGCACAGTATATATGTGAAGAAAATATCTGACTTTTTGTAACCAGATGTTTATCCGTCTAAAATTTCTCCATTGAATTTGATACAAGAATAAATTCTGAGCACGAGGGTCTCATTTCCATATTGAAAAAGGAATGACGTAATGACAATGATGTCACCATGTCGCAATAAAATTTATTAAATCTGTCTCATTTCAAAACCGACTATAGATTAATATAAACATTGTAAGTTTTGGGTCCCACATTATAGCATTTAATGTAATCTAATCTTTTTCATCTATAGATATATCGTATATTAATGAGTCACGAATATTTTTACCATCAATGTTGTAGTAATAAAAGATCTGTGATATGATAATATTCAAGTACAATGTTTGTGTACGGTTGTATAGCCTTTTTCGTCGCAATATGTAACTTCGTTAACGAGCACAGGCCAATCTTTAGAGTCATGATTCTTGGAAATGGGTATGAAAAATACTAGTTGCACAATATGTACATTCGGTGAGGCACAAACTGGTTTTCTATACTGGTCGTCAATGAATCTGCCAAGTCACTCTCAAGGAACATCACTTTTGTGTCCCCTTCCGATTTCGATGAAACTCAACTACATTGTAGCACATGAAAATCTAAGAGATCCGTGTTTTTTTTTTATCGGCGGAAAAACGGTTTTAGAGGATGAAACGATAGCGACGCCGAGCTACGCGTCGTGGAGAGGGAATGAAAGACGAGCCAGGAGAAGGACCAAAGGCAGGAGATTTTCGTTAATATTCTTTATTGTTTATTGACTGTCAGTAACGAGAATATTTTTAATTAATTTACACTTTTAAATTACGCGAGAAGTGGTCCGATATGGATATTCATGCATCGGTACGCAGGGGGTGGTTTACCCCTTAAACGTGAGTTCCCGCAAAAAAGCAAAAACACGTAAATTTTAATTTTACTTCCTCTTTCAAATGGTACGTGTTTCATTAAATTCCATTCGTAAGTTTTTTAAACAGGGTGAAAAAAGAATAATCGAGGGATGGTTCACCTCCTCAAGAGACAATTTTTTTTTAATGGCTAGGTGCACTTTACATGACTCGGGATAAGAAACATTTTAGTTTTTGTTTCATTAAAATCGGTCGATCCCTTCTAGGTGAAACTGCATTACCACCCCTCGACATGCCGAGCTTTGGGAGTTGATTTCACCCCCTAAAACCGTTTTTCCGCCGATAAAAAAAACACGTGTGTCTTAGATTTTCATGCGCTACAACATAGTTGAGTTTCATCAAAATCTGAGGGGGACACTAAAGTGATGTTCCTTGTCAGATCCTCGTTACCATTAATCATGTAAATATTATTTATACTTACGTATGTACCGGTTTTGCATAGCGGTTTCGATCATTGAATATAATAATCCGATCAGTTAGGTCTTTTTTGCAACGGTTCAAGGCGGGGCGAGGGGGGGAAGGCTCGAATCGACCTTATGCTTAAAAAGACCGCAAATTGTATTCCTAAGAATGTGAAGAAAATCATGTGTCATGCTTCTTCTTCTTGATCCTTTTGGCTTTATGCTCTCATAGAGGGCCAAGTGCCAGGTATACATGCTTCATGCTTAAGGTACTATGGTAGAGTTTGGCTGAAGTCAAACTAGCGCATCTTCTCATTGGACGAGTCAGGAAAGAAGGAAGGAAGGCTGAAGTCAAATCAATAGCTATATATAATTTGTTGAATTTCATTAAAAAATAGGGAAATATATTGAAAATGTGAATTTAATACTAGGAAATAATCATTATTTTTTAAATCATAAAGGCCGATTCACACATTTCAGTACCGTATCCGTCTGCATCAGTGCGGAATGTTCACATATTTCAGTGCCATATCAGTCTCGATATGCAAAGTATATGAAAAGTATAATATGAACTACACTGATGGTTAGGTTGATCGAGTTGCAGTTTACCATTGTTTATGACTGACGCCCGTTTTCTTCGACGCGGTTCAATGTATAAACTCGGTTTAACTGTGCTATTAGCCAATCAGGGACTTGTATTTCGAAGTTAAATCGAGTTTATGCATTGAACCGCGTTGAAGAAAACGGGCGTGAGACCCGTTCAGACGCATCAGTGTCGCCACCGTTCAGTGAAAATGTCGCAGATCACTGTCCGGGCACGAATACTGACACGGAAGGTAAGGCATTGGAAACGGACACTGAAATGTGAGAACAGTCCTACTTAGAACTATGAAATAATTTTTTACGTCAACGGACGTGCACGATACGGATACGGCACTGAAATGTGTGAATCGGCCTTAATGCTTGCTAAGCCACCGGGATAGTTTCCACTGTGCACAAAGTTTAGAGGCCTTATTGGTCAATTTCATTCAACTCCTACAAGTGATTGGTTAACTCTGTTTAAACTCTGTCTGGTGAAAACTAAGCCACTGTTGTGTAACGCAAGGTTACCTCGGCGCCGCCTGGAAATTCAAAGTAGTACTAACTCGTGGATTTTCGTTTTTTCTCGACTTTATTCGGACGCCGGTACAAAACAGGCAGCAGAAATTATACAGTCAGAGCATCTTTCGGGTGTATCAACATCCGTAAAAAAGGATTTGGATACGTATTTCATATAGATCTTAATCGAAAAGACCGAATCCCATATCGTCATCCTCGGATTCAGATTCTTCCTTCTTCTCCTCTTTCTTCTCGTCAGCCGGTGGAGCAGCAGCGGCGTTTGCAGCTGGAGCTGCAACGGCGACGGCAGCTGCGAACTTGCTTGGATCCTGCAAAAATCAATTAAACTTTATGTTAGCGAATAGTCACAAAGTAAGGATACAGTAGGTAATCATATAGGTGTTTGTCAGACTGCGTTATTACGCAATTTTTCAACTGCGAAATCGACGTGTCTGTGGGTTCAGCTATTTCTAGCTCAGACACGTTGATCGAATCCTTCAGACGCGTCAAGTTTTCATCATTATGAAAGTTTAAACAAATTTGTATGAATCTTAAAGGATGTTTTTTTAAATATTACCTTAATGAACTCCTTGATGGTGGTGGCCTCAGGGAATTCGACCTCGGTTGTAGCAGCAATGGCAAGAAGATTCTTGAAACCGTTGGCGATGCTGTGAGGAGCACTGGCAATAGTTGGATAGCCAATGGCGAGCGACACTGAAGCGAGATTGGCAACTCCAGCTAGGAACTTCGCGCGAAGATCTTCAGGCTTGATATCCAGAATTTCTGGAGCGAAGATGGTACCGGAATCGTAGACCTGCTCGACAAGCAGACCGTATGAAAACGGCGAGATGTTCAACATGTTTAGAAGCGTTGCTTCGGAAGCGCCGACTTTGTCACCAGACTTCAAGATGTGCACATCGTTCTAGAATAGTAATTGAAAGATCATAGATACTGTTGCATTTGATCATATTGATTTTTTATAACAATATTAAGTTTAGCTAGCATACATACAACAATTTCAATAGTACCCTTCGAGATCTTGGTAGGGATGCTCAGAGCCTGGAAGAAAGAAGTCTTGTCGGGTCCTAATCCGGTGTTCTGGGCCGGAATGATGACGCTCAATGGAGCTATAGCTCCAGCTCTGGCTGGTGCCTGAACTTTGTTCTCCACAAGCTTGTCTCTGACCTCAACCAGATCACCACGCGTGAAAACAAAGCCAACATTACCACGAATGTGTGGTAACAGCTTCTCCAAAGCTCCGTTACGTTCAATGTGACCACGAATTGCCTTGCGCATCATGGTGTTCTTACCCATCAATACTACGGCACTTCCACGCAATGACATACGAATCTGCTGCATCTGCTTTGAGCCGACATTGTCCGCGCCCACAATGAAGCATTTGGGATAATCGTCCAAAAGTTGCTATAAAAAAATTTATTATGTTATACTTCATGTCATATAAATTGAAATATTTAACTAGTTTTTTGGATTAAGTACTGATACTTACAATCAGTTTGCTGAAGTAGCTTGACTTCCATGTTGCCTTGTCCTCCCTACCCATCTTAAAGTGTGTGTAGGGATACCTTGCGGAGATTTAAGGACTGTAATAAAACAAAGTATTTATCTGAATACCTATAATGAAAAAGATGACGTGTTTGAAGCAATCAAATGTACTTAACACATATTCTCAAGCACAAATTGGTAGAATTATTCTAAACTCTTTTATGTATATCAACACCCTTCAGAGAAAAATTTTGATCTTTAGAACAAAAAATCTAAATTCTGAATTCTATTATTCGAAAATTGCGCAAAATGTTTTGACGTTACAACAATAATTTTCAGTGTAGTTCATATTCATGTTTTAAAATAAGTATTCTACAATATTGAATTGATCACGCCACATGGCGTGTTAACCTAGCACATCTATTTTATGAAGTTTCTATAAATACATGATTATTTTAGATTTTATGATTTTACTATAATAACAACTACCCCTCAGCACTTCTTAGGGTTATTATTTTAATACAAAATGTATATCTAGATAAATATAATCAAATTAACAAAATGAAACACATCATACCTCGGCGAGATAAATGGGCGCAATGGAAGAGAAAGCGGATATTCCCGAAATGATGCACGCGTTTCGCGCATGCGCAATGCACTTGACATTAGTAAATGTATACTACGCTATTCAATATTCTCACTTCAAAACCGGATTTTCATTTGTAAAATGTACAGTTTATTGTATTCACATAATATGAGAAATCCCTGTAATAAATTAATACATACATACTTGAATATTTAATAATATTTCATTCCCAATGTATATAAGTTTTCTCGTTATCAACGTTGTTGTTCTTAGCCATTTCCTCCTGAAAAAGAGCGTTAGGATTTGTACTAAATTAAACAAATATTATGTAGGTCAGAAACTGGGCTAATTAAGTTTTGATTAGACCTTACGTAAGAACGTAAAGGTTCAGAAACTGTACATATTTCTTCTGCTCAATGGGATTTTAAAAAGTACAATTAGCATAATATTAAAAGTATAAATAATAAACGCAGATGTAAACCATGCATATTAGAGCTGATGACTAATATATTGTTATTAAATAAATAGAACTTACTTATACTGATCAAAACCAATTTTTAAAACGATTTTATTTATCTTTCTATTATACATGTTTGCATAGTAATTAATATATTACAACATAATACAGGAGTGAGATAATTTAAAGAATGTACAAAATATTGATACTGTCAGCAAAAATTGATATATACTTATATTAAATTGTCATTTGCTTTGATGCTATATTTGTTATTGGAGGAGAACTTCTTTTGTAGATGTTTCTAATGTTTTTAAAGCGAAATCAATGTCTGTTTTGTTCAAAAGAATAGATACACAGATCCTCAAACTTGGTCGTGGTAAATCTCTTTCTACTGGGAGGTATGCTGGAACAATTATTGCCACATTGTTTTCTATACATTTGTTTGATATGCTTGTAAGCACTCTTTGTTCTTCAGCACGTCCTAATGCATTTTTTAAATATAAGTGTTTCACAGGAGATTCTGGAAAGCTTGCAACCTCAAAATATTCTATTTCTCTAAGGCCCTGATCTGCATTTACACAGATTTCTTTAAGGGTCATGAAAATCTGTGGATCACGCTCCATTATGTCTATAGATGTGATGGCTGCAGAGGTCAGAAGTGGGGGTAATGATGCTGAGAAACAATAACCAAGTCCTGATAGCCGCTGATGCTCAATCACAAATGACGAACCCACACAGAAACCACCAATTGATCCAATAGTCCCTTCCAGAGAACCTGAAATTTTTAATAGCAATATAAACTCAAAATATAAAGACAAAATTATTCTAGTAGTATTAAATTAATTATTTGAGATCTCCACATACCAATTATCATATCCACTTCATGTCTGGGTACACCAAAATGTTCAGTAACTCCTTTACCACATGTTCCGAGAGTGCCAAAAGATATAGACTCGTCGACAAAGATTCTCAGTTTATATTTTCTACAGAGTGCAACTAGTTCAGGCAGAGGACAGATTTGGCCAGTATTTGTATAAATTCCTTCAACAATTAAGAAACGCCTTCTTCTTGTAGCTTTCTTAGGATTTTTTGTATCCAATTTAGCTTGTTTTATTAACAGACTCTCCAGATCCTGGACATCATTGTGATGGAAATATTTGATGTTCGATCTTGAGGCATCAAGACCCTTTTGGATAGCAAAGTTTACTTTTTCATCAGCAAACACTAAATCATTTCGCTTGCAGTATGCAGAGATAGCTGATGCTATTGTACTAAATCCATAAGAATAAACAACAGCTTCTTCCATTTCCATAAAGTTGGCAAGACGTTCTTCTAGCTCTAAGTGAACATCTACAGTACCATAGAAACCACGAGGTCCACATGATCCAACTCCATATTTCTTAATTGTAGCAACAGCTTTTTCTTGAATCTCTTTATTCTCCAAAAAACCAAGATAGTTATGTGTACCCAAATTGAGACAGTCCTTGCCATTAACAATTATCCTCTTGCCAACACGAGAAGTGATATGTTTTGGAGTAAGCGATGGATGATCTTTCTCTGTTTTTGGTACAAGTGGTTCAGGCTGCCATTCAGCTAGCTTACGCTGAACTTCATCATCAGAGAGTACTGTGCGGTGATTACCATATCTTCTTTTGGCAATTAACCACACTAACCATAGTACCAAAAGTACTGTCAATAGTGTATGATACTGTGGTATTGTGTTTAGTATGTCCATTGATTCAAGAAAGGCAAATTTAGAGGTCATTTTGCTTCTATAATGCCACTATGTATTTAGGTTAGATTTAATGTTAATTCTTTCAACAATTACTGCTTTGTCTTAACTTTAAAATATTAGTAATACCTAGTCAATAATTAACCACAGATTATTTTATTTTCTTTTTGTTATTAACGTATTATTACAATATCCATTTATTCCCATTTAATTCTCTTTTCACTTGGAGATACTTTCACGTGACACAAACCAGTAAGAAGTCAACCCAGTAACTGATTAACATTAATTTGTCCCATGTAACATATAAAATTATTTATTTACCCGGAGTAAAGAGAAACGTTTACGAGATTAGGAACGAAAATTATGATAATTCGGATTATATAACTCTATACGAGTTAGAATATAATCTTCTCGATTAAAGCATACTGGACAGCACGAAGATAATGACAGGATAATCTGTGCGGCAAATTAGGAATTAAGATGGCGCTAAGATTAATATTGCGTGCATTGAAAGATCCTTATAGTTCATTGAAGATCACAAAAAAAACTGCCGTTAAATCGATATGAGTTCAAAACACAGGAACAAACCCGAGGTGACAACCAAAAAATAACGGGAGCACGATTTAACGTGTAGGTTATAATTTCAAGATTGCATCCATAACTACAAAGATACCATTTCGCTTTATTTATCACTTGAATGATTATCAACGACACAATAAAAATATGATCATAATTTCAGAATAAAGTATGAAATGCAAGTGAATATTTTATAACAAAACAGAGATTTTATCAAAAGTATAGGCGCATGTGCAGTGTATTTACTGACTTTCATGACAGCCAAGTACTTCCGGTCTCCGGCAGACGCCCCAGTATCGTGTGTGCGCTAGTATCGTATTGGAATTTGGTTCGTGTCATTCGCGATTAAACCCTTTTTACAAGTGTTCCACGATTTTCACGTGATATTTGGCGTTATCGATCAATCGGAGTTCAACTGGCTGACAATTTAATATCAAACGTGGTAAGTAAAACCGTGTATTTACGTGGAATAATAAATTAAAGCACGCACCACAGCCGCTAGGCCATCGTATAATGCAGTCTGAAAACATTGGCTCGCTATTCGCAGTTAATATGTGTAAATAATTTAAATATTAGTCATAAGGTGTATTTAATTTATTCTCGCTGGTGATTAATTGAACAACATAAATTTTGATCTCTTATTGGTGTCAGAAATATAATTTTTTTAATGTGCATTTTTTGTTATTTCGCGTTGGTCAAACAAATCCCCCACTGTGTCCTGCTGCCGTGACTCATCCCTGCCATACGACACATGGAGACATCTGTCAGAAACTGACAAATCGCTTGTTGCAAGGTCATATTCTCGTATACGGATTCCCTTCGCTTTATATTGCTCTAATCTTTGACTGTACATACAGTAGGATTTTCTGAAAATCTGATTACTCCATTCTTGATGACTTGTTGGCCTTATTTTATCCGCGCTTTGTGTGCATATATATATGTAGTAAAGTCCATAAACGGAACGTAAATGACGTGAGAGAGTAGAAAAGGAGAGAAGGTGAATACAATTTTGAAAATACTTCGCAATGTGTTACACTGAAAACAATTTAGCCCCAACTTTATCGTTTAAATTTATGCGAATTTGCATATAGTTAAAGGCAGCGATTTAACGCTTGTAACTAGTTACGAACGGCATAAACCGATCTAAAATGAGTTTTAATCTCGTGATTAAACTTGAACGGTAAAAATGGACTGCAATGCCGAATATGAAATCGATATAAAATTAAATAACATTTCCTATTTCTATGCAGTATTTTATTTACTTTTTAATGACTCCATTAAGCATTGTTCTATGTTAGTTTTTATTTATATGATATATGTGTAAAACGTCGAATGACTTGTATAATAATATATTTTTTTAGAAATTCTCATGCTGATATTTATTCGCATATAACTTTTGGCAATGTTTATAAAATGTGGAATTATTAATTTGTAGTGACATATGACACGAGCGTTACATTTAATTAGTTAAGATTCGAGCATGTTGATGAGGCTAGCTAGATAAACGCGCAATTTACTTTTAACTTTTTAACTAAGAGGATTAAAAATGGTCGCACATTTGTAAATTGGAGAAAGCTAGTAGCCAACTTGTTATATTTGTATTCGCAGTGATTTATTAAAAACTTTTATAGTTTTTCCATTGTTATTGCCACCAAGATCAAATGCAGCGTTTCATCACTGTACAAATCTATAATTGATGACATACAAATTCACTATACTGTTGATAACACATGTTCATCCAGGAATACAATAAATAACTAAATTAAGTCAGTCGATGTACAAACATAATTCGAATTCTAGTAGGATAACTCTTGATCAATTATTGTTGCTGAAAGTCTTTTAGTTCCATACGAAGAATCTTAATAGATACGGCACTGCGCCACACACGGTGGTAGGAATAAAAAGTGATGATGAGAACTTATGAAGTCAGCCGGTTATCATAACATTAGTCATTACTGGTGTGTCGTGCTGTAAGGTTGTTTGCCGGTTTTATTCTTCTTTTCCATTTAGCAACAAAGTAATTCGACAAACATTGTTTAATTAACGATCCATTGTTCGTAAGATTGTGTATTTATCAGTGTCACGGATTCCTGAATTCCCTCAAAGATGTCGCACGTGGATCAGAATCAGGATGAAAATCAGAAGTTTCCAGAAACTTATAAAAATTTGCTAACACTATGGAAAAATCGTGAGTTGCTAATTCTGTGTTTATCAGTGTCACTGATAACATATTTTACGTAATTTCTCGGTATACCTGTGCGAGTATTTGAGGTTATGTTTCAGATTATATTCGAGGTCAGGTTAGGTTACACCAGTATACGCTACCGTGACTGCTATCCATTCAATTTCACATATAGAAGACAAATTATTTACTCACTACCATGTACTATCCTATGCTAATGAATTGAATTTGCTGAAAGTATAATATAAATTGTGTACAGCCATGAATGTTTAATTGATTTATTAAATTAACGTAAAGGTAACTTAACGTAAAGCCGAAAGTAAGTGTCAGCGGCTAAACTTTTTGTAAAAAGTCACAGCTTCTCTTCGTTCAAAGTATCTATTATTCTTTTGTGCTTGAATTATATTTTTAATATTTTCATTTTATCGCAATGGAAGTATATTTTGTTGTCGAGCACTGTAACTGTTAAACTTGGCTGACTTTTGCGGTAACGGTATAATATACGTTGAATGTGTGCCGTATTGATTTATGCTGTCTTGGCTTTGCAGTTTACAGTATAATATCTCGAAAATTGGCTTCGGCGTGCTTGTCTCGCAGTAGTGAGAATGAAGAATATATATTTATAAATCAACATTTATAAGAATTTCCAATTTTAATAAATAAGCATCTATCCTTTTTTTAGTACCGTTTAATGGAACCAGATGGAACCTTAGACGAGTAGTTAATGTTAGACGACTCATCGATGATTCTATCTATTGTCATCGTAATGTGATTAATGTAACTAATACCTGCGCAACACGAATACCGTTCTTTTAATTAAGCGCGAGAAATGTAAATTTTTACATACGCTCTGTTTAACTTACCTGAATTACGTATAAATTATTAAACGACTTCTCGTTTGAATTTATTTGACAAACATTAATTAATTATTAATCTAATTAGCTCTAGAATCAACTTATATGCGTTTGTACGTGATCACTCAATCTCACGTGGATTTCGAATATTTGTACAAATTTGTCTTTTTTTAATTGCTTAACTACCTTTGTCGTTTATTACTTGTACTCTAAATGTACTTGTGGCTTGTTGAAAGCGCGTTGAAATTCGAAATCTTTTTTCTCATGAATTTTTTTTATCGAGAATGTCGCCTTCCTATTTTAACTCATGAACAATGATACGCGATATCGATTTATCTTGATCTACGTCACCCATAAAATGTCACGTCGTCGTGTATACACGGGCAGACGATATCATTGGATATCTTTTAATAGAATAAAATCATTCTCAAGAGTCATTAAAATGAACGATCGTAAAGGTATAAATAGCGAGAATAAAAATTTAAAGGGTTACGAATTTCTGTAGTTCAAGCTTTTGTCGCTAGGTGTTACAATTACACAACGAGACATAAATTGTCCCGTAACTACAGTCGTAAAATTGTCGCGCGAGCCGTTGTGTTTTGGCCAACCACGTGACACGGCCCGGAGTACTTTTAAATCCTGAGGAAAATAATGCAAGAGGGTGGAACGAGGAAGAAACGACTAGCAGGAAGGTGGCGAGCCTCCTACTTTGGGTCTTGGCCGTCATTGTTCGTAGTGGCAGCACATGGTGGGCGGTCGAAACCACAGTATCACACCTTCGAATATTTTGTGAAGTCGCGATGCGCAGTGAACGTGTCGCGTGGTTAAAAATTAAAATTATGTCAAAAGCACGACGCGAGTAACAAGATAATATTTTAGCTGTAAAAAAAGATTGCGCACATAGTTCGAATATATATTTACAACGTAATATATCCTGTTAATAATAGTTATTCGCTGTACTTTTACGATTTAATTAATTGTGTCGATTCTCTTTAAAATTTAATATTTTTGCCGGTGATGTGAATGACATTCCTGGAAGTAGTTTGCCGCTTCATTGTTATTGGCAGAGAGTGGAATTTATGGTGGGCGATAGAGGGGTCTGAAGTTCGTCTTTGCCTACTTAAATAAACTTCAAGTATATTCAAGTATAATTGGATATCCCTTTGAAGAGATCAGTTTGTCAAGTGGCTCGAAGCATTTCTATTTCGAATGTTCTCCTATCAGTTACCATAGTTTAGGTATACGTGTATCTAAGTTACGCGATTGAATTACTTGACTCAGCCTCATGCATTGCTATCGACTATCATACTCCTGGTCTTGGTACAATAATTTTTCGCCGTTAACAAAATTCAACACTAAATACTTGCCTGCGAGTATTTGCCAAGATATGAAGTATCTGTAAAAAAAAATAAATTTACCTCCCTTGAAAAAACAAGATCCTTTATTTTTTATTCTGTGGGGGAAAAATGTACATCAATCAGCATGTTATTTATTCGTATCTCAAACAGGCCAAGCGCAAGCTGTCGTATATCCAAAACTGAAAATGACTGAGGATGGTCAGCTTGTCCGAGTGAAGAAAATCATTAACATCAGCAACGTAAGGAGTTGGGTCCTTTGATCGTACTACGAACGACGCACTAGGTGTATCTTATTGACGATTTATATACATATATGACGTCATCGTATGCCGGAAATACTCGAATAAGGACGAAACGTTATATGGGAGGGAGGAGAAAACGTTACTAATATAAGCTCTCGTAGCCGAAGAATGTTTTGGGTTCTGGAAGCCGGAGAAGCGCCAGGCATCAGCAACATCAGAAGCGAATGGGATAGGCAAGCGAACGCAGACGCAGACGCAGGATCCTCCCTCCAGGTCGACCTGGGAGCCTCCTAGTGCGGACGTAGCAGTTACGTCCGGTCAACGAATTGGATTTTCGATTCTCTCGTGGGAAGACCCTTCGCTCGGCTCTTTCGTATTTGCTGCCAAGCGGATAGCACATTCAATAAGGAACATAACATTGAAAAAAAAGGGAGCAGTTCGCGCGACAAGTGCGTTAATCTTGTATTCCATATCAATCTGATTTACCTTACTTCGTTACAGCTGCTTTGCTGTGCATGTGTTATTGCGTGAATCCATTGAGAGGAAAGGGAAGACCCATTAATAGGTGTGGATTCGCCGCGAAATTGCTATCGACGATTGTGAAAGTGACAGTTACAACTGGGTCCTCGAGTGCAAATTGGATTTTCGTTTTGTTTCTTTTACGGACCACTTCGCGATATTCGTTAATTAAAATGTCTGCATTGTGATTACAAAAGATAAGATCCAGTGGTCGAATGATGTACAGTACAACAAGGATAATGCGTTTTTAACGAAGTATTTGTATATTTTGAGATACAATTATTCGTGATATTTTTTATATTTGTTATATATATATATAAACTTCAAGGATATATATATATTTATATATATATTTATTATATATATATATATTTATATATTTGTTATACGATGATCTTGGATGATATAGCTATCATTCTTTTATCGTTATATAGGCTGGAACTGACCACAAGTTATAAACTGTTGTAAAGAAACGTTACACGTTTTGGATTATGGAATTGTTTCTAAATATTCTATTGTTACCTGTGACTCGTTATACTAGTTGTCATTTTGTTTTTAGAATCTATCGGAAGTAAGAATTACTTTTGCGAGTCTCGCAGATTGGTTTAATCAAAATATAGGAACACGATACGATATAATCGTCAAGTTAAAATACTATTTGGACTGTTGATCGTGTTGAACATTAAAGTCGTTCAGGATGTTCAAGTGCTGTGTGTGTAACAAGAAATCGAAAAAGGAAAAGACAAAAGGCGTCCCGACGCTCGAGGACTCGAGGGACGCACAAAATGTTAATGTTGAAAATGCGGGAAAAAATCGAGCTGACGAAAATGGCGCGGCGGAAAAGTTGAACGGCGATTTACAAAAATCCGAAGAGAAATCGATGTCAGTCGATAATGACGGCACTAAGGTAGTTGATGCAGATGAGAAAATCGAAGAACGCATTTTCATCTCAACAATTGATTCTACCGCATCGGACACGAAACTTACGAATCAAGATGGCCTAACGCATATTAATGTTGAACGCGCGAGTCCTACTAAATCATTTTTGTATGGCGCGTCCGCCTACATTGAAAGGACGATCGACGACGGACCTGACGAGGAGGGTGACGATTCTGTTTTTGAAGCTGGTCCGCCATACATCGAGAATGTTAATGACAAAAAAAACCCACCAGGTATATAAAAGGCTTTCATGATGGATAGATAGGCTGTTTCAATTAAATTTGGATTTTACGAAATTTGTATACACTCAAATTTGGATACTGTTTTGTAAGAGGAAATTGACGTTCGATTCGAGTTTAGCAGATCGACGATGTATACAGATTTATGTGATTTTCGTGAAGAGTCTTCTCGATGAAAAAATTCACATTTCTCCCGTTTTAAAATTCGTAAAATTCAGCACAGCTATCGAAACCGGAAGTTACTATGCCTAACGTGTCGTCGCTATTGTTAATGATTCGAAACGGCAAATTCGGCTTACTTCCTCCGATTAAACATTCACTAACCGTATATCAATTGAAGCCTAATCGAAAGTTCATGATTGGGCGAGGTCAAAAAACTTTTATAGGAATAATTAAATGAACAGCGCTGATTGCGTCTTTCAGTTCGTTTCATTGTATTACATTTAATGACGTTTTCGTTATCGGTATATCTTTTAAGTGGCCTTAATATTAAGCCTGCGACTCAATTCCTTATTCGCGTTATCAAATTGGACTTCTTTATCCATTCAATTTTACAGTGGGTTTAATTCATATCCTTATATACGAATCAAGGAAGTTACCCTTCTTGTGGAACAATTACGGGTGGGGGTGGGGGGGGTTGTATACTAAATCGGTTGTGCTGCCATCTTCCTTTACTCCGGAGAGTAAACGCGTACTAATTCAATCCTCGTGAAACATGAATGGACGTCTAGCAAGTCTCATTTTCGCGCATGCGCAAGTCGTAATTCTAAATCTGCTAAACTCACGAGATGCATAATCCGATTTTCAAATTTTTCATTCTCCACGCCAATTTATCATCATTATAACTAAGTATCATTAGCACTGGGCAATTCTTCTCATGAGAATTATGTCGATCGATAAAAACAAGAAAAATCAAACAATAACTGAGCATGATTCAAAAATGTCTGATACAGATAAAATAAAATGTAACTTAACCACACGTTATAAACTTAAACGTTATTTGGTAATATATAAAACACAAACAGCGGCGTCAATTCCGCGGTGGCTCTCGCAAGAGGACGATCCCGAGGACGTCGAGAACGTAAACGAGGGTGGATGCGGCGGGATGCAGGAACCACCGGCGACTCCGGTCGCGCGCGATGAACTCGCCTTAAGGCGGCACCGATTTTTCTCCGATTTACTTGAGGCAACACGCAATACGCAGGAGCACAGAGTGAGATTCGACCCTCTGGGACCTACAGTGCACACGGGTTAGGGATTACTATCTACGTACACCTTTATCTACCTTGTATCGATCATTGTTTTACTATCTGCATGATCTCTGTGACTCGTGGATCAAATTCATCCTAACGTAATGGCACATCCACACGTGACGAACGCGTCTTCAATGTTCATACAATGGTGGATGGAATATGTCTGCTAATGGTACTGTCTTATATTCAAATTTGAGTATGTTCAAGAAATAATTTTTTTTTGAAAGTTCGGTGATTAAATCGGGTATTTTTTTGATCGAATCAAAAATCTCAATTGCGTAAATAAAAGGATATAAAACGATTGAATGGTCGACATTGTTATTTGAGAGGGGTAATCGCAACTGCACGTTGGTTCGTAACTGTTGTTATTATTATTACGCGTGCGAATTTCATGGATCACGCCTACGCCCTTTTGCGTTAACGGTAACGTAACAGTTTTTGCCAGTTATCTAATAATAGTCTAGCATATTCTGGTGTTCCGTATCGTCCGAGTGTCTTGCTCAGTTTCTGGAAAACTCAGTCGCGTTCGTGAATTCACAGAGTACCGCAGATTCGTGAATTCGGGATCCCCGTATATATTGATAAATATTGAAATATCTAATTATCGAATTTTTGATAAATTTAAGATTCCTAATATTATACCTCGCGTAGCGCAAAGGTATTTTTTGATTGAGTTGAAGATCGTTATCTTGTAAATAAAAATATTTTTATCATTGTCTCTAGCGACATCACAGCTTCTGTTGGCTATCTCCACTTACGTCTACATTATAGGAACATTGAAATTACTAACACAAGTCATTCTTCCTATTAGACTCAGTATGTACTTATTAACCTGGAAAATTCCTTAAAAATTCAACGATGCCGCATGTCCAATAAGCGCTTTTTTACTTACCGGTTGATTCTTAGGATTGAATATACATATATATGTATATGTTTTAAATTTTATTCTCATATAATACCTTGAAATTATGAGCTTCAGTTTTTGTTGAATATTTACGTTCTAATCGATTGTCTGTGTTCCTCCTTTCGTGTAATGTGAATATAAGATATATATACATATATCGTATACGTCATACATATTAATACTTACCTTTAAGTAAATGTTTGGATCAAGCATGGTAATCGATATCAAGTATTTTCAATACTATACTGCAGGTCGGATATTTACAGAATTTTATACCGTTAAAATTACACGACTATGTATTATTTCTGCTATGCGCTGCTTGCAACATAATACTGACCTAGTGGCTGTGGATGTTGACACGACTATTTGTGTGCGGTTTCTATGTCTATTTATAAATCCGTAACCCGTCGGGTTTTCACGAACTAATCCAAGTTTTCCTAGTGTCTATCCTTCTTGTACTGTTGCTCGATTCCTTTTTTCTTCATGTCACTTAAGTCACAAAATTCGTAATCGTCGCTTCTGTGCTTTCATTTGCAATTTCGTACGATTTAAATATCCCAATAATATATTCCCGGCGAGTGATCGATTTATGTAGCGGAAATTGTTGGAAAGTGGGATAAAGTATAGTTTTCGTTATTAAATGATACTGTTATTTCTGAAATCTTGAAATTTTCTTCATATAATTTTGCAAATGTGGAAGAAATAAATCGGTTGGCGTTTTGGAAATTTTCTTTTGTCGAATAAATGAAAATTCTTTTAGCGTTGCTCGTGTCTGCACAAAATCTTATATAAATTTCAAGTAAATCCTTAAACGTCTATGCAAACTCGAATGGAGTTTGTGTATGTAAATTACATTTGAACTTATCAGGCTATAAATTAATAATGCTTTAAAAAGAGATTTTTCAAAGGGATAAAGATATATTAACGAGTATCCTTTTGCTGCAAAGGTTGCGAACCAGACGACAAAGAGGAGCAGCTTGAGGAGTTGGTTACTCGATTGGAGAACGTAACAAGGCGTCTTGAGAAGGTACCGACGAAGGTCGCTGAAACGCAGGAGACCGCTGTCCAGACGAAGACGCCGTCGCCCAAGAAGCCCTCTTCTAATTTTATTGGAGGAAATTCAACGTCACTGAGTGATCCAGTGCCGTCGACACCACCAGCGACGCCTACGTCGACGTCGACCCCACCGGTGACACCATCTTACAATCTTACACAGCAAACAATCAGCGACAGCATGTCCGTTGCCGGATATGAGGATATCATTGCTGGGCCGGTTCAACAGTACCTGCAACTTAGTCAAAAAATCGGTGGCGATGTCGCCACGCACGGTAAACTCGTGGACCAGGCATTTCAGTGAGTCGAGTTTCCTTTTTTGATGTTTTTAATAATTTTGATTGGCAAAAGTTATAATTATTGTTATTTTTTTTCTAGAATTCAACTGCAGTTCATAAAAACAGCTGCGAGTCGACCGGCGCCCACGAATCAGACTGAACAAGTGTCGCTCTTGGGCCCCACTTCGAAGCAAATTCAAGCTATCCAGGAATATCGTGAGAAGAATCGTGGTTCGCCATTCTTCAACCATCTGTCGGCTATTAGCGAGAGTATTGCGGCTTTAGGATGGGTTGCAGTATCACCCACACCAGCCCCTTACGTCAAGGAGATGAACGACGCTGGTCAGTTTTACACTAACCGTGTCTTGAAGGATTGGAAAGAGAAGTAAGCATCAGTGATGATACTTTGGGATCATTTTTGTGTCAGTATTTATGAGTGCTTAACATATGCTTTCGCTATATATTATTTGCAGAGACAAAACGCACGTGGAGTGGTGCAAGGCCTGGGTTCAAACGTTGACTGATCTTCAGCAATATGTACGTAAGCATCATACTACAGGTTTAGTTTGGGCGAAGTCTGCTGGTCCGCGTGGCATTCCACCACCGCCTGCTGCAGGACCACCTCCACCACCACCCTCGATGCCTGTTGGTGATGTAGCATCAAATGCCGCCGATGATAGAAGTGCCCTATTCGCTCAAATTAATCAAGGCGAAGGTATCACTAGAAGTGAGTATAGTGCTTCCTGTCAGTAATTGTGTCTGTTACAAATAGAAAAAGTAACAAGGGTATTGGAAAGACTAAGAAGAACTAGAAAAGTTCTGATGTGAACAAACGATGATGTAATATGCTATTAATCACTGTGATGAATATGATTAATGAAATTTACAGGCTTGAAGAAAGTTACTTCTGATATGCAAACGCATAAAAATCCTTCACTGAGAACTGGACCTGCACCTTTTAAGGCACCATTTGCTAATAATGCTGACACCAATTCACCAGTGAAAACAGTACTTCCGGCTAATGCCCCGATCGACAAGCCACCAGTATTCACCCGCGATGGAAAGAAGTGGCTTGTGGTAAGCGTCACATGATAATTAATTCGATTATTAGAAAATAATTGTAATTAAACTGTACAGTTAATCAATTCAGTTACTGCGTTTTGTAAATATCCTCATACTGAACGTCATATTAGTTTTTTTTTAAATACTGATTCTCGGTACAAACCAGGTGATCTGTGATCCAAATCCTTCATTTTGTTCTGTTTCAGGAATATCAAAAGGGTAACAAGGATTTGCTCATTGACAGTGCTGAGATGAACAACGTCGTGTACATGTATCGCTGTCAGGATAGTACGTTGATTATTAAAGGAAAAGTTAACTCAATCGTAATGGACTCCTGTCGCAAATCATCGATCGTCTTTGACTCGTTGGTCTCAGGAATCGAGTTTGTCAACTGTCAGAGCGTGCAGATGCAAGTAGGTGACAATTTCGTAAAACATCGGATCTCTTAGATTAATTAAATTAAATTTAATTAACTCTCGGGAATAATCGCGAAAGAAATATTTGCGCTGTTATTAATCATTGTCAAATGACAATTTAATGGTTATCAAAATAACATCGTGCACGTTAACGTTGCATAACAAGGTACAGGAGTCAAAAAAGTGTTATAAATTGCCGCGATGTAAAAATTCTAACAATCTCGAGCACTGACAAATTTCTTTAATTAGCAACACACCAAACCTCCGTCGCTTGATTTCGAGAATCTTCGGTTACTCTCGGAAACCTAAACCGAGTTTGCTGCAGAGCTTCTGCATTCTTCTGAACTGTACCAAATTCGGATCTTGATTTAGTGTCTCCAGTAGAATAATATATTCCTCCTTAGTCAATTCTTTGGGCACTTCGAATATCTTGAATGCCTCCATTAAATTTTTCGGTTCTCGCGAAATATTGGATAAATCAGAAATCGAAGTACTTGTATCCGTTACTGACGGTTTGACAGAAACTTCTATTTCTTTGTGTTCTATTTGAATGCAGCACGAGTCCTTTGTCTCATCAGTAATCACAATTTTGCTTGAGTCTGTCTCACGTGTGTCATTCAATAAATTATCATTAATGACGGTTAATGCTGTTGCTAAGATAGGAGAAACGTGTTCATCAATATTAATAGATATCGGCTTCTCAGATTCATAAATTTGATCCTTATCGATATTTTCGATTTTCAATTCATTATCCTGGACGCATTCTATAAATCTCTTTGGATCTACTACTGCAGTAGCGGCATGATCATGATCATGATCAGCTACTATGTTCATATAAACAATTGGCCGATCACTATCTCCTACAGAACTGTCATTAGGAATATTGATTTGTTTCAGATGAGCATACTGTTCCGATATGTCTTGTAACTCTAGAACATTTATAATGTCTCCAGATTCATTATGATCTTCTATTTCTTTTTCTGTCAAGCAATGTGACTGGCAAATTTCACCTTCCAATAAATCAGACATGACTTCAATCTGCGTAGAGCAGGGTGCTCCACCCACTTGAGAATTTGTTATCGTCATTGGTCCTCTTGCTGGACTCTTCGACCGCAACTCAGGCTCTAATTTTTTTTCAGTTTCTAATCTACTTTTTAAAATCGGTATACAAGATTTTGAAATTGTCTTTGTCGTTGTTTTCAATTTCGACTTCGAAGTCGTCACATTCCCTTCGAGATTTTTCTTAGGCATTCGCGGCGTGTAGTCTCTTGATCGACTAGTTTGATTACCTCTGTTATCAAAATTATCAACGTTATCGTCACGTGGTGATATTTGACTCTTCCGTGGAGTAACGCTAGATCTTGATCTTCTTTGTCGAATTTCAATTCCACTTTGACTTGACAAGTACTTAGCCGGCGGACCATCCAATCTTAAACTTAAATGACTCTTTGCAGACAGCTGTTGGTTGTCGGTTCGTGCGATTTTTAAATCCATCGATTTACACTTCATCTTGTGTCGACTGTGGATAAGTTCCGGTTTTGATAATAATGGCTTTTCTAATATTTTGAATTTCAACGAACTATTACTACTCAACGGTGTTGTCCTTGTGCTCCAAGGAAGCCGCGAGAGTTGCGATGCGCTCGAACAACGTGTTGATTTATTTACAGATGATATTTCGCTTCTATTAATTGCGCTGTTTAGTATTGGTCTGTCATGTGTAATATTGATGCTGTTAGATCTGACAATGTGTTGATTACTAGCACTGACAAAGGAATTTGACGTGTCGCTGTTTAAGTTTGCAGTACTTATTAGTGGCTCCAGTACCAATTTTTCAATATTGCTATTCTTCTCTGCAGTGCACGTTTGTCCATTTTCATTTTCCTTACTGACGTCAGTAGCCTCTACCACGTCATCCACGTTTGATTTATTTGTTAAGGCAGTATTCATTTTCATGTTCAAATCTTGAATCTTGTGTTCGTTGCCTTCCTTATTCTCAGTAAGAGTGTTTGTGTTTAACAATACTTCAGTATCTAATTCTTGTGTTATTTCATTGTTTTTCAAGTTTATTGACTCTGTGTTGTTTACGTCATCTGCAACAGGCTTGACATGCATTCCTTCCACATCATGCAACTTATCAATGATACACATTGATTTATTTACTGCAGTCGTTTGATTTTTTATATCTAGCATGTTATCGTTTTCAATATTTGTTTGTGTTTTTAAACTTCGAGCCGATGCCACATCAAGATTCGGCAAACACACAGAGTTTAATTTGATTTCAGAAAGTGATGCTTCATCCGTAAAGTACAAGCTGCTTGGTTGTGAATTTATATTGGACATTGAATTTCTCAATATTTGTTCTTGATTTGCAGTGGGAAGTGTATTATCAAATCTTTCTTCTTCGCGTTTACTGCAGCTTTCATTTATTGATAATTCCAGGGCCGAACAATCGGTATACCTTTTTGCTTCGCTCATAGCTTTGCCCATCTCATATTTAACGCTATGTAAGTCTGGTGCCGTATTTTCCAGCAAAATCAAATCCTGCGTCGCATCTATTTGTGGCACAATTTCTATAATTCTTTCCACGGTCTCTTCGCGATCATCGATAAAAATATTATTCATAGGTAGAACAACAGTTCGACTTGTCAGTGGACTATTATTTTCTTGTTCCTCATTCGTGACTAAACTATTTTCATCATTTTCATTACGTTTATCTAATGTAATTATATTCATTGCATTTTCATCCAAGGCTTCGTTTAACGAATACAATTGGATATTACGTTTAGTATCCAAATTATTCTCCTGGGTAGAAATGCACTGTTGCAAGGTGCATGCGTCTATTGATCTTTCATCATTTTCAAACGATACAAGATTATCTTCATTTTTTAACATTTTGGAATCCGGAAGTGAATAAATCCCAGGTCGCCTCTGCAGAGACAAGATATTCAAATTTCGGCTGAAATTATGACCACTGCTTCTTGGGCATTTCAAATTGTTGATGCCACCTGTATTAAACATGCCCAAGCTTTTGGTTTTAGTGTCTGTCAATGGGCTTACAAATTGTTTCACACCTTCGTGACTTGAAGATTCTGCAGTAGGATTCCAGGATGTACAGTCAAACGGTGCTTGGACCATATTCAAACTTTCATCTTCTTCCTGTTGCCGCATTGCTTCTTGTGTCGCTTCGATCGCTTTGTTTCGACTTTGCAACGACACTTTATCATGGTTTTGGGCATGTTGCTTATTTTGCACGTACAATTGATTTACGTTGTTTATAAGTAAATTTTTCTCTTCGGTTCTATATACTTTGTCGCTTACTTCGTTTTTATTCAAAATAGCGTCATTGTTGTCTTGAGACTCCTTTCTTATGTCGTTTAAAGTTTTAACCGGTGAAGTATTTATGGTATATGCAGTTTTCTTTGGAGAACCATCTGTTTTGTCTGTGTCGTTGATTTTTCTTATCTCCACTTTTGACTTTATCCCAATTTTGGAAGTGAACACACTGTCCTCGTTCTGTATAGACTTTTCTAAATTGTTGCCAATATTCTGCATATTAGTCAAGCTAAAGTATTCGCAGGAACCCGTGGTCAATACATCCTTCGATTTTTTGCAACTAGCGTCATTGCTTGGACAGGTTGTCAAAATGTTCGAATCATTTTGAAGGCGATCCTTTATCCAATTTTTATTACTATTTTTACCAGTTTTTTCTGTCGAGCTACTAGCCGATTGTTCTTCGGAAATGATGTCCAGCAATTTCAACTGGAAATAATTTTCGTTTTTGTTCCACGATAACTCGTCACTGGCACTTGGGTTATTATTTTCTTCGTTATTCATTTGTTTTTCATTTTTCAAATTTTCAGTACTTTTCTCCATTTCCATTTGGGAGAGTAGGACCTTTTTAAATACCAACGCCTCTTGAAGTAGTTGGACTGTGGTCTTGCTTTCAAGTTCGAGGTCGCTGCTGTTTGAAATTTCTGTTTGACTCGACGTCTGCGAAATCATAGTCGTGTCTTCCTCCGTTTCCATTTTTATGGAATATATTTCATCTTTATCTTGCAATGTCGTTTTACGTTTTGGATTAATCTTTTCTTCGACATTTGAAGTCCAGTTCACTTGATTTTCGTATTCGCTCCTATTGCCGGAAAATTTTTCCGATACTAAAATGTCATTTCTAGCTGAACCACTGATGCTTTCCCGACTGCTTGCGCTACTGGCGTTATTTGAGATACTTGTTAAACAATAAAAATTTCGAATTTTCATTTCGGATTCATTTATCGTTCTATCACTCTCAATCATTTTATTCTCATTATTTTTCTCATCATCACAGTTATTATTCATTTTTGTAGTTTTAGCATTTTCATACGTCCAACCTTTATTCGCGATATTATTTTCCAGTTTTTGACTATTGTCATCAGCACTCGTTACATCTATATTGAATATATTCAGGCGACGCTCATTATTAACCGAACTGTCTGAACTACGAGTTGTTTCATTAGTATCGTACTTTTCATTGCTACTGCTCGTCTCGTCTTTTCCACTAAATTTATTAGCATCCTTACTAAAAGTCTTGTTCATATTTTCATTTTTCTTGGTGTTAAGTAAATCCGCAGGAACTTTCGATTCCGTGACATCGTTTACTTTGGATATTACTCGCAAAGTTTCAACCTTACTCTGGTGTCCCGCTTTAGAATCATCTTGCGCATCGTACGACCTTAAGACTTTATGAAGATCTTCAAGCTTGTCTTTTACACCATGTAGAATAGCATTAGTGTTCGTAGGCTCACATTTACTTTGAATGATTTTGTTCTTCGGACCTTCATCAATTTCAAGAGCTGTTTCAGTCTTTGTCTCCGACAACGGTTTAGGGTTAGACATCATTTTAAGAGTGATACTCAAGCTGGGAGGAAGCAGCTTGGATTTGTTCGTGTCTACTGTATTTCTTAGATCGTGTCCAACGTCAGATTTTGAGACAGACGGAAAAGACGTTTTTATTTCTTCATGATTCCTTATCAGTGCGACGAAGTTTGAAGCATTCGAATAATTTTCAAAAGATTTTTCATGAAGTTTTTCTTTTTCCATTCGGGTACCGTCTTCTCTTTCTCCTTCATTCGCTATCTTGTGACGATCACCAGCAGCCTCTTTTTCAACGTTTTCACTAATTCTTGCGGTTTGACTAATCGGACGATTTTGGTTTTTCGACTGCAACAATAAATATTACGTCAAATATTACTCAAATCAGATCGTTCGTTTAGAGATTGTTTCGTTTATATAATTTTCTTCGTTGATCTTACTAACCTCGGTTGATAAACTGTCAATCAGTCTAAAACTTTTGTTACTGGTCTTTACGTCTTTCATAAACTTCCGACATTCATCAGCAACTCGGATGAGCTTCTCAAACGGTTTTTTTGATTTCCCATGCGAGACTGTTTGAAGATTACTCGTGTATGCTTCATTATTGACGTTACCGTCACTTGACGGCCATTCTTTAGTTGTTATTTTTGTCTCCTCAATGTCTCGATGTCGTACTATGCCATTCTCATTCTTCGAGGCATCGCGATGGCTCAGAAATTTATTTTTCGATTCAACATTACTCACTTTGGTATGCCTGAGTAAAAATTAAGCGTGAATTCTTATATTATTAAAAATCAATTCAAATTTCATCTAACTAAGTCTAATCGTTTGATTAAACGTCACGTTGTCTTTCACCTTGTTAATTTTTCACTCAATATCGCACTCGAGGATGTTCTCGCCATATTTGATCCTCCAGGTGACGTGTCTTGGTAAAACTGTGATGGCATGTATTTCGTTTCTAGGTCGATTAATCTCGCCAAACACTCCACCGACTTCGAATCACTATTTGAATGAGGCATAAAGCTTCGCCCATTTTGTTTAGGACTGAAATTAAAGTACGTTTATAACTGACGGTTACGTGAAAGACGCGGGGAACGCTTATTTTTCTCTATAATCGATACCTTAGCAGAAGATGCTTTATCCAGCCATTTCGTTGCTTCGAATTGGACAATGTAAGTTTTAGCTTGTGTAGTTCATTCTCTTCGAATTCTGTGCCATTAAAGTCACGTGGCAGCGGCCATGCGCCGTATTGCATTTTATAGGTTAGAATATTCACCTTTAGCTCAAGATCTTGAACCTTAAAGCCCACTCTGTTCAAATTCTCGCGGCTTAATGCTGTCTCATCCATCCATCTTATTTTGTAGTACACTGTATGCGCCACTAGAGTGCACACGACGAACGTTGCTAGAATCTTTGGAAATTCGAAACAAATTTTTCGATTATTATAGGGACGCAAATTTTATTCATTTCGAAAATATATTTCTCACCCTCCAGAGCATCGTCTCGCTCGACAAGCATTCGACGACGTCAGTTACGATTTCTGACCAGATGTAATTGAAGATGGCCCCTGGGCATTCCTGCCAGTTCAATTCGCAAATCGCTTTTACAGGCTCTACGTTGCCGCCTTCGGAATTGAAATTTCGTGAAATTTATTGAATTATCGGAAAATTCGTTACGTTTAGGTTAACTCACCGATTTGCCAGCGCATCTTCCCATCCCCGTGACACATTGCCAGAACCGGAAGTAAACCGTCAGCATGTATGACGAAATTGATTCTGTATCTTGATATCGATGTCGATCTTGATGATAATTATATTTTTATTCGTATTTGATGTTGTCGGGGATGCGTGAGCGCTTTTGAAATCGGTTGTGACAGAAAAAAAAAGAAAAAATAGTTGTCAGATGTTCATTCAGAAAACCTATATTTTACCTCAATCGTTTGGAAATCACAATCGTGTAATAAATAATAAATTAGATAAATCTAAGATAAATAGATAAATCTAAGATTTATCTACATAGGTTATCTAGATTTAAACAGACAGGAAACAAGCCTTTATTCTCTTTGTACAGGTGCTCGGAAAAGTGCCAACTATTTCCATTGACAAAAGCGACGGCTGCCAGATGTATCTGAGTCCGGAATCATTGGACGTGGAATTGATCACCAGTAAATCAAGTGAAATGAACGTGATGGTCCCCAAAGGAAACGGCGATTACGTTAGTATACAATTGATAATTTTTACTAATAATTTAGATAAATTTACTTATCGTTAATTGATGCAAAAAATTTACTAATCATTATTATCTTAGGCCGAGTATCCACTTCCGGAACAATTCAAGACGCTCGTTAGTCCCAAGGGTTTGATCACAACTGCCGTTGATTCCTTGGGCTAAGTCAGAAGAAGAGAAATGCACCGAATAATAGCCTAAAAAAGAAAACAACAAAAAAAATAACGAACCGTAATATACGACTCACTAGCGATATTACTTGCGTCATGGAAATCAACAATTTATTATTATTTATTATCATCTTTTCTATAATAACGCGCAAAACGAAAAATTATAAATGTAGCGGGAATTTTAAGCTCGTACTCCGTAACGAAAAAAAAAAGATTTTTTAATCTTCCATAGTTTTTCCAAAATGCGCAATCCTCTCCATATGTTTATCACACTACGAGTTGCAAGGATCCTTGCGCGGATGGATCGCGGACTCGTGCATTCATTATAAATATGCTGCATAGATTTTTCTTTTTCTTTTATTAACGGGTTACCGAAAATTAACAAATTCACTCGACCTTATTGTCGGGTTTCTGTGTGTTCTTTAGGATGCGACTATGATTGAAACGTCTGGACAAGGGTTTCACGTGCGCGCGCATGCTGACCCACCCACTTTTATACGTTTACACGATTTTATACCGTGAACGAAACTTTTGTCCAAGCGCTACTAACGGATTCTATGTATACTGTAAGCCGTGGAATTGCTTTTTCCTTTTGCCACTTTCAGTTTGTCATGTTTTCTTTTCAATTCCCTCTGATAGATTCGCAGATTGCGCTAGTAGCTGCCAGGAAGTAAGCAGGAAGATTGTATGTTGACAGCAGGTCTCCTAATGTGTCTCCATTTTCTTCGAATCACACGGTCGTCTTGGATTTTCATAAACGCAGGAAAATTAAAAATATTCCTGAAAGAGTCTTGTATTAATTTTCGGATTCTACGATCGTAGCATTTAATCCATCATTATTTATATTTAACTCTCTGGTAGGTGTGGTGAACATGCAAATTCAGGTGGTTGACGTTCTGTCAAAACCGGACATGTCGACTGGAAGATTTATAACAAATCTTATGTGAATGACATTTAATAATTTTCTCTCACTTTCATAAAACATCATTTTTGACGATTCACTGCACTAAAAAAGTATTGTGTACATTTTCGGGCTTCCTAATCATACGTCATTCATGATCTGATAGTCGATTTTACCTTCAATCGATACCGGAACTTCAATTCGCATTGAAGCTTCATTGTTTAATTTTTATCACAAATACTTCAGACATCCTCAAGAAAGTCTCACCATTGATCACTGATCATAAACTAATCTAATGAGAGTGAATGAATATATGACGCCTGAACTCGCAATTCCAAAGGTGTGCCGTCTAATCGTGACATTAATTATGTGATTTTTTTTGATTCTTTAGTATATGCTAACCATTAGTTGTAAGCTAGCAAAGTTACCTAAAAAAAATTTTGAAAGAGTAAGAAAAAGCAATGATTGTAAATTGACGCAGACGTCACTGAAATTTGGCAGGACGAAATAATATTAAAAAATAACACACGGAGGACCGATATGATTATTGACAAGCTCGAGAACACTGTTTGGTAGGAATGTCACTTTTCTAGCATGTTTTTCTTTTTCCAAACGAATATACACGTATTATCCCTTAATTTGTTTCTTTTTCAATTCCACCGACGCGCTCTCGATTACGCGTACTCTTTGCTCAGGGGTCAATGGCCTCCAGAGGATAGTCTCTAAATAATCAATATATTAAAATCGATACACATGTGACAATTAACCTGGCAATTAATCAGCCCTTAAGAAAAATCTACATGAAAATTATTTTCAGTGATGATGTGTCTACGTAACTCACTCTCTTAATAAAAAAAATTGTATACCTTAATTGTGATCTTTGAGATTCCTTATTTTTTAATTAACTTCACTTATATTCTTGCGATAATATTCAAGAAAAGGCGTTTTACGTAAAAAAAACTTTATTTATTTACGTATTAGTATTACTATTACATATAATATATATACATATACAAATAGCCGTATGAAGATATAATCGAAGAAAGACGTAGAGAGACTTAAAAGTGATTTCGTGTATTACATGGCCTTAAGGTTTTCTTTTTCCCGATTATCACTTCTTTTTTCCCAAACTAAAAACCAAAATGCCAGGTTTCATTTCTCTCATCCAACAATTCTACAATCTTCCGTATTATTATCAACCCGTTCGGATGGAAATGTCAGAATTGTTAGATCCACACGAATCTATAATATATCACAAGGAAAATTGATTATTCATGCATAACTTAAGACGAAGAATTCACTTAGGTACTACATTTTGTAAGAGAGAATCTTACAATTGATTTCTACTACAATTAATATAACGAAGTAGTTATTTTTATAATTTAACGATAACGTAAACGACGATCGAATTCATAATGATAAATGCATGAGCGTAAGGGCGGTTTATGATTTTTAAAAAGTTTAAACTCTCCCGCCCTAATTATAATGCTAATTGTTACTTCGATCCTCTGTTACCACAGTCTTTCCTACATAGTTTCACATTTTTTCTCCATTATCTCAACTTGAATTTAATCGAATTTTTGGCATTCGATAAAATCAAATTTACATCCAGTGGACTTTAAAGTTAATTCGTTGTAGAGTACATCACTGATAATTAATACTATAGTTAAACAGCGTTTGAGCACCACTGACCTTTTTATAGTAAAATATTTTCTTTTAATCTTTATTCGAGACGAACACTGCTATAAAAGTGCCTGTACACTTGTCTACCATTAATTTTTTTTTCATAAATATCTTTTCATTTTCTTTCTTTTTTTAAACGTCTAAGGTAATATTTTTTTAGACGTTAGTCATGTAGAATTTTTTTAAGAGCCACTTTCTACAGCAATTTTTGAAGTTCTCTTTACACAAACTAACTTCCAATGCATCCACTTTCGTCACTTCCGTCCGAACATTCTAAAAATCCATTGCATATACGGGATTTTGGTAAACACTCGCCCAAAGGACAACGGTGTCCCTTGCAAGACGATACTAAACTTTGAATATCATTTTTTGATATGATACGTTCAATCCATGGTAGATAATGATGTACTTTCGTGTAAACACCTGGTCTTCCTGGTCTTGCACAGCCATAACCGTTTGAAGTGATACCTTTTTTTGGAACAAATTTGTTAATTTTTTTAGCACGCGATATTAATTTAAATTTTTACAGTCAATCATTATAGCAAGTCATTTCGCAAAAGCTCACCTTGAAGTGTATATTTATTGTCAGATTCTGCACAAACAAGTGGACCACCGCTATCACCTAGACAGGCGTCCCTTCCGCCATCTTTTAAACCTGCACAAAGCATGCCGGATGTGATCTTGTAGAGAGGCAAAAAAAGTGTTTTTCTGCGACAATCTTCCGTCGAAATAACAGGAAGTTCTACTTCTTGCAGTGTATCAGCTGTAAGAAAAAAAATTTAATTATATTATTATGATTAATTAATATTTATTTTTATTAAGTATTCATTGTTTAAGTATTAATTTTGTTGCTTACGAAATATTCGACCAATTTCAAAAAGCTGACCCCATCCTGTTACAGTGCATGTGGTTCCGCTTTTTGGCTCCGCATCCGGTAGGCAAATTGGCCTGACGTAATCGCCGAACGTTGCAGATTTTTCAAGTCTCAGTAACGCAATATCATTTATGAAACCGTTATCTACGTAATCTGGATGAAGCGCAATGTGGTCCAATTTGATAAGTTGTTCGTGCGGACTTGGAAAACTTCCTCTGCGCGTTGTGCCTATTCTGGCCACCCAATATTCGCTTTGAGCACTGCAATGATATTTTGTTAGAGTAAAATTTCTTATGCAATTTCTGAACAGTTATCTTTTTGTCTATAAACTTATTTTATGTAAAACTTTTTTCTTTAAATTTTCATAAAGATGAATGTGTTTGAAATTCTTGTTATTTCTTAGACAACTTTTTCTAATCGTGAAAAATTAATATCTTTTTTTTTGTTATCATAGTGTAATTGATTCTGGGTATTGGAATGACTTACTGATAGAAACAATGAGCAGCTGATACGACCCATTTATCATTAATTAATGCACCTCCGCACTGATAATCGCCTTCCTTGTAAAGTGCCACCTGCCAAGGCCAACTACCAGCTGATGAACTTCCGCCACCGACAATCCTGGAACGTCGCGAAAAAGGCCATCTTAAAAATATTTTTTTTAGACTTACTGATAGAACCACATTTTGACGTTTTACAAAATTCAAATTATTTATTCGGAAGAAATATTTGTATTTTCGGTTTATGCTTTTCCATTGAATGCTACTATTATTGTACCTGGCCTGAGTCGGGACTTGGGTTCTGATTCCGCACTCAAGATTCTTGCACTTGACTCGCAAGACTTCGCCACTAGGACAATCTGAAGATTTAAATGTTAAGCTGGTTTTATCAGTGAATTTTTCACTGTAAGAGAGACTATAATAAAGTCGATTTGGCTTCGGATTTTCTTCGATTACTCTTTCGACTCTCTCGTAGTCCCTGAAACATGTTTTTTTTTCTTTTCAAATAATGTATTGCTTATACAAAATTTTCACATACTTCTTTTAATTGAATACGTTAATTGATTTTTTCCATTGTATTAATTTAATACGCACTGATAAGTAATGGCTTTGCATACAGCTCGTCCCAGATCTTCAATGGTCCAGATTGCTTGACGTTTCTGAAGCAAATTATTCATACCGCCTAAACAAAGTTTACCCCATTGGCCATTTTTACGAACACTTAAAAATCCTCGATCGCTATAACTGTTCACTTCCTTCCGGTTTGCAGCATGGATATTAAGATCAGTCCCTGCGATATACGAATTCTCATGGACCACGTTATTCTTTGAACCAGATGAAATTTCTCGACCGGACACGAGCGCCATTTCAGGATTATTTTTACTTTTGATTTGTTGGGTATAAGAAGCCAATTCCTTTGGTTTTGAAGGATCAAATTTCGTTTTTTGGTCGGAAATTTCTGCCGGTACGTCATCCCCAGTACCGTCATTTACAATTATTCGAAATGTCGTCGTTTCCAAAATTGATGACTTAACTGTTTCTTGATCAACTTCACTCTGATCTATATCATAATTTGGATCTGATTCTTTAACTGCTATTTCGTCATCGTTAAGCATATCTTTTGACAATAAATCTGTATCGGTTTTTTTTAGACTAGGATTGTAGTCTTCGTAGGATTGTTGCTCGTTATCTTCTATTAAGGCTGCACATTTTTTTTCATCTTCACCACCAGGGCAGTCACGGAATCCATCACAAACTTTGCTGTGCTCGATGCATGATCTGCTATTGCCACAAACAAAATGCCCATGTTGACACCAATCTGAGAACAAAATATTTGATTACTCTGGTCGTATATTAGAAATATAGTATTTTTTTATAGTAATTGGTATTATTTTTCTTATCGAAAAGGATTTTATTATTTTTATTCTATAACGAGTGATATATTTACCGCAGTTAGTCTCGTCAGAGTAATCCCAACAATCGGCAATTCCGTCACATATTTTGTGATTAAGCAGTTGGGCTTTCAAGAAATCTGCACAACTGCAATTGAGCTCGTCTTCCGAATTTTGACATTCTCGGAGCATATTGCATCGTGCACCCGACGGTAAACACAGACCGTCATTGCATTGAAAACCGATGCATTTCTCTAAAAATGATGAAAATTATATAAATCAAACGAAAATTGAAAAAAATGTCTAAAACTAATTTTCAGTTGAAATATTATTACGAATATCATTACGAAATTTCAACTTACGGCTATTCTTCAACCGATTTTCTTCGGTAGTTGATATCATCTTATCAACTCTTTCGTCTGATTTGTTGAAGACTTTTGTAAAAATTTGAACACCGTCGCGACTCAATGTAAAATTCGAAGTAGTATTTTTAAGAGCTGTTTCATTTCCAGTCGAAATGTCAGCGATTTTTTTCAAATCCTCAAAATTTGGTAAAGTCTGATACGAGTCTGTACTTTGATTACGAATCCGAGTGTCAGATATATTTTCAAAATTGAAGCCGCTGTTGCCATTATTATTTTTCGTATTTACCATACCTATATCATCATCTGTTCTGACTTCCGCCAATTCCTTCAATTTTTCCAATAGCATCTGATCTTCTTCCGAATTTGAAATTTTTCTATCTGACGTCTGCGTTGTCTTTCTAAGATCAGCCGATATAAGTGGAGCTTTTTGTTCGGTCCAGGAAATGTGCTTTGTCGTATTGACAATTTCCTCCACTTCGCTGTCAATTATTTCTTCTTTATCGACAGCGGTAACACCCTCCCCCCGCGATAAATCATCAATTTCATCCAAACTATCATCAATTTCTGATCCTCGACTTATGGCGGGAAATTCAAACTTATTAACATTCGAATGGGACACAGTATTAATAACAGGGATAGAGGTTGTGTTACTAACGACCAACTTCATCAGAACTTTGTCATTGACATTGGATGAAATTTTAGTACTTATAGACGTGACAACCTCGACTATTTGTTCAAAATCCGAAACTGGAATTTGTTCCTTCAATAATTCTTTTTCTTGATCGGCAGAGTCACGCCTTACTGGATCCTTTCTGTTATTCTGAAGAGAGAAAAGCTGTTCAAGTAGCACGCTATCAGCATTCTTCATTGATGAACTCTGATGATGCACGGTATTATTATTCTTTATATTTTTCCTCAAATTCTTCAGTTCATCAGGTTTCGGTCTCGGTCTTACGGGTCTACCTACTCCAGTGTTACTTTTCGCGGGTGCCAACGTCACCAGATCCTGGACAACATTAGCCTTGAGAGTGTCGTTGTAAACTTTCTTTGAAGTTTCATTGGCCGAAACTGAACTAGTGCCATTGACTTCCGGTATCTCATAAACAGATCCCTTCACTTCGCCTGGTGTATGTTTGACTGTATCGATTTCAACAAAAGTCAAATTTCTCAACGATGTTGCAGTCAGTTTTGCAGGTTGAGAATCGATACTTGGCTCGGTAGCTGTCAATTTTTCAATATTGTTTTGATGCGGATGAAGTATCTCCGAGTACAATTCTGTTGTCGTTAATTTTAATATTTTTTCGTCATCTATCATGGCGGTATGCTTATTCGTGACTGGCTTGTGCTGCTCTGATAATTCTATCTTAGCATTTTTCAGTGGCGTTTCTGGTTTTCTGATAAGGCTTTCTGTGCTTTCACCAGAATCTGCTGTTATCGGTTCATGGTACTTCAGCTCTATCTGTACTTTCTTGTATGACGGTGTCGAAGTATTTACCAAATTTTCTATTCTTTTCGTATTTTCTGTTTTTTCCGATGCTAACGTCATAAATTCTCCAGTGACGTTCGATTGGATAAGATTAAGCATTTCTTGAAGATTATCGGAACTTGAAGTTATTTTTATTTTTGGAATTTCAATTTTGGGGTCTTCATCACTTTTTGGTTTTTCGTTATCTCTTTTCTTTGTTTCAGTATCTATTATTGCTTTTTGCGTTGTATTAGTATTGCTGAAAGGCTGCAGCATCATTGCAGGTTCGAAATTATCATTGTCGTTATCAATAACTGATGCAATTTTATCAAATGGTATAGTGTGTCTAAAAGGTTTTAACGTTCCTGGATTTTCGACAAGGCTAGGCTTAGCAGCGCCGTTTAAATCTGGTGTTCTGTAACTCGTGTAAATTGGTTGAAACTGATCAACCTTTCGATCCTGCATGCCATCGGCTGATTCGATGATCGCTTCGGTTTCAGAAAACCGATTTCGACCCTCGAGTTCAATTTCAGTATCAAGAATTGGCTCGGCTATGCCCACACCGGAAATTTTGAAATTTGGAGAAACGGTAGGTGAAGATTCTTCGTAGTTTGGAAATATTGGTTTAATAGTAGTAGATGGCGTTGTGATCGCCAGGGTGGGTAAGGAGAAAGTCGTTTGAAATTCTGGAGTACCGTTTTTTTGCTTTATCTCAAAATTCTGTACTTCAGGTCTCTCTGTAAATCGTGGAACTGTCTTTGTGGTAAATGTGGACGTATTTTTCTTGTCGTTTATTTTGGATTCGAGTAAACTGCTATCGATCTTTCCAAAACCGGATATCGTGCTCAAATGGATGTTATACGTTTTCTGTGGAATTTGTCCGGCAACTTCTAAATCTACGTTATGCTTGACGTTGTCGGCTTCTTGCCGATTAAAATTCGTCACCTGTTCCTCAACTTCCGGTATCTTATTCTTGAATTTACTGTTCACCCGGAAGTTCACCATCTCTTGGGGCACGATTCTGTCCTGTGGGAAATCCGTATCTTCGACACTGACTATACCGGAATCGGGTAGGGCAATAGCGAACTCGTGGAATTCAGGAATGTTGGTAGTGACTGTACTTTTGACACTAACCTTTTCTTCAATTTTTTCATCCACTTTTTTCGTGTCATCCGGAATATTTGACGAAGATACTTTTCCATCTTTTTTAACGGAATCTGATTCGGTAATTGATATATCAGAAATTGTGGAATCCAATTGAGAAGATGGTTTCGTTCTCTCCGGGTGTAATTTCAATCCGGTATTAATGTACCCCGGTATAATCGGACGCCATGGTGAAGTTTCAAAATCTGGATTTACAAAGTCCTTAAATAAATCATCAACAATTTTTTCAGTCGTAGTATCACCCAAAACAGTACTTGTACGATAATTGGATTTGGTAACTGCCAATTTTTCACTCGTTTTCGAAAAGTACGGTACCGTAGTGTCAATTATCGGCAGTTCCGTTATAGCGACTGTTGAAGTACTTCTAATTGTTGTTCGGCTAGTTTCGGCAATCTTCGGCTCCTTGGTAACAGTTTCGTTAATTTTCGTAGCCATATAAGTCCCTTGAATTGTCGGAATATTAGTGAAATCTATTTCCGCTTCGTTTGGCTCCATCTTAACAGGCTTCATTTTTGGCTTTGAATTTGTTACCAGAGAATTGTTTCTATTCGTTCGTAAGAGTCCATTTTTTGTAATCATCGTGTTTCTCTGCTGTCCGACCTTCTGAATATTTTCAGCATCCTGATTAATTCCTTTAGTAAAAACAATAAAATAATATATTACAAAATATTCGATAAACCATTAAAAATATAATTTTACAATTTTACCACCAGATACATAATATTCTTAATTGACAAATAATTTTTTTTTCACTCACTTTTTATAGATATCGAATTCAGATCCAACTCCATAGTTTTGAATAACGACGTAGTGGAGTACGTCTCCTTGACGATTATGTCTTCAATGACGTCCTCGACATTCGTAATTGATCGTGGTATCTTCCTTCGGTCCAAGTACAGTCTAAAGAAGACTTTCAAGGTACCATTTTCAAATTTGTCAATTACCGTCTGTTTGTACGACGCGCCAATGATACTTCTTCGAAATAGAAGTTCGAACTAAAAATATAAAATTTATGCAATACTGTCACGCTAGGTAAACCAAAAAATATATATAAATAATTTTTTTACTCCATAAATGAATAACGCTGTCAATTTTATGAACTTACAATATTTTTGTATTTTCTTTCTTTTTCACGAAACACCATACTCGTGTTTAGCTTCAACATTGGATTGTAACGTTCCCCCCTTACTATTCTGAAGCTGCAAGTGAAGCCAATGACAGCTAAAAAAAATAATGACAGTGTTCAATATCATTTTTAACATCAGGTCAATTGTGATCCGTCATAATAATATATTTCTTAGTTTCAGCCAGTCATCTAACTGTCAAGTGCTACTCACCATTTTTCGAATCTGTACGCAGAGCTGAAATGTAAATAGACAGACTCGTAAATCAAACAAACAACATAATGACAGTCATTATGTCAACGGTTGACAGACTTATTGACAATGACAAATAGATATTGCATCTCTAGAATTACCATTGTAAGAATTAATATTTTCTAATAAAATTACAATAAAGTCAATAAATTCAAATTGACCTATCGATCACACATAAAATCCAAACGATCTTTTATACAAGACTGATAGCATGTCAAACGTATAATTTTCCATAATTCACAGTAAACAATTAAACCTACCTCCCATCCATAATGCTAATCCCGCTATAGCAAGAACAGCGACCAGAACAAGCATAGCAGATATTATTAACATAGCACTGCCAATTTTCCATTTTGAATTAGTCTTCTTCGTTTTCGGCGGTGGTACCCTTGACCATGCTGATCTTGGCGGAAGATAATATTCGCTCTGTAATCAAAATAATTTTTATTCTCATTATTGAACCTCACTGCATATTTAATTGTAAACGGCCATTAAAATAATAAACCAAATTTACATAGCACAATGTTAATATTCCAAAAAATTTTTCCCATTCAAAATAATCGTTCGTGAATGTCAATTTAAAAATATTTTTCATCATAGCTACACCCAATTATCAATATCGCCCAAAAATGTATTATAGAAAATAATATTATTGTATCAAAATCAAATCCCACCTACGTCCACGCACGAACGACGTATATACTGAAAAAAGGATGCCAACAGGATAATCTATGAATATACTATCTCCCTTTAAAATATGCTATTAATACGTGAATAAGTATCGAAAGCAAGATAATAATTACAATGCGGTGTCGAAACGATGATACGAGAATTAGAAGCAGAGCTAAAAATCCAAACTGGTTTTAAAATACAATAAGCTTTCGGCATTGCGCATACAGATTTCTGTGACTCCTAACTACAATCGTCGACCCTCCGTTTCTTCACGTACGTCTGAAGTGGTATACCCAATGTTGAGTTTAGCAATTTGCGAAACGATGTCGCGAAACGGGAAATGCGAATGCGAACCGATTACATAGCATTTCTGTCCTTTGGTATGTAAAATCAGTCAATTTATTGTAGCCAACATAAACAAAACGTAAGAATAACAGTCGCGTCCTCGCGCACAAAATTCACAACAGTAAATACCGTTTAGCTGTACCTCTGTGAAAAACATACCAAATACGAATGACCGCGTATAAATATCATGCAAAACTTGTGCCGCTACTGGAACTTTCCGTGACACGAAGTCTAAATATTCCATAACATAGGTCAAATTTAAAAATCTAATTTACCATACGAAATAATCAACTAAAAATATACGTTCCAAAAGTCATTATTTTTTAATCCTTTCATATATATCTCTGAATACGTGATCTACGATTTCAGCTGTACTTATGAGAAAGCTTGACTCCATGTCTGTTTGTTGTATATACAGGGAGGATTTGCCGTTAGAAAATTATTCACGCTTGGGCAATAGGAAGCGACTAGGAAGAATCTGCATCATACCTGGAAGATGCTGTAATACGGACTTTTACAGTAGGTACATATAGCATATACACCTATAGGCTGTAGAATTTTCTGTGCTATATGGGTATCATAGTTTATAGGTACGCTCGTAGGTGATCATCACGAACTGTAGTTGGCACTCGCATACGTGAGCAGCGGTTGCTAATTTTATAACAGTAACTGTAAACCTGTAAGACTAGTTCCCATACAAGAATTGATAATAAATATTGAAAAATGTATTGGGATAATTAAAAAATTTTTTTCGGGATAGTCTAACAAAGTAACAAGAAATAAAACTGTCTGCGTGCTATATATAGAATATTAATGCAATTCTTTCGGCTATTGTCAAAGGGTTTAATTCAGAATATGAGACTGGCGTTTACGAGCGAATAATGAAGCGTAATGGTGGTTAGTCTGAGAGTGAAAATAAAATTGAAAAGCATAAGCAGAAAACGTGGAGTGCAAAGACCGAGTTGTTCCTTGTTGTATACAATTTTTATTACAACCCGTAATCGAGTTTGTTATTAAACTATGTAGTGCGAGACGTTTATAGTGTCGTATTTATCAGGCAGGTAGGGGGTTGTTAAAAAGTATGCTAATACCGTTAGATTCAAATTGTACGAAAGTGTATAATATTTATTATTGCGTATACAGACTTTTTAGTGATACTGTAACTAAATGATATATACAGTAAAATGCATATTTATACCGAGCATGATAATAATAATGAAAAGTTAAGTAAAGCAGGAAGCAATCGAATTACGAATTACGCGCGAAGGATGGAGGATTCACTGTAATAATTATACAAGAGTAAAATGGAAGGACAGATCGAAGGTTACTGATGATATTTGATCGATCATCTTATTTGAAGATTAGAAAGTCATTGTACGATTCGTTAGCCGAATACGCTATCCATTGACTGTAACGTGAAAGGTTCATTAAGATTCAGGGTCGTTTTTTGAATTTGCCGCCCAAGCCGCGACAGAGATATCGGTGAGTTTACTTGATTCTATCTCTTCCTGTATCACCCATGGAATATTGAAAGGTTCGTAAGGAACTTCCATGTTCTTTGTTGGTCACCTGCCGATATCAAATATTCGATACGGGTAAATTTAATAAATATATACATATACATAGGGTATATATATTTTTCCTTGTACAATCGGTTATTTATAGGTCGACTGTTTTTCGGAATTTTTTAACAGAAATTAAAATGCACATTTATTGTTCCCACGCATATTATCGCTATTCTTGGACGCGTTTGATCTCTGAATCAGATCGATGCGACGTTATTTAACGTCGAAGGACGTCAACTGATTTACTTAGTAGTCATCGTGCTTTATGATTCCAGACGTGGTATTGATATTAGATGCATGCACACCTGTTACCATATGGACACCATTGACAGCTCATCGTACGTCCCTGAACGCCTTGGAACGGAAAGTGTCATTGACATGCCATTAGAGGATCATTCCATTTACACCCATAGTAAATAATACGAAAAAATGAAAAGTGACGTAATTGCAGTTGACAATTAGATTTCGGAATTGTATTGTCTTTTCACGAGGTAAAATAACTTTTATTATTTAAAACATATATAGATATATGTACTCGGGTGATTTCGTGGTCATCCGTGTCCTTTAATTGGAGCCGATTGAGGGTATCGTCAAGATCGAAAATAATTACGCTTGTTTCGATAGCGGAGCGCATGCGCGTACATCCGGTGCTATTTCTACATCAATGCGAAGCAGGTTCTTTTTCGCAAACTGGAATCGGAGCGAGAATTTCCTTTTTCGTCTTTCTTTTAATTTTTTTGCTTTTCTTCTGCCGCGTCCTCATCTTCGGTTCGTCCGTTCGTTCTTCTTCGTGTTTTCTCGGCCGGTTGATTTTTTCTTGTTGCTACAAAAGCTCGCTTACAGGCACCTCGCCACTTAAAGCACCATACCAAGCATGTCTAACTATACGACTTATAAAGCGTGGTAACAGCTAGACGGTGAAAAATTATCATAAATATGGACCAACTTAATCTGACTTTTCTCACTTCAACTTATTTATAGGTTATGTACGAGTGCGCGCGCCATCTGCATAATTAAATAATATTTTGAATTTGAAACGAAATTCACTGTATGATCTCACGTGTGGATATAACTAATTTTCCATTAACTTGACCAAAGACCAATTCGACCTCAACCTAAGCTGACCTCTTTTATTTCTAAATAATGTATAGTTTATTACGAAAGGAAGATCGATCATGTTCCCGATGAGTCTCGGCACTTTTTCAGATTTAGCCTCGATCAAAAATCGACCTTGAAAAATTTCGTCGTTTCTTCTGCGAATATTTAAAAATCAATAGATTCGATTCATTATCGATTTCATGTAAGTACACGCCAGTGCAAAAGTTCTAGACTGTATGTTTCATTGAATAAAAAATTATACGATCAATAATAATATACAATTAATATAGAATTAGGAAGATATCAATGTCGCATAGCGATCTGTCGTCGAGTATCGATTATATGAAAATTTATATTAAATACAAATTATTACCATTCAATTGGCCATGATCGATCCTTATTTCCATTCAAAAGTCTCGCCTTCTTAAAACTAACCTTACGGCAGGTAGCACTAGTAGCGTAACAGGTGTAAGCGTAGGCGTAGACCAAGCCGTACGTTATTATAGGCCCCATACGAAGAGGATGAAGAAGAAGTCGAAGAAATACCTGGACCATGACCTGGGAGGCTATGTATGGCCTTCGGCAATGCCAAGAAACGCGAAGATGCGACCAGAGTGCAAAGATCTTTCAAGGCCGTAACATCCACAGACTCTCATGTACCACACAAAGTAATGAGACTCTGATCGTGTATGAGTGAACATATACGATACGTGAGTACAGATATGATACCATACGTATTTTATATATTCCTACAATTTCCACATATGAAAGGATGAGATACATAGTCTTAAATTTACCCGCAATTATTACTTTTTTCACCAGTATTTATAATTATTTAATATTTCATACAGTTTCGAAATTTCAATTTTAATATACTTCATTTTTTGAAATATAATTGCTGTAGTTTTAAGTGACCCGTTGCTAATATTAATATAAGCAGCAGATGACATGTTGAGTAAGAACGATAAGTTTTTGTGCGGCTTTTAACAATGAAAATAGGACAAGTCGATCGTTTCTTACGTTAATGGATAATTCAACAGTGAGGTCAAGCCTGATACTTATTTATCATGTTAATACAAAGCCATGACCTTCTTCATTGCCTGTATTTAGTACCTTGCAATTAGATTCCACTCACAATCAGTCGTTTTGAATTAAAAGTCGCCACTTGTATACAGCCATTAATGTAGTTATTCCATTTACGATTTCATACAATTAGTTTCTTGCCATTGTTTCATTTTTATCAACGTGTCACCCTGTGTGCATTTAATAAAAAACAAAAAAACAACGCGTAATTACATTCTCGTTAACGTAACCTACAACTTGTTGAATAATTTTTCAACCGTGTAATACAATTAGACGATACATTAAAGTTGCACGATTATAAATCAAATCATAAGTCGCATATAAAGTACGTGAGAAATAATACTGACAATAGTATATTAAAAATTCATATAACGATTCGCTATAGTCGATTTGCATTTATAATATATGTGCGTATAAATAATAATATACATTACGAGCACCAATCGACCAATTATAATTATAATCAAAGCTCTGCGTATGATTTGAGCTTTGCATTATTTGATTTCCATAACGTAAATACGTACGGTCACGTATCGATCATCTATTACGTCATAGCCGGATACCTTACTTCCGGTGTATAAAATTTAATGAAGAATCAATGAAGTATTTGTTTTAAAAAAAATTACGTACACAATGTCAAGAATAAAAATTGAAAATTATGAAAATTCTGGAATCAACAATTGTCACTACAGTTATAATAATTATAGTCTACGCAACTGAGATCGGCATCTGGTAAAGTTACGTGTCTAAGCACCATTATAACTCCATTTAATGTCGAATCTGCCCCCCAAGATAAGAGTAACCAGTAGCGTCATCTTCGAGGACTTAAAGTAGCACGTTTTATTGTCTAGCAAATAATAGTTTGCGTCAACTCAGTTTCCGGCTGTTTCCCGGCCGGAAGCTCTGCTGCCGCTGACTCCTCCTTAAGAATGACGTAGGCTCCTCTTTGCCAAGTACATTTACTTCGTGACATTCAATGGCAGCGTATAATTTTTTATAACTGCGCCTCTCCCACTTTTTCAAAAATTCATACTCTGACTTCCATAAACTATTTACGTCATCACAATAATATTCCTCGTTTATCCTCTACAATTCACGTTTTTCCATTAATAATATCTTTCGATTCATCAATCAGACGTGCAGTCGCTTCAATGATAAATTGCACAATGAAGCCACCTTGAATAATCAAAAATCACAAAGACCAATGATCCCACTGCTGCAGGTGTATCCCGATTATTGTATTCTCGTACAAGAAAAATGAAACTCAATAAAATCGACCCCTAACAACTTCAGACAGCTCAGACTCACCATTCGGACGTTTACAATGCGAACTTCACAATAGTGAAGCTCAGCTCGAGTACAATGGCATCCATAACCTGACCTCGTATCTAGGTATACATAACCACATTCGATCTCCTTTATACCTATACATATGATTTGAAAATCTATACAAGATGTTTAAGAGATTCCACGCCACATAGTTACATAGTAGGATCCATGTATATCGTTCTATATACATAAAGGTTATATACATAACTATATGCAGGTACACACTTTATGCAAGTATAGTACAATACAGTAGGTCTACCAGTTAACTATATACTATACCCCCTACACTATAATACACTACAGGCATATTCCGGGTCCGTTGAACCTAACTGTCAGGTATTGTAGTGGCCACTGTTACAGAAAAAGGAAGAAGAGCATCGACTGTGTTTATTCTGGACGCCCGACGCCCTCTAGTCTCGTTAAGCGAAGGAACTCCAATTATTATTCTTATTATTATCCATCAAATATGAATCCGTACAGTGTTTCGTGCCCGAAGCATCACGTATGTACGTACGTTAGCACTAAGGTGCTGGTATTACGCACGTGCGTTACGCTTTGTCATACATCGAGTTCGCACGTGCCATTTTTTTATAGCGAATAGAAGGAAAAAAATTATAAAAAATTCAACGATTTCAGTATTTAATATCGTGAGAAGTCTACACCATGATTGTTATCAAAAGTCAGCTATATGTATTATTTTACGTAACGTCAGTCGCTCTGTTTTTGTAATGGATTATATTATTTTTTAACTCCAAGATGAATTCCTCTTTCATTTTTTTTTCAGATGGATCTTGTAGCTGGGTCTTCCAAAGTGCATCCATGCATCCTGCAGCAAGAACTGGGTTCCCACACTACAGGCTTTACCAGTCAGGGAATCTACGACGACACTGATATAGATACGTGTACATAGACTTTTATTCGTGTATGTATATATATGCATTATTTAAATCTGCACGCACGCACAGTAGTTTTATGCACACCGACTGCGACATGCTTCATTTATGCTTATATAAATTAACGTGGAATCCATATTCTTGTGTATATCTATTTAGGATTATATATATATTTTTTATTTGGTGTCACCTGAAGTCATTTCGTTCAAAAATTTCGCGATTTCCGGAAAACCTGCAACACTTCCGGCTTATTCGTCACGTGCCAGTCCTTTTGATTACAAGCTCTCGGTACCGTTTAATTGTAAGATTAAATCACGTAATCAGCATCAGCAATGATTAATACAGTCATTAACTGTTTTAATGTTTGAATATGAATAACCGTTTTGGAATAAAGAATTAAAATCCGTACCGGAAGTTAGACTTGATTATCCAAAGCTTTTATGGCATGTATGATAGTTATTGTTCTTTTGTTACAGTAATTTGTTTTTGTGTGCATAAAATATTGTTATTGTTACTTCATTTATTATACAGTCGGCGTTACGAATTTTGTCGGATGTCCGCGGAGATGTAAATATAACGGCGTCACGACGTAACGGCCAGCTCTGGTCTCAAGGTTGGTATTCCTGGTGCATTTTCATATACGTTATAATGTTATTTCGTATTCCGGCCAAAGTATGCCAGTGGAATAACAGTACAACACGCTGAGTGTCGGTCCTGTCGTGGAACCAACGGTCCTGCCCAGCTCATATAATTCTAAGCATACGCCATTGCTAGGTCAGTGCCACCTCAGATTATTCGGTGTAATCGGGTATTATCGGATATCCTCGGCCCCGCGCCGGAAAGCTTCGTGAACTCGACAGAAAACGTGGAAAGGTGTGTCGCCATTGAGAGGCGTGGATAACCAAAAAATATATGGAAAAACAAACGTATAGGTTCGAGTAGTGCCGATTACCTGAAATACCTTAGAAATTGATAACTTCTATAGTAGATAAGTAAGAAGTGAAAAATGTTTCATTCTTAGGTAGTTCGTGATCTTCGATTCGTATGTCTTTTATACGCTTTATATTTCATGGTTATTTCATTTGAATTGGATCGACGGTCAAATTCGTGTGTTGCTAATTGAGGTTCGTGATTTTGACAGTGTTCTACCTCGAATTAATATTTTCTGCAGCTACCATAATATAACTGTATTATATTGTTGTTATTTTTTTACACTGATTTATTATAATAAAGGGTTATTCTGTAAAAACGCACCACCTGAAGTTGGCCCGCGTCCATTTGATTTCTGTCGTAGAACCATGTTCAGGTGGTGCGTTTCTACTAAATAAGTCTATATGTCAATAATTTTTCATGATGTTTTTAGTGTTGATTTTTTTTTTTTCATATTCTAATAGAATACGGTGCTAAGTTGTTCGTAAAATTTTGTGCTGATCTACATAATTGTATTAGCATTATGTCTTACGTTGTTAATAACACAACATTTTTAAGTCAGACTTTACCAAAAAATTACGTGTAAATTGTTTTATAATACGAGCTCTCGCGTCATGTTGAAAATTTTTTCTCTTTTCCAAATTCATATTGAACAAGAAGTTTGTTTCTTCGTATTTTTACCGAATAGTTAAAAAACAGTAAAAAGAAGAAAGATAATATACTCGACTGCCAGTCAATATTGACTCTCAGCCTGGTCATAAAGGAGTCTTTGTTCATACAGTATCAACAACCCCTGTCAGGTAAGTTAAGTGAGACTAGGGTTTTATCTGGAGGCCCAAAAAAAAGGAATTCCATTCCAAAGAAATTGAGATTTAAAAAAAATTAAAAGTATTAACAATTTTTTATAGGTAGTTGCAGCAGATCGATTTTCAATAATTTCAATACATCAACCTTTCTTTTTGTTAATCCTTATATTTTCGACCACGCCTAATCGATTTTTATACAAAAAAACTAATATCACAATTATACATATCGTACAATATACGTGGTACCATATACAGTACAGTTATATATATATACAATATAGTGTGGGTCATTAAATCGAGGTTAGAAAAAGATCATCGGCCCGCACACTATGTCCGCCACGTGATCAGAGGTGGCTGAACGATAAAAAAAAAGAAGGTCGAGGAATCATGAAAAACGTAAAAGAAACATTCGAGAATATCATCTTCACGTAGCAATGGGCAGGTTCACATTCAACTTATGTAATACAGCTTTTATTGCAAGACAAGGCCAAGGTCTTGTTTCTAGTAAGCAACGTGTGCGGCCCCCTTAATGTCATTTCAGGACAATGGTAATTTGCTTTAATTACACGTCCTATCGACAGATGGCTAACGATTAATTTTAAATGATCTTTTTCCAGGGAGCAGAACAAGATTTTGTTGTGCGATCAGCTCAAGAACAGATATACAATTTTGTATAAGACAGATAAGAACAAAGAAAGAGAAGGATGCCTTCCGGTTACGGCAATAACGATTAGTGTCGCGAATTCGTTACCAACTTTATGGAAACGGACGCAATCGATTATTTTAATCGCTCGTGCGACAAACGAGCCTTGAGATTATTTTATTACTGCAAGAGTGAATGAAATTAGAAAATAATAATTGTATACATTTATCGTACACGGTAAGTGTAACGCCCTCTAATATTAATTACGTTGTTTAGATGTAATAATATTTATTTTAAACTTCACGTAATTTCGTCCAAAAAATTTTTCAGATAAAGCTTCTTACCTGATAAGGATAAGCGCCAGGCCTGTAGAAACTGCTTGTCGTCAACCCAGGATGACTCTTGCTGCTGCCGCATATGGACGCCATTTTTCTTCTTTTTTTCTGTCCAAATCTTCACAGTCCCCTTTTTCTCAGCACGTTTAATTACGTTAAGCACTCCTTTGATCTGGCATGATTACTGTCCAGAAATAAATCTATAAAAAGGTTTGCAAATTTCTTTTCAACTTTGAATCACGCGCCAAACTGTCTGGCAGTTACTTCCAGGCATTACGGAAATTTAAATGTGACATTCCCAGCGGCAAAATCCCGCGGATTACCAACAGCTTACGTAGGAGAGTCCAGCACAAATAATATTTATGCGTTTACCTGCTTACACGCTCACAAGGTCATGGCGACTTGCACGACGCCTGCTTAGCTTATGCGTACCGATGCATCGTGGGAAATCGCATAAGGTCGACGTCAAGTAATTACGAGATCTATGATACCTCAGTCATTCAAGATCAACGGATTGATACACTTTTTATATGGTGCAGGATCGTGAGAAAGTTCAACCTATTTTAAAATAAATTCTCAAAAGAACTCGCAGTAAACAATATTTTTCTCATCCATACAATCTCTATCCCACAAAAATCAGTAAGGAGCTAATACATTATTTTTATTTCAATAAATTTACCCACGTGACACTTTCATTAGATAATTTCACTTTTTTTATTATCTCAAATCATTCGACTCTAAATTATAGAAAAAAGAAACTGCACTTATGTAAAAAAAATTATTTTCCCTATGATCGATCCTTCAATTGTTTTTCTTTTTATTATCAATTTTATTTTTACTTTATTCCACGCTCGTGTACGTCTTCGCTCTAAGACGGTCAAGAGCCGACTGACAAGCTGCGATCTTCACACAGCAAGCACAATTCCTCATCTTCATTCTTCGGTACGTCGAGTGTATCCTGTCCCTCTCCGTCGCCCCTCCGTCCCTTCCCCTCTCTTGTGCCTTATACCGCCTTTCGGCTAACTCCATCACTTATCGAAAAATTAAAGAATTCTGACAAAGCCAAATTCATGATCCGGAGCTTTGACGAAGCGCCAAAGGCGAATATCAAGGTTTTTAAGACATTTTTTTTCTAGCCAAACCTAGGTACAAATACTGTATCCTTGGTTTTAACTCTCTTCACTTACACGTTGCAGTGAATCGTAGCAGCGTGAAAATTTTTTCACTGTCTCCTGTCTCATTGACACGCTGGTTACTACTCGAATAAACTGGGGGATCATCTACCTTCACCTTATACCTACCTGTCCTAGCTGTGTACGAAACAAGGTTTATTATGAACAGGCCTTATTTACATGTACGGCAATGGGCAATGCACAATAAAGCAAGCACTTAAGGCCCATTTAGACGAACGTTGCTTTGAACCGACCTTTTTCACAATCCGGCTTATTCTTATTTAACGTATACATACATTAAAAATTTGTTGCCTTTACCATATAGTTTGAATAATCACAATGAATATTCTGTAAGGACGCAAAATTTGCTAAGAAAATCTGTTTGGATTCTTGGACGCAATCTCTGTATAATTAGAATAATTTTTTTAGAGGCTACAAACATGTTTAAGGAAAAACAAGGTTTTTCATCCTTGAAATACACTTAAGAAAACGGTTTTACATATACATTAACAAAAATTCGTCCTTTATTATCAACATGGAATAGAACGAGACTTTGAAGTATCTATCAAATAAAATTGGTTTAATAGTCAATATAATAATTGTAAAGATATTTTAAAAAATATATTACAAATAACTACATCTGACACCATAGCTCATTCATACAACAAATTTGCATAAAATATTTAATTTTTAGCTGCTAAGTATTGCATAGAAATGGGGGTAAACATTTATGTATAAATATGAATTTTGTTTATTTACATTGATAATAGACTGATCATCAATATTCCACTTCCACCTAATTTTTTCATAAGTTTTTATATCATTTTCAATGATAGGTTATTTCACATTTTATATTCTGTACATATATGTATATAACTCTACATAAGCTTAGTATGCTTATAAACTATAGCGCTACAATATTAAAGTGCTGCGATACTTAGTTACATCAAGGTTACGTCATAACCTCTTACAAATAAGTAATATTTCGGAGACTTGAATTCCTCAGAACCTGCACAAGCAATACACGCGACGTTCTCACCGACTTCAACGCATGCACGAGACTCACGTGCCTTACTGATCCGAGTGTACCGTGTCTCTTGAGCTATTTTTCCAATGTCTCTTTCCCTCTTGTGCTTCCGTCTCTCCCTTCATCACGCTCTCTCTCTCTTTCTCTCTCTCTCTCTTTCTCACTCCTACTCTCCTCGAACCTCCCTCCTCTTCCTCATGGCAGTAAAAGCACGCAGCCATTGACCGCGGACGACAGCACACACACAAATCGCTCCACCATCCTCGCATGCGTTCCAGTTTAATAGTTGGTTCACTTGGCAATGATTATCTCAAAGTAATGGAAATAAAAAATAAGTCATCGAATCCTGTACGATGAACAGGCACTATAGATTTTTCCTTTAGTACGCAGTTCGACACTGTGTCGTTTGACTATTTCAAACGGTTTCGAGTCACGGCATAGGATATATGTTAATTAAGTGTGTCATGGATCTGACGAATACATATGGGGACGCGGCATTCAGTCTCTTATGGCAATTAACTATTTTTAAACGCGTCGGTTTATTCGACGAAACTGGCCATTCATTGCCACCTTATGACTCCTGGTGTCTAGTGTCATTTCATTTTAACGGACTAGATTTTCCGGATGACCTAGATGTATTAAATTTTATTTAGCTAGGTAAATTTATATATCGCGCTATCGTATGTATGTTCCAGCGAATTATTAGAACTTTAACATTTTTTTTTCGTTGGAATTGTTTTTTTATGGTAAACAATGAATTTTCACTTTTGCCGTGATATTTCTGTCTCACGTCACACAGTTAAAATTCTACAGTAATAATTTTTAAGCGCATTGTATGTAATGTAATTGCACAGCCAGCAAGTGTTAATAGAAACACGTTCTGGTAAAGGCACGTACGATGCCAACGCCGTCGCGCATAATATGTCAGCGTATTACTAGTTTACTTGTGCATAGGCATGCGCAGTGTGCTATATATATATATATGGATGTATATGCATCCCAGACAAAGCCAAGTATATACCAAGACAATTTAAACAAAGCAGCCAACCAGTCTTGAGAACTACGACGGAATGAGACTCGATTCACAAGTTTAAGTTTCCCACAGTACAGCGCGCGCAGCTTGCACACGTGGATTCATGGGATATATGTATATATGTACAAAAGAAACGATCGTACGGCGATTAAAACAATTATTCATCGGATTACGGTATTTCCCTCCCATTAAAATTAGCATAGTCGAGAATCGGCGCAAATAGATTAACTATACGACTTCGTGCTGACTTCAATCAATCTCGGCTGTTATGGTAACCATCGGAACGATGTCGTTCACGGAAAGAATTCAAATCCGAGCTGATCTGATGGTCATAATTAATTCAAAAAATGCGCGCCCACCTAGACGGCGACCTGACTGTAAATTTTAAAAAAGTAGATTCGTATTAATTATAATATCTAAAATTGCAATGGATAAGTATACACATATTTTATTTCATAATTATAATAATATTTGTCGTACTCGAGTTTCTTATTGTGTCATTTTGTTGTAAATTAAATTTATGATACCGTAAATGGATTGTATATGGATTGTTTGGTTTATGTGTTTATTTCTTGTATTTCTATCATAGATATCGTTTGTCCTGCGCATTTTTGTGCATTGGAATACAGTGTAGTAAGTTTTGTGTACGATACAGTGCGTGCCATTTCTCACAACAATAAACGGTCCGACTCGCAGAGGTACGCCCGGCATGTGCACCGGAATCCAGTGAGCGACATTCTAACGTTTTTCCGTCAGATAATCGTGTCGCGTCGCCATCTTGCAGTTATTTAAGTTAGTCGTGACTCCTTTGTCCAAAGAAGGGTCTCGGAGTTCGTGTATCTACGCGTTAGCGTTTTCGTACTACACGTAGAAAACAAAGCACAGCGAAAAATTATATGCACGTGCTAAGCCATCATAGACACAAAAGTGCATGTTATATCTTGTGCGAGACGATGGTGGCGCCCTCGCCTATATATATTCAAATTACGTAGCGGTAATTGCGGACATTACGAATGTTTCGTTCCTTGTCGTCGTTTCTTTTCTTATCTCGACATTTATCGCTAGACAGGTAGGCGTTGTTAAATGACGCGCGAGAACACAGATGGCGTTGCGATCGACCACTAAAAATATGAATTTTTGTATAGTTATTTGGCGTGAATGGAGTAACGGATTCTGTATAATATATTATATTTGATTATTTATAACCCTTAACTCGTGAAAACATTATAATTTTAGACATAAATATATTATACAATCAAGCAGTGACGTTAACTTCGTTATTTATAAAGACATCTTGTGGTGTATGGTGCAAACAAAGATTTTAAATGTTTAATTAACGTGGAGATTTGGTTGATTATATTTCAGGTACGACCACGTGGACCTTACGAAAATGTTTTGTTTATTTTATTCTTTACAGCTTCTCTAACGCAGTGTAATATTTAGAGATTTGTTCAAACACGGCCAAGTATACATATATTCACGGATAAGAAAGGAGATACCCTGCAATGTATTTCGTGGAATTTATCGGAAGTAACCGGAAGTTGGAATTCCTTCGTAAAATCAGAACAATGCGTTCTCACGCACGTATGTATAAATGTGTACGTGACCTTGGGGCAACTTTGCTCGTACACGCAACGCAAGGTATTGTTCGCAAGCAATGTGAACCGGTTTTTTGATGAACTTCTTAGAAGAAGATATTGATCGTCCGTAGGAAGAGAACGAGAGGTTGGGAGGGTGAAGGGGGTGGCAGGACGATCAGTAAATTTCAGAAACCAAATCGCATATAGATACTATATAATTTACGTCATATACTTTAAGTAGATCTTTAGCACCGATACGAAGATCTATAATGATCTATAAGCGTCATCTTAAACAGGTGATTTATATTTATTTTCATTTATTCCACTAATTCTTCAATAAACGTGTAGTAGTTTTTAAATCATATATTTTTTATCCAAATCTTTGCAACCAATTAAGGGACGGTGGACGTTCGGACGTCCAGGACGCCTGTGGATAATTATCAGACCCGTACTTTAGATTTATCGGAAATTTTGCAAAATCACTGAGGAGCGTCGTCATCCCTTGAGACGCCGTTGGCTCCCCACTGGACGTCGTAAACGCCGTCGCGCACGTGGGGGAATGTCAGGACGCCCGCGGTTGATTTTTGCAATGGCGTCAAGAAACCATGAAACAATAAACTACCTAAAGTATATGCCAATCGCGATTTCTGCGGCTACGCCATTGTATTATTCTTCCAATGCTTGGGGGCCTTCTCGTTACATTGCCGTTCGACAAGAAAATTTGCCTCTGAGGCTGCAAAGGGTTCGACGCAGTGGAGACCAGCACCCCCTTCTCGTTCCACCAATCTCTCTGGACCAATCCCTCCTCCCATCTTGATTTATCGGTCGACATTTTTTGTGCGATTCTTATTGGCCGTTTTAATACGTTGAATATTTAGCGGCCGCTTGTATTTCTTTTTTTCCCTTAGCCCTTACTTTAACGTGGATCAGCTGCGAAGTGGAAGGAATATGCAAAATTTTGTGAAATCGCTTCGGCAAGACGTTTCGTTCCCACGAATATTACTCCCACTACTATGGAAACCAGATTGGTAAAGTCCGAAGGGTCAGTTCTTTATTATTATTATTAATAAATTCATTGAAAAATTTGGTCTCATTTTTGAGTCATTATTACCAATATTACTATACGCCATTAACAACGCATGTGTAATTCGTTTATAATGACGAAGAGTTAAAGTGTAAAGAAAAATTATCAACTTGATCATTTTCTGTAGAATTACAAAGTTTTACCGAACAAAAAAAAAGTAATTTAAAATATAATTTGACAGCGACAATCGAACTTTTTATTTCGACTTTTAACTTTGTACGTTAATTCTGTAACAGTTCGATCCGACGGAATTTTTTGGAACTAAACTAGCCCGTTGAGAACTAATACGAAAACTAAAATCAGTATCAAACTGGCAGATGTATATTTTTATTAATGAATACATATATTCTGAACAATGCGTGTGTTCGATATATTACAATTTTATGTTAAACATGAAAACTTACATAATCATACGAAGAACATCACGTATGAACTTAAAGATGGTACTATTGAAAGGGTTAGCCCTACTTTCGAAAGATCAAAATCTCGAATTGTATTTTAAAAGTAAACACGAATACAAGGATTTGTAACTAATCGGAATAAAATTTAATAAATTGACTATCTATATACTCTAATACCTCTGACTTGATTTCAATCGATATTGTTGATCGATTACATTAAACACGTAACAAGCAGATCAGTCAATACAGGTACCTACCCTAGTAAAAATTATGTTTCATAAGTCCAAGACCTACCTAGCTGCCTACTGAACCAATACAACTGTATCTAGGACCTTGCCGGACTCTGGATTTTCATACTGAAATTTCAACTAGGCATATAACGCAATCAATTCTACTATCAGTTATTCAAACTCACGTAGAAGTCCAGCAGACGCATATATATTCAATATATCATACAAGGTCTACTTAATGAATTTTACGCGAGTTCAAATGGCAACGAGTAAACGTCACTCTTGCTGTATTACGTTATCCCCTAAGCCGCAGATTGAGGTATCAGAATATGTCAATCCTCGATTGACATTTATCGAAAGTATATCGTCAATGAAATTCTTTAGCAATGGCGTCGACTATCAATTGAAATGTTTCAGGTCGGAGCCCCAGGAACGTCCTTTCCAGTGACGGTCGATTTATAGATCTACGTCTTCGCAGTAGGTAATCCTCGTAGTCATCGGTTGGTGGATTGACCTTTGCGTAATAAAGTGCCGCAAAACCACTGTAGATGAGTAGCGCCGCGGTGGCAAGCTGTTGTGAAGCATTATCGTTATTTAAAAATTCGTTATGCCCGTCGACGTGATATCATTTGAAGTTTTATAAAAATCCCAAAGTATTTTTATCCTTGACTTGATTGTGGGACAGAAAAATATTTAACCCTCCATGTATAAAACGACATAAATATCACGACCAGTTTTGTTCAATGACTCGTTTGCCTATTACATTGCACTTTTGACCCACGTGGTCTATTCAGCTTAGGCTATGTCATTGGGATCTTGATTTTAGACCTACAGAGAGTTAAATATCCAACTCATGAATGGATAATGACGTAATGATGACTTACTTGAAATACGGCCCAGAATTTGTAACTTCCTTCATTGATTAGGAAATCATAATAGCCACCCCAGTAGTCATCGGTTGTTGCTGCTAATGCTTTCATGTCTTCATCGTGATGATCGTCATGAACATCGACGTGATCATCGTGATCGTCGTCAACTTCGTGATCGTCGTGATAACCATTCGGTTTCATTACATCATCCTGTCGTCCATGGTAGCCATAACGATACCATCGTGATTGTCTAATGACGTGAATAAGATTAATTTTTTATCGAACTAATATAAATTTATTGTTATTATAGAATGTATATTTCAAAAATTTTTTGGAGAAAAATGTCACATTCAGCCACTCTTTGTGTAACCGATTGTATAATAGCGTAAGAGATTTAAAAAAAAATTTTAAAAGCAATTTTTATTCTAACTCAGGTACCGGAAGGATTGTACGGTTGTAACTAAAACGGGAGTTGGAGTCGTCGTTAGATCTTCCGGTTCCCTCGTGCCGGTAATCGACTCCACTTCGGATGTTTCCGACTCTAGTGCCGATAACGATTGAACTGATATCGATAGTAGGATCATAAGACGAAAAAACCTTGTTTCCATTTTTTTTCTGAAAATATGACAAACAATAAATACATATAACAATGTCTGTACTGTCAATAATAATAATATCTCTCGTTGATTGTTCATTCATTATTCATGATCATTAATTTAGCGTGAAAGTTTATCAATGTAAGTAACAATGATATTTAAAAAAATTATCATTGCATTACCGAAGCTATGCTTTCTTGATACTAATGACGTCATGTCATTATTATCAATGATAATAATCACAGTGTAGATATAAAACGCAATGAATTTTTAAACAAAAATATTATCGCTCGAAAATGTTGAAACTTTATAGAAATATTTATAATTAGACTCACGCATCATTATTACATTGAGAGTATGTATTATTTATGTGCATGATTAAATTCCGGAAGTTACGTCAAGAGAGGGAACGAAGGTAAAATGACGAATCGGCGTAAGGTGGATATTATATCTTCCGGTTTGGAAAATCGCAACTTAAACTATTCAATGCCTCAAATCATTCAAAGCTATACGTTTGAATGATGCAAGGTCCCAGACACAAAAGTATACGTCATGGCTATCTCAAGAGATGATCATTATTAATTCGATGTCATCAAATTTTGCCGCTAATTATAATCATGGCACTGCGATACCTTGGCATTTGACTGACTATTTGGTTTTAACAGGAAGTGACCTCTAATGGCTTTATGCTGATTATAATGATAGAAAAAATATAAAGGATTCAAATGGAATTATCATTTATTGACTACAGTCAATAAAACATGTTACGTTAGTAGATTCAAAAATTATTTTATTTTCCCTATCGTGTATTGATACAATAAACAGTATTGGTCGTTCAGATTCGAAAATCTCCAATTCATATTATGTTGAATACAAACCTGTATAGTCAAATGTAATGTGTGAAAACGTCACACGTATCACTGAGTAACAATTTTTTAAATAAAAAATCTTTTTTTATATTATTCAACTCGATCAACACTCGTGCATTAAAATTTCACTTACAAAGATTATATGCTATTTATACATTTTTTTTTGCCTGTTGAAGTAATTAAAATAGAAACTGATACCAGACGACGATCTCGTAGAACACTTGATGGTATTAAAAAAATATTTTCAAGAAAATAATCGGATAAATTTATTCGATTAATTTTTCCAATTACAGGTTATTCGGCCTATTTTTTATACTGTATTTAAAATGGACTCCATGAATTCATAATGTGGAACCGTTCCTGACTAAATCTTATGAAGAACTGGACGATTCGACAACTCAGTGTTAAGTTCCAGTTGGCCTTCCTCAGATGACTGTAACTGTATCACAAGAAACGTTAAATAAACACTCATTTGGCGTCCATGTACTAATTGTTACCGATCTCTACGAACGAGTATTATGCCCTGAAGATATTTAGTCGATATAACTTTTCTAAGCAATTTTCTATTTGGATCATTTAAAAAATTGTACAATCGAGTATAAAACTGAGTCGACTAATAATGTTTTGTTATATACTCATTAAATCACAGTATTCATTAGTAATAGTATAATGCAATATAATTCAGAATTATATTTGTAATATTTCATTGTAATATATTTCGAATTTGTGCTTTTGAGGAAATAAAATATATTTATTATGAGTGTAATGAAGAGTTTAAAAAATATTGTGCTAGTAATTAATATGATATAAGGTATTAAAACATGTACAGTGTGATATAAATTTCATTGGTCTGGACGAAATGGATGTTGGACATTACATTTCCAATGTTTGTAACACGTGCTTTATGACGACCCAATTGCGTAAAGAACGGAACTAAAAAGTCAAACATCATTAGGCGGAAAAAGAGTTAGGAATCCTTTCAGACTTTGGTCAACCTAAATAGCTTTCAGTTTTGAGATGGTTTTTCAATACAGATCAATGGAATTTTTAAAGTATTGACCGATAAAATTGAAACCTCGTGTTGGACTAGATATTGCATTTCCTTCCAGCCTGTTCTATCTCGGACTGCCCTTAATAAAATGTTATATTGGCAACTACATTTTCTTAATTGTAATCAATGATAACCAGTGGGCTTCCATTTATTAACCATTACCTAGAATAGATAAACCATTTTTGATCATCTCAGTACCGTATGCGGTCATTGAATTGATCTGTTTGTCACTCTATTCCCTATACAGGGTGTCCTAATTTCATTAACACGGACGGATATTTCTGAAATAAGTAAAGATGGACAAACTTTTTTCATTTCGAAGTTTTGCCATTTCGAGGATGCAAAATGATGCTGATATTCGTTAATTCAGCATTTTTTTTAGCTAAAACAAGTATCAATGGATCTATACATTTTCGACTCCAATGTTTCTGTTATTACGATTTAATGTAAAAATTCTTTTTTATTCCTCATTTTCTGCGACGCATTCAGTTTTCAAGAATTCAAGAGCTGTTCGAATACATCGACTTCGACATTGATGAATAGTTAAATCGGGCATTGAAAATGTACAGATTCATTAATACTTGCTAAGGGTTTCCTCGATATAAGAGCTTACCCTTAAGAGAGATGAAATCTAGAATTTTTGTTATAAATAATTTTAATATAATTTTACTGTTACTTTCTTATTCGTATAGATGTGCTGAATCGTATTAAAATTTTCGTGGAAATAATTGCTGTCAAATTTAATCAACTGGACACGTCGTAATTATAAGAGTATGTAATATTACCGATTACAGTATTAAGTAAGTTTGTTGAAAAGATTATCGCGTAATGAAAATATATTATAACAGGACTTCAGCTATATCGTAACAGTAGTCAAGTAGCCTAAAACGGGGTAGCTATCTACTTGCTGCTACATACTTTTCGCTACTTGCTACTTGCTACTTGTGGCTGTCTCATATTAGACCATTCGATTAGCAGTTTGTAGCCAAGTCCCGTTGAAACTACAATACTCTAATCGGAAGTGATAATCATGTGAGGTACTGTCAGTGATGCGAGTTCAGTTAGAAACAAACACACTTGATCAGTTTACCCTGAAAATACAGGGCACTATCGATTTTTAGAAATGTATTCATTTTTTTAGACTAACTTTTTTTAGATAGACTAAATCTACCAGTAGGTGAACGCATTAAAAGACGGCTTCAGTGAATGGACACCCGTTTTAGAATTACTGTATATGTGCATGTATATGTATTACTGTTACTGTATTTACATGAACTCGTCCATTTACCGGTCAGCGCGTAATGATGCACTACGCAACTAGTACATTGCAGTGGATTTACTTCAGAAATAAATTATTTTTGACCATTTACTTTTGACGTTCTACCGTTTTTAAATTGAATTTGAGTTTATACTTGAGAAAGTGGAGAAGGCAGTAAATTAAAAATTTTCAAAGAGGGTAGATGCATTTAATAAATTGGATTGTAATTTCAATAATTATTTTTATATTACTATAAGCAGTGTTATTATACATGATATATTCGCAGAATTTAAATGGGTAATAAAATCAATATTAGTGACGTAATCGGTTTATGCAATTTTTTATTCATTACTATTGAAAGATTGTGAAATTACGGTATTTTACAATAGTTTCTTTTTCATTTATGATATATCTAATTTGTACACTAATAAGTAGCATGATATTAATTTGTACAAATACAGTTGAAATGGAAATTGAAATTTCACTCAATTTCCCTCAAGACGTTATTATACTTCGTTATATACAAACAGTTTCAAGTATATTCGCTTAATTCGATTCATTCTATAAGGAAAATTTTTTTAAATTATACAGTGTATGGCGTAATTGGTGAAAAGGCAAATAATACTCCAAAAAAGATTAGTTGCCTGATCATCATAAAAAAATATTTAAATTCAATTACAAACATTTTCGATCAAATTCCCTTTGAATGCCAAAACTCAAGATAAATTCTAGGCAATTTGTTAAAAAATGGTCTCACTCATTTTTCAAGTTCATTACCAATATGTCACTCGGTTAAAAAGAAAACTTGAGCAATGCAAATTGACTTGATTATCTTTTTGAAAATCTGGCGAAGACTTGAACAAAAGATCGATAATTCAATCGACGTATCAATATTATCGATCAAGAGTGCACGACGCGAATGAAATAGAAATAATTTTAAACAAAATGTGTAGTTCACGTTTGATATTCCATAGCTAAGAAATCCTTTCATATTTTTTGGCGGCACTTTCAATTCCTTCTAAAATTTTGCCAGTAAGGTCCCACCAGCTGTGACTATCAGAGTCCTTCATGCTCCTACCATGATTGGCAGCGGCAGCTACTGCTGCGAAATTGGCAGGGAAATTGATCTTGTGTCTGGTAACGCTTTTCAAGACTAGAGCCGCAATATAAATAATAAAATAAATACTAAAATACAATGGAATATACCACAATTTTTTGCCAATAAAATAATACGAATATGGCCTCCTGTTTAAACGCTGATCCATCATTTCCGGTTTCATAGTGGTATGATCTTCCGGTATATGATCATATATTATGTCATGTTGATAATCATGATCATGATCATGTATATAGGGATCGTCGACAAAACTGGGATGATCAAAATGTCCTGCATATTCAATTGGCTTCGGTGGCAATTCGCCACCGTAAATCGGACGGGAACCAAAATTAGAGGAATGCACCTGTTGCGTGAATTCTGGATCATCTGGATGATGATCATGATAGTCCGGTGGTCCATGGGAATCCGGCGTGTAAGAATCAAGCGAAGGTCCATAGGAATCTGGAATCTGTAATAAAAAAAATAACCATATACATATCTATATTGTTATTTACATACTCTACAGCATATAATAACAGAAAATTGTGTACCTTTGGAATCGTGTCGGACGGCGGCGCATAACTGTCAATGGAACTAGGTGGTGGATTCGACATTGGTTTCATTGCGAAATAATCCGGAGGTTTGTAATCGTAGGAACCCGGGAAAACAGGTGTATTGTCAAAATTAGGTGGACCAGAGTTATCCGATGAATCTGAATAAGAAGACGATGATGATGATGAGGACGAGGAGTCTGATGAGTCCGAAGAATCCGCTTGATGCTTTAGGCTATTCGAATGTGCGATGTCGTGTTCAAATATAGCTGGGGGATGAAATCTCTCCTGAGCTCGTGTCTTGCCTGCCAAACTATTCATTTTGGATACCATTTCCAGGTCCAACGTCGTGTACCTAGCACAAAAATGACCAGGAAATAGTGGGCGAACAAAAAAGTCGAAATCATCAAAGACGATAGCGACAAAATAATCAAGTGAAAAAAACGTATAATAAATCACTTTTTCGTAGATGGATAATCAACTGCCTCCCCATTATGCAATTGAGGCGTCTTGGGGGGTACGTAAACTGGTGACACTGTTATGCTGATATCCTGTCCACTTCGGCCTTCGTTGTCTGTACTGGTGGTGCCATTTTTTGGTTTAAGAAGACTGTAAAAAAATTAATGATTTTTAATGATGATTTTAATAATTTATGAAATTGATTTTTAGAATATTGATTAAGTTCTGTTTTTTAATTTTTATATACTTTACCTCATTACCCATGACAATGGACCATTTGATGCTTTAATCGGTTCTTCGCCATTTCGTGATATCTTCGTATAGGAGACTGTTTCCGGTAACGTTGCTGAAGATGCCAATCCTACCACCAGCAGGTACATCGACGCTTTGCGCAACATCTTCAAGATGATTCTCACGGATGAATGACCAGAGCACCGTGTTTTACTAACATATATAGACTCGTAACTGTTTCTGGTATGAAGTCGGTGGGAATTTTATTGTCCCATACCGATAAGCATCTGTGAAGTTATTTTATCATATTTTGAACTTGAGACACATCGGTATTCTTTGAATAAATTTTTATTCTGCCTATTTTCACAGTTGATTGCGGTATATTACTTTACAGAAATAAATAAATAAATAGATGTTGTTAATGACATTCTGTATTTTTATTTCTATTGCAATATTTTTTGTCTGAAATTATTGGAAAATTAATTTTTATACTTTCTTTAAATTATTAACTTTTTATAGTCATATATATATTAAGGTTCGGTGATTTTTTCTACTGTTCATCTACTTCCTAAGATTCAAAGTTTTGACTATTCGACTATGTGACTGAATGTCAAGACATCTGCCGGGTTGAGGTTCAAACGCTAATTACTCGAACTGACAAAAATTACTCTAACACGTTCGACAAACTATAACAGACCGTTACAGATGCATTTTCACGTGGAATTACAGTCGAGCAACCGAAAATGTGTATAAACCCGTTCTCTTTAATAAAACTAGTCCAGAATTTGGATTTCGGTATGTAAAAAATAGGATTTTTATACATGTAAAACACGTTACACTTGTACTACCAAAATAAGTTTTACCGAGCATAAGAAGCAGCTACCAAGCTCTAGTTCAATGCAATAACGAAAGAAAATGATACAAAATCAAATTCAATAATTGATTCGAATGCGATTTACTGTCTCTCAAAGTTTTTTCTTCTTTTTTTCTTATGCCTCTACATTCCCTATATGATCTCTAAAAATGTGAGACTCTGCACTCGCCTGTATTTAAATTTTCGAACTTCTAAACTTCACATCATTATTCCCAGATGACAATAAAAAAAACGAAGGTAACCTAACCTAACCTAAAATTATCTCGTTGTTACCATCTTCTAACTCCAAAACCATTTTATAAGCAAAATTAACCCTGCGAAGTATTTCTGGGTATAAATTGCACAAGATGACAAAAATTATAAAAAAATAAGCTTCCTGTCGTTAACGATTCCATATAATAAACATACTATATAGAAGTTCAATATCATAATATATTAATATCATTATATATTATCAATACCTTGTTTTATTTTTGGAATGAACATAAACATAAATATGATTTTTAATGAAACAAAGAATTTTACATGCGTTATACAAATCAATTGTCGCACAATTATATTTATTATTTAATATACATAAATAATTAAATATTTAACACTTGTGAACGTTTTCAACTTCGTCTATGGATAACATTTACTGTACACAATATGATCTGGCGCTAGAAACTCTATGATTGGCTTTTCGTCAAAAACGATTTCTTTATTTTGAATCGAAAAGTAATAAATCTCTGCATACGCTTTATTATTCGTGAGTCAGAAATGAAAAGAATACAAAAATAATTATCTACTTTTTATCATCAGGTTCCTTCTCGATAATGACGTCACACTTGTCACCGACATCATTTTCAAAATTTGAATTCGTCACACCCTCGTAATTTCTTCTTCTCGCAAAATTATCTAAATTTGACTGACTCCTCAATTTAATCGAATCCAATTCCCCCGATTTCTCGATATTTTCCGTTTTGTCCGTTTTCCCAAGATTTTTAGCATTATTCAAAATCTCAATATCCTTAGATCCAGCATCCAACTTCTCTTCCAGCTTGAAGGCTTCATTATCGATTGCATAAATGTTGCCCTTGCTCACGTTACCAACTACCGTTTCGCCACTTTCTAATTCAATCTGATTTTTTGGCTTCTTTGGCTTCTTCTTCACTATATCGTTACCCTCTACCTGAGGACGCTTTTTCAGGTAAGCGGCATTGAAGATGAAGTACATCAGTCCTGTTATCAAGGACACCGCCGCGAAAATTTGATAAGTGGGTCGAGTGCCTAATGCCTTCATCAAATATCCGCCGATCAAACTTCCGGATCCTTTGCCTGTCGAACGATTTGATTACGTAAGATTAAATGTACATACAAATTTTCGAAAATGAAAAAACTTACCAACGCCGTAGTAGAGCCCACCAAGTAACCCTTGTATGGAACTATCCGTAGTAGTGCTTGACAGCTTAGCCGCATATGTCACAGCTGCAGTGAAACTTAAAGATGACGTAACAGATTCCAAAGCCTCGAAAATCAAGCATAGCCAGGGATTGTAAATCACAGAATATCCTAAAATGATAAGAAATATATTTCATTACTTTGACAATGATACATTTTCGCATTTAGAGATAACAGTCGTATCCACTTGATTAACCCATGACTTAAACTGCAAATCAACTTTTTGAATTCAAACTAAAAACTTACCCATAAGTCGAACAGCGTAAAAGATAAAGCCAATGAAGAGAACATTGGCATGACCTATCTTGCTGATGATTGGGCCAGATAAAACAAGCAACGGGATACCAGCTATGCCACCTACAGTTATTGTAATACCCATGAGTGATCTGGACGCTCCTAAATCTTGTAGAAGCCAAAAGAGGAAGGACTCAATGTAACCCCAGGCAGTACCTGAAATATGATTTTTTCTTAAGGATATGACATTTCGATTTTTCCAAATTTTTATATAGAATATTTATCCAATATTTATATAGAAATAAAAATTGTGAAATAATATTATATAATATGAATATCCTTAGACACAGTATGAGTCGTATTTGTGTAATAACAAATACAAAGATCTGGTAGAATAAATTTACTTGAATATGTATATATTAGTTATTTATATTATAATTATATAATAAAATTACCTAAAACAAAACAAGCGATGAACAGCGCGGCAAGTTCGATATTTTTCAAAACGCTAACTACGTCTTTGACTACGTCACTGGCGGGTGATTTAAACTCAAGGTTTATCGCCAGCATAAGAAGACCAGAAGCGAGCTTCAGTGCTGCATAGAGATAAAATGCAGGCCTATAAAGAAAAAATAAAGTTTTTTTTTAAACTTTGTTTAAAGTGGTTACTTCTATTATCGATATATTGTGTAAAGTGTTTTCAATACCTAAAATCAGTATATCCTTTTCCGCGACTAGCATAGTCAATCAGTAAACCCGACAAAGGGGATGAAATCATACCGCCGATGCTACCATATATTCTTTGCAATCCGTAATCAGCCTTTTGTTCACGCAAAATGGCGATCACAGCACCCTCGAACATAGCGAAGGCAGTGCCGCTGATCATACCTAAAAAAATACCAAGATAATACATTCTTTTAAGTAAAATTAATTTTCTTGATTTTTTCTATTTAATTACTATTATATGAAAAATATATTTTGCTCTGTACAACAATTAGGCATTTTTTATGGTAAATAAACAACTTTCTTTTCTTTCTTTACTAATCGAAATTAGTTACCAATGAAAACTCTGATTGCAAGATAAAGCCAAAACGTCAGTTGTACGTCGTACTCAATTTCCATCTCCTTGTTCGAACAGACGTCCTTGCGTGGGGCCGTTAAAATACAACGCTTGCTACATCCTTCAAGGTAGAAAGACTTGTAGGGTTCTGGTGAAACTGTGTAATTGATTAATGAGAAGCTCAGAGCTACTTTATGTCCCAATGCAACTGGTTTGTCGCACTTTGGTTTCCGAAAATTGTCATCGTTCCAGGCGATCTCCTCCACCATGTATCTTCTTTTATTTTCAAATTTATCTATATCGGTTGGATCCAGTGCTGTCATCTTTGACTTGTATGAGTAATAATTTATTTCGTGCGTTTGATTGTACTATAATACAAAATGATTGTAATTTTACCAATTTTTCGACTATAACGTGATAACTTAAAATATCATAACAGACATTTTTCGATTTATAATCGAGCCGTGACATCGGTATCACAATCAAAGGACTCCTTTTACGTTATAACCCGTAAGAAGATGGCCTCCCAAAAACACACTGATTTCACGGCACAATTATACAATAAAGTTTTGATAATTTCATTGCTTACATTACCTTGTCATTTTCATCGGATTTTCCGAAAGTACAGAGGGTGTCATTTCCATCGTGTAAGTCCGTCAATTCCCGATTGGATACAAAAGTGGAATTGTTGAAAACGCTCATATCATTTTCAAAGTCGGTACATAAAAATTCATAAAGCTGACCAGCAGGAAAATAGAAAGTGCTTTTTGACAGTTGTCGAATTGACGTTTTGTAAAATTCATTGTTTGTCAACTTTCTGTGCTCCCTTATATCGTCTGTGTACGTAAGATACTGAAAAAAATAAACAGGAATTCTTATTAGATATCATGCGGTATATGATTTTTATTACACTATTTCATATTATGGACACCATTTCCAATATATAATATTGATAAGGATCGGCATGAAAAATAATCGAGAAAATTATGATGAAACATTCTCTATACTTTCCTTCTATGAAACATTTTCGTTGTTGCAATGTACCTTGGGCAAGTCAGCTTTCGAAATCGTGTACTTGTATGAAGAATTAAGGCCAGTCGACAAATCGTAGTGTTTAATCACATACGAGCGTGACATAAGTATAGCTTCCACCTCAGAGTCGTCATGCAAATCAACATAGCAAATGTATCTGAAATAAAATTATTTAAATTTGAAATAAGCTAAGCTTCATTTAAATAGAATTAATACATTAAATATAATATATATATATATTTTTGCTGTTCGTGTCAGTGATCTTATATTTTAAACTTCCCGCTCACCCGCAACTCTCTAGCCTCGTGTTGACTTCTGGCGCTAGTTTCGTTTCGCAAGGATAATTCTGGTTCATGGTGTATAACAATCCTTCGTTATTCAAGGGACAACTGAGGTCCATGATAACACGTTCTGGAAATTGCACTGTCACTCTGCCAACCGGAACTAACAGTAGCAGAAGCGCCGCACCTCCTCCTAGTGACGAGAACAATGATAATAAAATCTGAAAATTTAAAAATGAATTTGAAAAACAATATAACATTAATTTTAACGGTAACGAAAATAAAATAAAAAAATATTGGGTCATGCTTTCATTTTTTAAGAAGAATATAAATATAACGTACTCACTTTAAAGTTTCCTATACGATCCGCCAGTAGACCTGCCAGTGGCGGCATCACAATGGCTACAAAAGGAGTTACAGCACTCATAATGGCAGTTTCCTCTACATTTATGCCCAGCTCTCTCATGTGGATTGTTAAATATGGATAAAGTACGTACAGGGCTAAAAAAAGAAATTTGATTCTTAATATTAATTGTTGCCAATATTACTTAAATAAAACAACACAGAGTTAAGAATCGCGGTGAATGAGTAAATTGAAAATTTATAAAATAATACCATCAATGAATATTATTCATCAACCTAGAACAAATATTAATTCATTTATTACGCACTTGATGCTTGGACGAAGAATATTAATTTGAGAGGAAGTAGCTCCTTATGCCGGAAGTCCTTGATGATCCTCCGAAAGAAGCTCTTAAGCAGCATCATTATTATTTCTTGTATTGGTTTCCTTGTGAAGATTCGTGAAAGGATTGTCAATTAAAAAATCATGAATAGTGAATATCCTTTGGATTAGATCATAATGCGTCTCGAATTAAAATCTGAAAAATTATATAAAAAATATAGAATAGCATAAAAAATTAACAAAGAAAAAACACAGTTAAATAAATAGGTTACGTTATTATTCATAATTAATTATCGCCATGAAGTATAGATTAAACGAATAAAAATTATTTCTGTCTAATACAACCGAGCACGCAATTACTTCCGATGGCATTTTCAAATGATTTACAAGCGAATGACGTTCGAATGGCCATGCCCATGGCAATGAATACCTCAGATTGTACACAATGGTATGGCTACGTGCGTAACGTGACATTTACGTAAGCATACGTGCCATTGTACTTCTACTGGATTTCGCTTACGAGAAGAACTACTTTTATGATTACCTCCAAAGAGACTAGTGTTATCAGACAATTATATTTTTTAAAGATTCTCAGGAATAATTTGTGCATTTCCACAAAACAAAAACCGAAAATTTAATTTAAAAAAAGTCGATTTTTTGACACGTGGTACGCGTACAATATCAAGATGAATATCTCAATTCAAGCTAATGAGACTGATTTTATCAGAGATGATAGAAAGTAGGGGTTGGAAAGAGAGAAAAATTGAATTTTGGCTTAACAAAAATATGAAATAAATGGATACTTTGACGAAAAAAGTGATACAAAAATATTTAAGACGAAATATTAGTATATGTTGTAAATTGATATTTATCTTGGTAAAAAAAAATCCGTACCCTTACTCCAGATGGCGTAGGTATAACACTCTCAGAATAGTCTAATTTTAATTTCAACAATTGAAACAGATACTCGATATTCTCAATAGATCTCAGTAGATTATAATGATATACAGAGAATTAGTGTGTCTGTTCTAAATGAGATGCTCAGTACATTCTGAAAATATTCTCTGATAGATCCGCAATGTGGACAACACGTTGAAAGTACTCAGTCTCAAGCCAGTGTTAGTCCTACGATGAAGCCTTGACAGCTTTGGTTACTTTCCCAAATTGACTACCAGTACTATGAGTATCGTCGTTTCTCTGTTTTTACTTTTATAGAATTGAGTGAGAGATAAACATATTTACAGTATAGACAATAAATTTCGCAAATTACCCATAGCGTGTTTGGGATTTTATATGGTTAACAGTATACCTAATTATAAACCCTTTTCAACTGCGCTTGAAACTACATGTTTAACAAATGTTGAATTACATGTCACAAATTTAGGCAGAACGTGATATTAGGTTGGGTTTTAGGAGACTTACATATGTGTCGGTTCGTAAAAAGATGGCCCCTCAAAGAGGAACTGATGTTGCGACCCAACTATACGATGAGTTATTGTGTTAAACAAAGAATTTTCATAATTACGAAAAACGGAGAACTAGCTTAGGTAAATGTATACGTCCCTAGTATTTTTGAAATTAGTATAGGTTAACTGGAGACTGAGTATGTAATTAGAATATGCTGTACACATTTTGATTTTATCAAAGGATATCTTCAGAATGCATTCAGCATTCTTTTGAAACAGATAAGTGAACGCACGTCAGTATATACGTATATCCTGTTTAAACACTGTGAGAACGTCCTCAGAATATAATTTTGCTATCTGGGACGCTTATTGCAGTTTAAAAATTGTAGTTGTAAGTTTGTTCTATATTCGCAAGATGGTAGTTAGTATTGCTCCAAAACAAGTTACATAAAAATGAATGATGCAAATAGCAGGAAGAATCATACAAAAACAAATGTATCATCATTAAGCAGATCTCTTGTCCGTATGGTTTGTAAACTTCAACAACGTAAGATTTAGACGTAACTGACGCTCTGATTTCAAATTATCCTTTTGTACCAATTTTACGATAGTAACAACCAGAATCCTCATTGTTATTATTGAAAAATAGCACGATGTCAATGTCAAAACGTAAAGATTTAAATTGCGAGAAAAACTTCGTGATTTAACCGAAAATTGCCGGACTTCTGTAATTACTTGAACATGCCACCGCTACATTTATGGCGGCGTGACAATCGCCCGTTATAAAACTATTACATAACGCGCGCGATGTCAGACCTTGCGGCCGTTGAATGTCGTTAACTATTTCCTTCCTGAAGTTCTTCAAGTAAAATCTCTCAGTAATTTTCTTCGATTATCAATATTCTCTCCTTGAGTATTACGGCAACGTAAATTATTGCTTAATCCGTTATCGGGAAATAAATAAAATTCAATATTAAATTAGTAATGAGATAATAATATTTCTTGAAAATAAAAATCAACTATTTATTTCGAATGATACCGTTGGCACTGTGTCAAATTTACAGTAACATTTTACCGCTTTAATTAAACTTTCTATTGAACGGACCTTCGTATAGTTTAAGCACTAGTCAAAGTACGTGTTTGAGATTCCATTCCTGGATAAGTTCCTAGTATTAATGGCATCCATTATTGAAAGAAGAAGGCTGGGGTATGTAATTGACATTGCATGGCGGAAGCAGGAAGCACATGCATGGGACGTTTTTCTGCTTTTTTTTTTAAATTCAAGGTTCAACACGTGAAACTCCACGTGCAAACGTGCACGTAGTACAAATTTTTATATAAATTCTTCAGAATCAATAATCGATTAAGCATAATCAAGTTCAAATCAATAAATTGATCCAATATCAAGTTTAAGTTTATTAAATGAAATTTAACCTGATTAAAATTAAATATAGTTTTGACCAACACCGTACATACTATACTTATTGGTTTACGAGTATATACAGTATTACCTATATCTAAGTATATGTTTTGGAGGACAAGTCATGGAATAATTTTTTTCATACCCTCATTAATTATTTATTTTACCTTGCGAAAAAATTCATCAATCGAAAAAGCTAAATTGCCAATTTTTTGTTCTTTATCATATAACCTACAAACCGCTTAGCATATGTGTTCAAAAATGTTCGTTCTACGCGTTCGTAAATACACGACTAGAATTTGACGACCGATGACAAATGATTTTCAAAGAGTCCAACGTCCAGTGAGTTCGCAAGACTCGAAAGATGAATTAGTGGAAGATTTGGGTATATCAAAAGGTCAAATAACTTTCAAATAAACAAAATTTAGAATTAACAACACCTGTCAAAAAAAGAGGCGCCAATTCTTCTAGTCATTCAGTACCAATGGCCTCCGTATGGCCACGCGCATGCGCGCCACTTAGTTCAGGCACACGTAAGTGCACATGTGTCAGTTGTAATAATCCAGAAGTGTACCGGACAGTACAATCTAAAGAGGTCCAGCCAATTATCCATTTTATTCGATTACATTTGACGCACTCACTGACGCAGTCGTAAGCGGAACAAAAACCCACAGTAGGTAATGCTGCCTATGGAGCGACACTTTTCCCGACTGTACTAATCCCTGACATTTTAAAAATCACAGAATTCTTTATTTCTTCCATAAAAATTTTCGGTCTCCATCCCCCCAATAATTATTTAAAAAATTTATTTTACGAGATATTCGAATCAAATAATTGTTTCACGTCCTTACAAATATTTGACATGAAGATATCCATTAATATTTATTCTTAATATATATACAAATCTGAAAAGGCAAACAGCCGGTCGTTGCGGCCAAATAAACACAATGCCGTAGTGCCGTTCTTCGTGGCAAACTCTAGCCACTTTACATAGCACGATAATTGCCAACCATAATGATATATCCAGGATGATAAATAATGTCGAGGATATGCACACTGTTATATGCAGATTGCACCAATAGCAAGGAGCCATTACAAGATTCACATCGGACAACGACTCATGAAGTATTTGATAGACATGGCATTGTTCCACTTAAATATATTTATGAAAGAATCATTAAAGATTATCTACGGCTGTTTCTCTTATTGCTATTGTTCTCCTTAATATTATCATAACTTCAATTTAACTTTTTTTAATTTTTCAAAATATATACAACTTATCCCCGTTCGTGTTAATATAGAAAATTTTTTAGGTATTAAAAACACTGTTGCAACAATTATATATATAAATTGTTGAACAGTTCTTTGAACCGTTTTTATTATTGCAGTTGTTATTGATAGTTAATCATGTTTATGACGAGGTTCTGCGTGTTGGTAAAATTTTATTGTTCCTACGTTGCCTGCACTTTTTCTGCAATGGCACTGATTTTTTATGACGAAACCGTCGAGACGAATGTGCGCGATAGTCGAATGATTTATTCTGGAATTTCTACGCGGCCGTCATTTTTATCGTAAGTGAACAGAAAACTTGAGATACCATGTAGATACGTATACATATATTAAGAATGCATCGTTGCTTTATCAATAGAAAATGAAAATATTTTTAGTTAGCATTATACTAATCTATTTAATAGCTTTTGGTAATTGGTTTTTTCCTTTGAGATACACGCACTGTGCGTGATACGATATTTATTCAATTGAATGTACGATATATTGTCGTTCAATAATTGTATCGATTATAATTTCAGTAACAATTATATAATGAAATAATATATATGTATACTGTGATATAATATACTTTGATTATATAATATATATATTTTTGATCATAAATACGGTAATGTATTATACTATTTTAACAGTATCTATAGATACAGATATTTATATGCATTTGTTATAATTCCTTATGTACATACGTTACAATTATCTTTCCGTATACACGTGCATACATTGAGCTATTACTATGTAAATATTTCTATAAAATTAACAGTAAGGTCATCGCTTTTCACGGTACACATTATATGCACATATCTATGTCATATGTAATAAGGAACATATTTTTTTTCTAACAGACTATATTTAGCTTTTGAAAATGTCTGTACATGTCGCAAAGTTTCGAACATGATATATTTGTTACTAATACAATTTCGACAGTATGTGGTTATGTGTAAACTGATTCTATTGCAATCTACGGTTTGCGCAATACTTCCTAGTAGTGCTCGGTTACTCCTGAGACACCCTATAGTAGAGGAAATACGGTACTATATCGGATTATTGATCCGTGATCGATTTCGGACGCGGACTATACGCCGTAGAGTCAAATAGAGTCCGTTACTCTTGCTAAGACTTAATTTGTACGTTCTTAATTAAATGTGTCGTCGTTATCATTTTGGCTTTGGAAAAAGTATTTAAACATTTCTACGATATTCTGTTGTTTTCCAAAATCAACCATACATCACTTAGCATAACGGTTCGACGAAATTAATACAATCCGATGGAAATACTAATTGAGAGTGCCTTTTACCTCACTGTAAGTTTAGTATGTGTATAAGTGACGGGGAAAAAATATTTAACGATTTGGCCAGCAAGAGATTTAATACTCATTTTTACAGCGCTTAAAATCTACAGGTGAGTTTAGCTTTGGCAATTAGAAAGTTTAACGAATTGAAAAAAGGGACCTGACAACTTGTACTTCCTTACAAATTTGAAAAAGGAGTATCACAGTAATACATTAATCATGTTGACATCGGTAAAAAAATAATTAAAAAAAAGAGAAAACATTTCTTAAAAAGTTTTCTAATCGCCAGTTCACGTGTAATTATTTTATTCATGCGTACTTATAACAAGTGATAAATAGGTGGTATAGCGTTAAGCGTAGAAATGTGGGGAAAAAATATTCCTAACTACCACAAAATAGTCTCACTGACTGTCACGTCACTGTCAATAATATTTTTTATCCCTAATTTAAAAAAAGATTATTAAAATTTGTATAGTCCGACTACGACTCAAACAAAGAATTATATGTTTCAAATTTTGCTTTCACTGTTCCTGAATGTTCGGATAAAATCGGGTCAAGTGCATAGTCGCTCTGACTATCCAATGTGAATACGCTTGCACATGTATATAAGTATATATATACACCTATACTCAAGAATGCATCATTGAAAGGAACTCACGAATTACTTTATTGCTATTCGTATATGTATCTCGCGTACAAATCAGCCATCTTACTGACACGCTGAAGTACGCGTACGTATGTCAACTGACAACTACGTAACAGTCGTACAGCCCTTTCCAGAAATAATAGTCCTATTCAATACACGATTTATATGCAAATTTTTTAAAGCGACTAATTTATTTGTTTTTACTTCCGATTGACAATCATTCGAGCTCGTTTCCGTTCGCTTCCTTTATTAGCTAACCGTATGTCTCTTAATGTTTTGTCAATGCAAATATTATCCCGTTAAATGGGTTACCGGAAATCGGTAAATTTACAATATCTAACATTGAACTATATTTTATTATACATTACAGGTATGGATGCACCGTTAGAAAGGATACTTGAGGATACTGTTGTTTTTTTCAGGTATAAAAATAATTCTTGTCAATTATGTAATTTTCGTTTCATGCCTGTTATTATTTTACCACTTGACGTTGTGGTTTTTATTAATTAATAGAATTGATCAATAACTAATTTTTTTATAATCTCATTCGTTATCAATTAATTGACATAAAGCTCTAATATGTATTTTTTTTATAATACAAATTGGAATTTTTTTTAATTAACTAATTAGTCATGCGTAAGGTTTACGAAGCAAAGTGCCCGTAAATGTTTGAAGTCGAGAAGCGTCTTGTTCCGTAAAGATGATAAAAATCGACAATTTATTCAAACTATCAATTGTTAGTGCAAAGACGCAGGTCAGTAAGTCGACAGAATAAATAATAGTTTTGACGTAATCCCTATAGATTACATGTTTTTAGATAAATGAGAAAGAAAAAATAAATTTTTCTGTATTTTGATTTTTCGATATGTGGATATTTAAATATTTTATTGATATTTAAAGATGTGATTAATTGAATTAAGAGAATAATATATTCGAATTATTATATCAGGAAATTCGTATATTCCTCATATAATTGATGCAGACTTACCGCTGTGTCTAATTCCGTACTCTAAGGAACTACAACGATTCTTCACAAATAACCAGGACTGATTGAAAATAAGTCACAAAAATCGTTAACACCTTGCCGATTTTTATTTTCATATAAATCTGCCGTGCTAATTATACGGAATAATGAAAAAAAAATTATTACTGTGACCGGTTGAGAAAACAAAAAATAACCAGCACAGCTTGTACAAAATTGAATTACAACGACAGGAAAAATCGTGAAAATTTTTTCAATCGGCAGTGTGGCATCTCTGATACAAAAGTTAATTCCTTTAATATTGCTTTTAATAAAAGAAATACGATTATTACACACAGATAAAATTACATTAATCTATTAACGAATCTCATTTAAAATTTGAAAAAATCAGTAAGAGATTTTCAACGCGGATCCGCACGACGCGATGTTAAACGCGCAACTGGCTCTTGACGATCGTCGGACTTGGCTACCACCACAACCCACTTTTCAATATGCCGATTGGCTTGTACAGTACGGTTAAGAGTATCAGTGTACATACGCGTTTTATACTAACCGTCTATACCGATTCACTACCTACTTTTAGGCAGTTCGAACGATTGTCGCTTAGTTTTCCCTTTGGCTTTTCAATATATTGAAAATTCGGTGAAAACGGTTTAATTTATGTAACGATTATTGGCTTATATAATATAATAATCTTCTAATTCATTCTTTTGTCAAAAATCGGTGTAGATACCGACTAAAGACCGAAACGTTAGAATTTTTTTTAAAAACGTTTATTTGGGTGCATCTGTCAATAGCTGACACCGACATTATAAATTAATGTATCATATACTCACATTCTGTGACATTGATAAAAAAATTATTGTAATTACAAGCATTCTTTAATTTTTATATTTTCTTTCCGTACTCCCTTTATCAATCCTATAACGTGTTTAGGCATTTTAAACTTTTTACTAGATTTACGAAGAATTATTAATGGCAAAAAGGTAAATTTTATATTCTATTAAAATTTATTTACTGTACCTTTTAACATGCTGATTGGAAAATTTACTTTTAACGAACGAAAGATTACTATGGTAATATAAAAAAAAATCAATATGACAAGATGTCCCGAGGTTACTATTTTCGCAGTAATTCTTACCGCGAACTTTGCAGCAATTTTTAGCATACAATTGTCTCCGTGTATTATTATGATTATTTTAAATCATGCATTCACTCAATTCATAATTTATTACTATAATATAACTATCTACAGAATCTATTTATCTATGGATCAAGTATAAACTGTTATTATTATCATTATATCTAACAACAGCTGTGTGCATAAGCATACGAAAAACGCATGTATATTCATGAAGAAATACTTTAGATAAAAATTGTTTACCACGTGCCTGTATACGCGAAAATTCAAATAATGCTAAATTGCATCGAATTGAATTTATTACTTCCGCCAACAGTATTTATCGCTTGTTTGGTATCATTATATTTAAAAAAAAATATGCTGTCGTGTTTTTTAATTCGAACAAAATTAAAGGTATAATAATTCCTTGTATAATTTATCAACGAAAACCCAGTCTAGTGTTATTATTTCCCGTATAGGATGAAGTCGCAAGGTATGTTTAAGCATGATGGGACTAGCATAATAACCTGAGTCTCTTGGTAGATTGATTATTCTACTAAGTTTAACAAACGTTTTGTGAAAGTTGTATTGGAGTGATGGAATATTCTCTCGTCATTAAAAAAAATGCGAGTTAACTCATAGATGAGAAGACATATGTACGGATGTAGAAAATCGTGAAACTTGTTCTGCAGCCTCGGGTGCTCTTTTTTATTCTCACGTTGAGCCAGTGACATGAGCCTGTTAGCTAAGACAATTGGTAAAAATCATTCAATGCTTAAACAATTTTTGACAACATAATTTCTTTCAATAAATATGTGTAAAATACAGCATTTGAATTATGCATACTATTTTATTCAAGTAAGAATAATTCTTTATCATTTGTAAATAGCGCTCTGGGACCGACCAGTCATGAGCAGGTACGAGCCGCCGTGATCTACTTAATGGCCGATAGAGTTCTTTAGAATAATATGGTTTCACGTTTTATATATGTAAATGGCAGTAAATACATATTCATGTAATACAAAATCGGAATTGAAGCCGAAGTGTATTTTAAGGATATAAAGTTTTAAAAACTTGAAATTATTCACAGGCATTCTAAGACCCTGATTAACGGTCATGTTACGTACTTAGAATTTAGAGTGCGAAAAAAAAGAGCACTAAACTTTCCTTTTTCTTCTTTACGATTCTATCTCCATAGGAACCTATGCCAGAATTGAAGGACTTGGGAAATTCCTGTTTTACCGTGCGTTTGCAAAAGCACGCTACTACGAAACAGCATTGAACGAGGTAGCGTTAATTGGGATCTAAATGTATTAATTCCTTCATATTTGAATTCCTTACAGACAATATACATTATTGAAAAATAGTCGCGATGATATACACTATTTTTTTTAATTATTAATTAATACATTTTAAGTACCTGCAAGAGCTTCGAATTTTATACAATAAGGATAATGGGATTCTTGTTTCATCAGCCGATAAGTACACGAGTCTGATCCTTGTAAAAAAAACCATTGTTGCCACTTATCCTATAAGAATAAAATTGTGAATAGCACCAATTTTAGTGATTTTTTTGGATGGTGATCTGCAATGAAATTTTCATTTAACGAACTGTACTGAACAGTGACGATACTGTAGCGTTTGAACGATGTTGGTAACAAATCGACCTTTATTTACGTACTTATTTGTAAAGTTGTATAAGATCGAATTTAGGTCGCAATGTTTTTAAACTTATAAAAAAGTGTTCGTCAACAATTCTGTCAACAGAATCAATAGTTATTAACAGTTGTATCTAATCAAAATTTCATTTCGATTTAATTAACTTTCACTAACGAAGAGGGTGATTACAACTGTCATGAAAACTTGAATTTGATTGTGTCGCTAATAACACTTTGCCTGGTACGATGCTTGCCAACATTAAGAAATAAAAATGATGATCCTTCAGTCAATTTTTATGATCAAATAAAAAAATTCTACGTATTTTTAAATGTAAATATTCTACTATGTTACATTTTAATATATTCATTTAGCAACATTCTATTATTTTACTAAACGGGTTATGCTTTTTTCAGTAACTAGCTCAATTTTACGGCATAATGTGAAGGCGCGAATTGAAATTTTTAAAGGTCATGAAGAAGTCTTCGATATAAACCAGTACACATTAAAGAATTTCTTGGTATGATTAAATCTTTTGGAATACTATTTTTATTGCTAATTCTCAAGGCGGTTTGCTTCTACGTCTCCTCTTTGACTTTATCTCAGTCTCGGGCAAGTGCCCGCAAGGGCTATTTATTGTCTACGTATGTAAGACAACACAGATTATAGACATAAATTATAAACACAATTTCCATGGAATATAAGTTAACAAAAGGAAACAGGAAAATTGAGTGCCGATGTACGTGGTCACGATTTCTACAAAACTGAAATACATTACCGCGTATATCTTAGCAAAAATTGGTTACAAGACAATGTTAGATCTTGTGCAACAGACCAAAAATCTTTGCAAAAAATTAATTATAAATAGTTGCGTACGTATTGAAACATTCTTTTTCTTTATTTTAATGACCTAGGCCTTAGAATATATATATTTTAACGGTTAGTGCACATTAGTATATACTATAAATCTAGTAGCATCAACAATATGGAAAATACTTATGCGCACCCTGTAAACTTGTTACATGTAACGCTCGTAGTCAATATGTGTTGTTAAAACGTACAAATATTCATTGCATGCATGTAAAGGTGCGTTATTTCATAACATATGACGATTACTTGTCGCTCAAAGCATATTAAAAATTCAAGCATGTAGGATTCTTTCATATTATAGATATGAATTACTCCTCCGCCAGAATTTTGAAAAAATATTCCACCTGTAAAGGAAGACCATATAAGATCTAACAGAGCTCGTTATTTTAGAGGATACAGGACTATTGAAATAAAAAGAATCGATTTTTTTTTCAAACTACTGTTTCTGAAAGCCTCACCTTTTACAAATATTAAAAAACGAAATTCGTGAATAAATTTGAAAATTTACGGAACTGATAGCGTTAATCGTAAGTGGGTGCGCAATAAAGTAACAGGCTCGTCGAGCGATATACGGTGTGTACGGGCCTGTGCGCCTTTTGTGAGGAACTTTAAAGCCATTTATCTCGAAATTACACTTTTCAACACTGTGTACATCATAACTCTTGAATGAATAATTATTTTTACTTAAAATTTAATTTGAATTTGTAAAATACCTTTCTCTACAACATAAAACTTCCCCGAGGACATTCCATAAGTTGAAAAATAAATACAAATTATTGATAACAATTTTTTTATCGTAAAAATGAAAAAAAATCAGATGTGTATGCAACTTTAAAAATAATCTTTGAAATTCCTCCAAAAAGTTCCATGTGTAGTTTTGAGCATATAAATTACTCATCTCAAAATCAAAGCATTTTGTTTTCAGATGACTGGCTCACCTGAGATTACGTCCACAGATTGAAAGCTGCGAGCTACACAGGGCAATATTCAGCACTTAATAATTTTCAAAACTTTGAATATATCATAAACTTTTTTCTTTAAAAGACACAATAATATGTACAATAAACTGTAAAAAGTACCGATTCAATAAGAATTGCGTTTCTAAGCAATTGAACCTGACGAATAATTTGATTTTTTGAAGTTTCAATAGTCCTGTATTCCCTTAATTTAAGTCATATGTACCTCTAACAATCCGTCTTCCGGTATGTCTGAACAGTGCACAGCGTTTTGAACTTTCGTTTTTCCATATTTTGCACGGAGTGTGTGCGGCCTCAATTGACGCGCAATTTCCTGTCACGTATTGAATGAAAATATTATTAATCCACTAATATACTTTTGTTCGAGAGTTTTACTTACTGGATCCATTGGACCGCATAATTTTCGAAATTCTGTTAGTACATTGATAAACTCGTCTGCATGTGTGATTTCCATAGCCACACATGGACCAGATTGTAATTCAGCTACCATAGCCTTTGAGAAAATGAAAAATTTAAAAATAGACAATTACATTACAAGTAACATATTTTAATTATTGATTTTAAAAGTTTGATTGAGCATACGTTGTAATCTGGCAGTACGCCCTTGTAAACCTCTAAAAATTCTTCCGCGTTGGTGGGATCAATATAAAATTGTTGAATAGCTGATATCTTGTATCCTTCTTGCTGTATATCATTAATGATGTCACCTTAAATATAAAATATGCGTAGTAGATAATATAAATAACAGTTGTAAACGATTTAGATTTTGTTTTAAAATTAGAATTGTCCCATGTACCGATCAGACGAGCTTGTACAGCATGAGGTTTTATGACACAGCATGTGCAATTTTTAAATACTGCTGTATTTTTTGGGCCCTTCCTTCTTGATTTTGCATCAGAGAAGAAGAAGTTTATTTCCTATAAGTAAACATATACACAATAATTCATATATAAAGATTAGATAATTGAGTAAATAGAAAAAGATATTCTTCTTAGAAAAAGGACCTCACCCGTTCAGCTGCTTCTTCTGAATCAGAACCATGTAAACCATTATGTATAGAATCCTGTCCATAACGCGCTCTAAGAGATATTTTACCACTTTCAACAGACACTGAACTAGTTTCTGCTCCAATCAGTTCTCGCCATTTTTTAATGCAATTTTCTCCTATTAATTCCAGAGCCACGATTGGTCCAGATATCATATAATCCAATATAAACCTATATATATAATAGTATAATAGAACAAAGAGGTGAATCAATTATTTTTAAAAAATGTCCTAAGCCTGAAACCTACGGGAGTTCATTATGACCTCTTAAGTGACTGTAAAAGTCTGCAGCGTCTTCATTAGTTAATGCTACCATTTTTATATTTCCAATGTGAATGCCATGGTTAGTAATATATTTCAGAATCTCTCCCATTTTATCAATAACATTTGGCTTCAGAGTAGCACATGTTCTAAAACATTAATAATATATACATTGAATAAAATATTAATTATAATAAATGAACAATCTCACCTACAAGCATTGATTTAAACGTGGAACACAGTTATGGTACCTATATTATTTACAATATTAATGTATTTTACCTTTGCATAGTTGTAGCTAACTTGCTTCTTGTAGCACTATCTCCAAAATCTGTTATTTTCATACATCGAGAGAATATTTTTACTACACCCCCTACATATAAATCCTTAGCCTCAAGGCCTTCGCACTGTGATCTTCTTAAAAACGTCTTCTTTGTTTTAACATCAAACTGAAATAATTTTGATGAAATATATAATACATAAGTATTTATAATTAAATGTGTAACATTAAGAATAATGTATTTACCAATTCAACTGTATTATCGGCTGGATAATAATATAAATAAAATTTTCTCAATACAGAGGCTACATTGTCAAACCATTCAGCTTCAAAGACATTTCTTTCTGAAAAATCCACCCCTGATTTCTGTCGGAAACTTGCCATGTTCTGCATCTGATGGCAAAACATTAAGTATAAGAGTTAATAATGGTTTATCTATGCCGGTTAGAAATGAAAAAAAACCTTATAAAATATTCCAACCGACTAAACGTTGGATCTTCTTCCCTACAATTTATTCTTTATAGATCAAAGCAATTCATACGAAAAACAAATAGAAATACATGCATCATAAATTATTTAAATTTATGACGAAATACACTTTATACATACCTTAGTCTTGTTTTTTTTATAATTTAATTTAGCCGGTCGTAAAAGAGGCGCAATTGATACAATGCCGGACGTTTGAACCTGTTTGAGCCGGCAAGGTCAGTGATACAGTTGCCATGGATACGACCGCTAAATGTAGTAGTGATAATTGAATGTGATTATAATTAATGAATATCTTTGGTGGTAATAATCAGTTATAATAGAAATTCATTGTTTGATTTACTATTTTAGTAGTCCAAATATTAGAAATTCCTACCTTGCCAATCGTACATAATAATTCTTCCCGCTTTCAGTGATCATCAGTGATCGTGCTGTCGTCACATGTGGCTAATAGCTGTGAATCTTGGCATGTATAATTCTTTAGTTCGGATAAAAACTTCTATGAACTGTTAGTTAAACAGACGATTATTACATAGGACAACAATTGAATTATATAAATTCATATTACAGTAGTGTATTAATTAAATATAATCAGAAACCGGGTGTGAAGACGAAAGGGCGCGCACTATGGATGAAACCGACAATGCTCAAATTATTGCAAGTGTAAATTGTATTGAAAAAATGTGTATGAAGAACTGTTTATTCATAGACAAATATTTTCTCAGGGTATTCCAGATGATTTATGTAGAAAAGCAGGCATTACAGCTACCTGGATTGGACCTAATAAAATTGGGGTGCATGCATACAAGCATGTAAGCGTAAGAAAACACTGTGAAGGTTTACATTATTTTTGCTATTAATATGTAATAAATATTATGCAATAATTCTGGAGTACTTTATATACGTTTTTATGTATAATTCTAGATCTCTGTAAGGACTTGGCACCATTTGAGGCTAAGGTACATTCTTTGAGACCTGAGGTTATTTTGTTCTCTGGACCACTACGCAAACTTGTAAATGAGAGCAACGGTGTCTTTTTATCAATTCAAAAGATGAAACCATCTGCAAGTAGTGATACTAGGCCAGAGCTTCTTAAACACAGTAAACAATACCGTTCTATCCTACGTGCCTGCATAGAAAACATTCAGGATGTATTAGAAAAGTCTACCCCAGACTATAGATCCATATTGGAACAATATCTAACAATATTTTATAATGTGGAATGTGTCTGGCATCTAACTGAGATTCTTTATATAGATGCTATACCAGGTAATTGATTTAGAAACTTAGTATTCATTAAAACATGGTTACAGTGTTTTCTTACTCTAGGTGAAGTTGTATTACCCCAGTTACTTGAATGGGTACGATTCCATTTTCCTAAACGTGAATTAATGGCTGCAAAAGTTCTGACTAAGAAAAACATTGCCTCTGAACTGGGCAATATAAATTATTGGGAAGCAATTATTGGCTGTGCTCTACATGGCAAACTGGAAGTAGTACGCGCTCTATTATCATTACACAGTAAAGCGGATCATCCTGCTTTTTTAGCTGCTGAGAATGCTCTGAGAACAATGCCAATTTACAATGTTTATGGTGGTTATTCAATCAATGAATTTATGACTCGTTGGAAGCATTGGCAGTTAGATTTGCTATCGAGGTTGGAAAGCAAGACATTTATTAGTGAGCCAAATTTGGAAGATATTATGAAAGTACGTTTTAAAACAATAAATGACTGTTACATTAGTTTGATTTTAATATTGACATAATTATCAATTACAGCTTGTAGCAGGTGACGACACTGCTCTTTGGGATTTTTCAGAATACACAGATGCCTGGTATGAACTTCTAGCGGCCAAACTTTTTTACTCGGCTCCATGTTGCAAACAATCCGAACTGTCGCGTCACGCTAATAACATCGCTGCTAAATGGCAAGCTAGTAAACATCAGGATAATGTTATTCTTTCATTAATGGACAGCGAATTACATCATGTTATTAAAGAAATTCAATACATGAACGACAATGGATGGTTTGCTGCCCATTTAACAGATTTACTTTATCATTGCGGAAAGCTTAAGGTCATTCACAAGCATCAAATCAAGTAGGTTCTTCTTAATCGCATACCAAGCATTATTAATGAATAGATTATCCAATGAGTTTGTGTTATCGTTTTATAGTGTTACGGATCAGTTGCATGAAGCTCTTCTTTTGGATTATGGTACCACATTGATGGGTCATCATTCCCTTTGGCAAGTTGGCGCCAGTTACTTAGAACATTGTTCTGAACAGGGTCTGGCTAGATTGGAAACATTATTACAAACTTTACCATTGGGCAGCGAGGCTAAAATAAATAAAATTATAGATATAGCAAGGGAAAACAATTTACATAACGTTGGTATGTTTCTGAATTTTCATTTGCAACTATTTTCAATGAAACGAATATTTTTGCAGTTAATAGTATCTGCAAGATCCAGGGTATGAAATGTATACGTCAAGACAGGCTTGGTAATGCACTGACCTGGGCTTTAAAAGCTCAGGATGGCGCTTTTGCTACCTACATTGCTGATCAATTTTTGAAACACTATGCTGAAAAGGGTGAAGTCATGTGCCCAGATTTGCTTGAAAATCTAGGGAACTGTATGCTTGTTAGCGACCGACTAACATTTTTAGGTCAGTATTCAATATGAGATTCAAATTTAATGAAACATAAATTTTTAATAACAATCCTTTTTATTTGTTTCATTTTTTCTCATTATAGGAAAGTATTGCGAATTCCATCAAACATATGGCATTGGTGAATTCAAGGGTGCATCAAGTTTACTAGTATCGCTCCTAGTGTCGAACCTAACTCCAGACTAGTGAGTGACTTGAATTATTCGTTTAATTTCAATTGATAAAGAAAAAGAGGTGTGTCTAAAATTAATGGTTTAATTCTAGTTTTTGGTCGACATTACTTTGGGATGCAGTACCACTTCTTGAAGCTGAGGATGTAATACTCTCTTCCGAGGACACATTCGAACTGATGCGCAGCGTTGAAGAGCACGGCGATGATCCTAAGTTTCAGGATAAAATTGAAATATTCCGTTTAGCAGCGGCGCGAAATCTGGCGCGCGCGCTTAACTTTGAAGGTTGTCAAGACAAACATTGAACAATTAGTAACAATAATAAATCATCTTCATTGTTAATAATAACAGGAATCATTATTCTCATTGGCACGTGAACAAATCGACACTGCCTTTAAGGAATTAAGAATTTATTAAAAAACAATCCATTTTGTAACAAAACAGCTACGTAAATACAAATACAAATTCACTTCTCCATGGTAATTCAATTTTTCATTACGTTTCATTATAAACATCTACCCTATGAAAGATATCGAAAATCATTTAATATCCAAGTCAAGGTCTGGTGTCATCTGGCATTGAAGTAACTGGACTTTATTATATCATACGCTAATCCAGATTACTGTCAGTACTCTTTACATTTTATTATAGAATGTTCTTCACTCTGGCATAATAAATTGAGACGATCTGGTATCCTCACTATCGCAACTTTCCAGGAAATTGTGCAATTTATATTGCGCAACGCTGCATTGGTTATACCAATCCGGTTTACGGAAGTTTATATAGAATATTAGAGAATATATTGTTATATTACAGCGAAGCGTATGCATGCTGCGGGAATAGTATATGTAATAAAAATACGCGTAGGATAACAAATCGTGTTACAAGACTACCTAAGCGCTTTGAAATTTGTGTCCATGGTGTTTGTCAATGTAAAGGATTTCTAATCAATTTGTACCTGAACTGTTTTGTTATTTAATTGTTGACTCCTTCAGGAAAAGGATGAACGGATTTCCCGTAATTGTGCAACCACAAGAGCCATTGAAAAGCATCCGCTTTGATTGTCGAGGAGCCGTGTAACCGATTTTCGAACGTAACAGTTGTGCGCCCGCGAAAAGCGTTAAACCGTCAAACGATAGGCACTCAGTAGCACTCAGTTATAGTTCACTGGCTGTGAAAAATGGCGACCAGTGTTGGTCGTTTGTAGAGTCTGTGAGATTGTTAATTTTATTAAATAATTTCAAATGCGTGGATCACCAGATATTTTTTATGTTTTTAAACGATATCGAGTGACATATTTAACGTGGTGTATTGTTGTGCAGTGACTGTTATATGCGAACAGGATTGATTAACCGTGAAAAGTATTTTTCTTGGCGGCTCCTTTGACAGATCCACACTAGACTTGAACCTTAGTGTAATCTTATTTATTTTACCAGACTGCAATTTCTGCCACTTGCTACGAGTGTAACCAATAATTATAGAATTTTAAACTGTATAATTACTGATACGCTGTGTCATTATATAGTATGGTTCATGCTTTTGGTTTTGTTTATTAAAGAACTCTGACAGTGATACACTGTTGATACTCAGTATAGAGATTCAATTATGAAAAAATTAAAAACGTGACTGAGGGATATTTGTATTATATATCAAATGTGGATATCTAGTGTGATTGGTATATACAATGAAATAATGAGTGATAAACTTAGAATTTGGCAAGATAGCAAGAAGCTGAATAAGATTTTTTGGAGTCATCAATGCAACTTTGGTGGTTATTTCTTTGAATATCTCTGAGATATATTGCAGGATGGAGGATTATACACCAGTGGACGAAGACTTTCCTGGACGTTTGCTTCATCAAGCTGCGCTCTGGGATAACGCTGAACTCCTCGAGGATCTTTTGCATGGTGAGCATGCCCAGTATACGAATAGTCAGGATTCATGGGGACGTACTCCACTCCATGCTGCTGCTATAACTGAGAACTCTCGATGTCTGGGTGTTCTTCTCTCTGCTGGAGCTAATCCCAATATACCATGTGGTCCACGGGGTCATTACCGTACTGCATTACACATTTGTGCTGAACATGGACACCTTTCTAATGTTGAAAAGCTGCTGGAATTTAATGTCGACTTGACCTTACAGGATAACAATGGTCTGACACCATTGGATATTGCAGAAAAAAATGAACACACCAATTGTACCAACTTGCTAAAACTTGCAGCAGAGAAGTATAAACTAGCTAGGCTTGCAACACATGCATCTTTACGTGCGGCATGCATTCAGGGTGATACAATAGCAGCTAGAACTGTTATCCAGAATTTATCAAATGACCTAGAGTGTGTTATAAACATGGCACCAAACGGTGCAAATACTTTGCTGTTTGTAGCCTGCGAAATGGGCCACAAGGACATTGTACGACTTCTTCTCGACCATGGTGCTGATTGCAGGATACATCCAGTCACCAAATACTCACCACTTTACATAGCCTGTTACAATGGAAAACTGGAAATTGTAGAACTTCTCCTAAGACATTTCCCCAAGCAGATTACATCTCTTACCGTGGAAAGGTGGCTGCCAATTCATGCTGCAGCTATAAACAGCCATGTCCCAGTTATAGAAATTCTTCTGAAATTTGATTATCCTCAACATCTTCTTCAGCGTTATAAGGATCCTAGTGGTGAATTTGAGTATGAAATGCCCTTTGACATTAACACTCAGGATTTTACTGGGCAGAGTGTTCTCTACATAAGCAGCATGCTGGGAAATGTGAAGATAGTTGAGTTACTTCTATGTCACAAAGTCAAAGCTAAAAAGATTAAAGAAGATGAAGTGACTAATACTCAACCTTTATCAACATCCAAAAGACGAATATCAAGTGGTATACAGAGACTAATGTCTAGCTTAAATTTTCGATCTAAATCTTTCGAAAAAAAGGATGATAATTGCGTATGTCCTTTGAATTTAGATTTATATTGCGTCAATAACACTGAAACTTCATTGCATGCAGCTGTCAAGGCCAGGCATACTGAGGTTGTCTCAGCTTTGTTGCAGGCTGGTGCCAATCCCAATTTACCTGTCAAAGTATCCAATGACCAAAGTGATCCTGAGATGAACTACTCAACCGTATTGACAATAGCGTGCCAAAATCGTGATGTCAAAATTGCTGATCTTTTATTGAAACATGGAGCCATTGATAACGAATGCAAGGCTCTGAAGATTGCTGCTCAGAATAGAGATGAAACACTAACTGCCAAATTGCTGTCAATCAAGGCACATCCTGATTCTGAGTACAAAATCAACAAAAAGGCCATGACAGAAAGTACCCAGACATCGTCTCATTTCTCAGCACTGTCAAACTTTGGCAATGTAACTTATTCAGCATTGTTTCCTAATACACCTACTATGATCAACTGGCATGATCAACAGTGTAGACTGTCGCAGATCAGATCGCAGTGGCTAGTGGACGCTGTGCTTCATGTGAATAAGAAACTCAACTCTAAAAACAACGACCTGGTTCTTTATGCCATAACTAGAATTGACATATCCCATAATTCCATTACCTCGGTGCCGTCCATGATTTTCTTTCTTCAAAGTCTCAGGTACTTAAATATGGCGCAGAATAAGATCGACAGTCTAGTGGCAGAAAGCAAAAATCCTAAGGACAAGCTATGTCCTGTCCTGGAAGAAATGTATCTCCAGGATAACCGTCTCGAATATCTTCCTGAATTCATAATGAACTTGCCAGCTCTAGAAATCATGGATGTGTCAAATAATAAGCTTCAGTGTCTACCTGATAACCTATGGAGAGCACCCAAACTAAAGGAACTGAATGCATCCTTCAACCTTTTACGTGATCTACCTAGTCAAGTATCACAAAACATCACTAGGAAGCCGCAGCGCGAGGATTCAATAAGTAACAGTCCAAGTAGTCGTAGTCTAACATCTCAAACTCAGATTGGTATGCCTAGGGACGATTCAGTGGAGTTCGAATCATTCACGAAGATCGCTAACGCCCAAGTCATCGAAATGGAACGACCTCACCTGTGGACCGGTTCCGTCGAGGTCTCAGAGAAGTTATCCGAAGACAATGAACCTGGTACAAGGTCTGTCCTGAGCTCACTCAACTTGGCACATAATCTTTTCAACAGCATCCCCGTATCGCTACCGTGCCTGGCGGTCAGCCTAGTCAGGTTGAACATGGCGTATAATTCTCTGAGGTCCATGAGCCACATAACATCCTATCCAGCTAGTCTAAAACAATTAGACCTGTCGAACAATCAAATCTCATGTTGGCCCAGTTTGCCTCAGGTTGATGATGGTGCCGACACCATGGAACAGGCTGCTACTGCTTGCTACTGTCCGACTACCAATGTTCAGTCACCAATAGTTCCTAGTAATAGACAGACTATTCAATCACTACGCGATGTCGTACTTATGTCAGTGTGTACTCATAGACGTCATCTGAGACTGGAAAACCTAAGAACGCTGGTCCTTGCCAATAATTTGTTAACCAGGATTCAGTTAACTTCTGTGGATGATGGTGAGATGCCTAATCTTGAGGAAGAGTCCATCGACAAGGATACCAAAATTTCTTGTACTGGTTCGAAGTTATACCTATTATTCCCTAATGTTAGTATGTTGGATGTTAGCAACAATCAGTTGCGGGATATACCTCAGAATATTTACGAGCTCAACAACCTCTCGGTACTTAACATAAGTGGAAATACTGATATCACGGAGCTACCACCGCAAATGGGGCTGCTATCTCGACTCTGGAACTTAAATACTCAAGGTTGTAGATTGCAGGAACCATTGAAGTCTATGATCGATTCGAAAAAGTACAAAACTATGGACGTGATCGGCTATCTAAAGTCAGTGCTGGAAGATGCAAAACCATATGCTAGAATGAAATTAATGATAGTTGGTATTCAAGGTATCGGTAAGACCAGCCTATTAGAACAATTGCGGCAAGAAGGCGAAGTGCCCAACAAGAAAAAGGCATCCGAGCACTGGGCGAAGAGGATGGGTAACAAGAACATCAACTCCAAGACAGCACGCGGTACAACCATTTCGACAGTAGGAGTAGACATTGGTGACTGGCTATATGAGAAGAAGGTCCGAGGTCAATCACCTCATGGATCTGTATATTTCAGAACCTGGGATTTTGGTGGCCAGAAAGAATATTATGCAACTCATCAGTATTTTTTGTCTAAGAGAAGTTTGTATCTTGTCGTCTGGAAGATCACCGATGGTTTCAAAGGCGTCTCTGAGATATTTCAATGGTTAGTGAATATTCAAAGCAGAGCGCCAAATTCACCGGTCATCATCGTAGGGACGCATTATGACATGTCGACTGATCAGAGTGAGGTACTTCAGCAATATATACGTGACAAATTCATCAATGTTGTGGACGCTGAGAAATGCGGCCTTCCGAAGGTCATGGAAACTATCGAGGTTAGTTGCAAGACTAGACACAATATAAAGATGTTGTGTAACCTTATTTATGACGTTGTCTTTAGCCTACGTTCACCAGGTAGCAAGGAGCTTCTTTTGGAACAACGTGTTCCAGCTAGTTATCTAGCTTTGGAGGATGTGGTAGTACAACTTGCACATGATCGGAAACTTTCCGGCGCAGATCCAGTTTTGAAAGCTGATCAGTATTATGCTGCTGTGAATAACGAACTTCAGAAGTTACACAGATCCTTTAGGGATCCCGCCGAACTTCATCAAGCGACTTTGTTCCTTCATGACAATGGAATCATTTTACACTACGATGATGCTACCTTAAAAGATTTGTACTTCCTGGACCCACAATGGCTCTGTGATATGTTAGCACACGTAGTTACTATACGGGAAATTAATCCATTCGCCAGGTCAGGAATTATGAAGTTGGATGATATTCAGCATGTCTTCAAGTCTTCCACCATGTCCAGCATAGATACCCAAGGATACATTGTAAGTTTGTTGAATAAGTTTGAGGTTGCCCTGACATGGGATTATAGAACCTTGTTGATACCTTCTCTACTACCAACTGAAGAAGACATTCTGAGGAATAATCAGACGATCAAGATTCCCGTCAAGACCAGGAGTTGGCACGTGCGCTCAAAGAAGATCACATCTCCTATGTTCACATTTCCTAGTGCTACTTCTTCTGACCGAGCTAATTCTGAATGTGTCCTCACTTCGAGACCACAGCCTGATTGCTCCGTATGTAGACTTCTGCTGATGTCCTACTTTCCAAGTGGTTTCTGGTCTAGACTCATTACCAGAATACTTGCTGACGATGCCATAGTCGAGATTGTCATGTCTTTCTTGGCGCCTTTCAAGGACTTTGTTGATGACAGGATTTTCGCCAGTCTCCTGGACACTCATGCTGAGTGGGTACTTTGGCAGACTGGTATAGAACTACGTTACGCTGGTATCACCCTCCTGCGTCTCAAAGAAGTTAACAATAATCTTAAGAACTCACCTTACGATTACAGGCAGTTCAAATTCAAACTGAAGCAGGATGGCATCTGGTGTACGGTGGATTTGAAAAATTCAGCGATTCTTGAAATCTGGTTCCCAGTTGACACCCTGGTTATCAAACAGCCTATAATGTCCGATTCCGCCGACGAGAATGAGCCAATGGGATACCAGGCAATCGTCGTGGAACCACGTCCGGAGAGTATGCCTCAACTACTAGCTCTCATCGTGGATCACATAGACATCCTCCTCGAAGATTGGTATCCAACTTTGGGCACACGTTTTGTTCACACATCAGAAGGCAAACTTCTAGTCACCAGACTTATACCTTGTCCAAGATGTCTACTTAGCAATTCCGATTCTGATGCCGATTCTAATGATCAAGAACACGTAGCTGAGGACATCCAGAAATATTATCTAAATCGTGAAAGACAAAGTCAGGATAGTTACAAATCAGACGGCGATAGTGGGGTCGGTTACGACAGCTCTACTTCGAGCAGAATGCCATCCTTAGAAGGACATCCAGATATTTCTAGAACGAATTACCATTCGGAGGGTATACTGGCCTACTCATGGATGGTTGAGGAATGCATATTATCTGCCTACAGTAATAAGAGTATCATATGCCCAAAACACTCCGACATACCACTTTCTCATGTTTCTCCGGATATAATATTTATGGATCTGGGTGCCAGGCATTTGATAAAACCAGAGGATGTTAAGAGAGGTCGCATGCTTGGTCGTGGCGCCTTCGGATTTGTTTTCAAAGGTACTTGTCGTCTACCAGGTAGTCATATCAGAACCGACGTAGCCATGAAGATGTTGCAACCTGTACCACCAGGTCCCAACTCCAGGCAATCAGCCATTCTGGCATACAAAGCCGCACAAAGTAAATGGGATCGTGATCCACTTCAGTACGCCTGCAAAGCCTACTGTACTGCCAGACAAGAGTTGAATATCCTTTTGACTTTAAGACATGCCAATATAGTTCCTCTTATCGGTATTGTTATCAGTCCTCTGGCACTGATCCTTGACCTAGCTCCAGAAGGTGCCCTGGATAACGCCCTCAAGAACTACAGACGTTGTGGAGCCAAATTAGATCCTTCTACACTTCAGGCCATCATCCTGCAGGTAGCCAAAGCCGTAGAATACTTACACCAGCAACACGTTATATACAGAGATCTCAAGTCTGAGAACGTCCTGGTCTGGCAAATGCCAGTACCATTCCAAGATCATCCTGAACATCCAGTCCACGTAAAAGTAGCTGATTATGGTATCTCCAGACTGACATTACCATCTGGCGCAAAGGGTTTTGGCGGTACCGAAGGCTTCATGGCTCCTGAGATCATCAAATACAACGGCGAGGAAGAGTATACCGAGAAAGTAGATTCTTTCTCATTCGGTATGTTTATTTACGAGCTGGTGACACTTCGTCAACCTTTTGAAGGTCATGAATCTGTTAAGGAATGTATATTAGAAGGTGGCAGACCACCTCTGACCTATAGAGAGACTTTGCATCCTTGCTACGCACTTGATCTTATGGTGATATGTTGGTCTCAGAATCCTAAGGATAGACCCACAGCCAGCCAGATAGTCTCAATTGCATCGGCACCAGAGTTCACACACTTGATCGACGTGACCTTACTCACGGAAAGAACACAGGTTACAGCAATAACTATGACTTCCCGACCTTTAGAAGACAATATGAATGGCGATGAGATTTGGCTAGGACATAATAATGGCGAGGTCGATATGCTTCTGACAACTCAAAAAGGATTTCTTCAGCATGTTCGAATCGAAACACCTGTAATACCATATGCAATGTGTGGTCTTGATGGTTACATATGGATAGGTGATAATACTGGTCAAATTCATGTCTATCTGGGCAGCAACTTTGCTTGCGTTGGTAGCTTTCACATGGAAAAAGATCATAATAAAGAGTCAAAGGTCGTCGGTCTGATACATCTTGAACAAATCAAGCATTTTGCAGTGGCATTACACAGTGGTCGACTTTACCTTCTATCGAACACCTTCACCCAAATGAAGAAGACGGAGATAAATGTTGACCTGATTGAAAACATCAAGACCTACTCATTGGCAGCTGTATACAAGAAAAGACGCTTCTTGGAGCTTTGGGTGGGTCAGAGCTTTGGAAAAATTTCCATCTACGTTTTAAAGGATGGTAACTTGGTCGACAGTACCAGCACGATGCACGTTTCCGGTGAAACAGCCAGTAAAAATCTCTTCGCTACGTACCTACTAAGTGCTGATAATTCTGTACTCTCATACACGTATCCTGGCTGCGTCGTGTATCAATGGGATGTAGACACCAGGCAAATTATCAACAAGCTTGATATGTCTAAGCTGGTACCTTGTTCAGAGAGTTTTAAATCGATCTCCATTGAGGAGAATCTCACCACGGAAAAGTGTCAAGTCACCGCCCTGGAGACTTGCATGAATCAATTGTACATTGGTACTACATGGGGATGTATCGTGGTAGCTGAATGCAACTCTTTGAGACCAATTACCGTCTTCAGACCCTTTGAGGGCAAAGTCTGCCAAATTATATCCTTCAAATCTGCCGATAAGAAGAAACTCATCTTGGCTACAGTTGGTCAGGGCTATAGAAGTCTCATCTCCAGGTATACTGACCTGCGCATCGATAGTCTTGAAGACGAAGATCTGAGACACAATATGTACACGTTACTTTGGAGATCGGAACACTGGTCCGCAGCCTAAAATTACACAGCAGGTTAATCATGGCGCCTATTACGCAATAACCTTTATTAATATCTCCTTTGTAAAATCGCTTTTAGCTATTAGCTCTTAGAACTTGTTTTGACGATTAGACCTTGAAGTGGCTGTTAGACGCAAGCGACATTGCAAGTGGGATGTCCCTATCTCGTACGAACGAGATAATCAAAGGAACGACTGGAAATTAGAAACCTATATGAACTCGCAAGCCTTGATGGCCTCATATGATACTCATCGGTCATCAGTGAAGTTCATCGTATGTTCATTTGAGGTATTATAACGGACTCGGCAATGACTACTTTATATTCGTCCATTAATTGAATTTACTGATTAGATTTAATTCGTATAAAAATTCGCAAATTTCTAATTTTAAATACGAATAGGTATATTTATTAGGATTAGTGGAGCGAAATTGTTTCTAGAGTTAAAAAAAAGTTTTTCATGCTTACGACTGAGGTGCTGCTGCTGCTTTAGAAAGTTTTATTTTCCTTTACTCCTTTGTCTTTTCTTGCCGTGTAGAACAGCAAGTATCGGATCACATAATGTACATCCGTGAGAATGCTCTATTTTACTTTTTATAATTTATCATAACTCATCACTTGGATCAAGATTTAGTATTGCGCCCAAATTGCCTAATGTTTGTTACTTTACTTAGACTGATTTTCCTAGTGCTTAGGTAGTCATATCCTATTTTTTAAACAATGTACAGTAAGATCTCTCGCACTGTTGCGCTTTCGCATAGCTAATTTTGTTCTTGTTTGGAAATAAATCTGACCACCAGTGACAATGGCACATATACGTGAGTCCTACAAGAGAAAGGAGACAAGTGATACATAACTAAGCCGTAAATGTCTGAAACGATTTCGTAAACAATAGGAATAACAAGTTATTGCAAAGAAAAGTAACACTGGGAGATATCTTATAATAGCTTATATTATACATTATGTTGTACTTTTTTATCGTACACAGACAAGATCATTTTAAAACGTTTTACACAGAGCCCGACATTCAATTCTCTGCAACACTGATGCTGCTCTTAAACATTGTGCAACTATTGATCTCTTTAAATCAATTACACTTATAATTTATTAATAATTACTACGTATAAGTATTAGATTAAAGAACAGGAAGAATTCTTAGGATTCAAATTTACACATACATCCTGGATTAAAACTTATATTTATAAATTAAAATAGTCTATATCCAAATTACATATAGTATGTCATACAATAGTTTTGTCTAGGGCTTTTTCCAGTGGAGTCAGCGAATATTCAATAATATTGTAATCTTTGTCAATCAGGAAGTAGCCCTCAAATTGTTCACCACGTAACATATATGGGAACCAGTATGGATCGTCTGGTAGCATATTGGCAAAGGGTATGTTATTGATGTCATACCATTCCGGCTGCATTTCTAGGAAGTTAAATCAAGAACGATAGAATTAAATTTTGAATTTTATTCACTGCATATTAATAAATAGATGCTTCATTAAGCTACACGTGCCTTTCTGGACACAATTACAAACGAGCAATACATGGGTATTTTCTACCAATCACAAAGAAAGAATGCACATCACGTGCCCTGGCAAAGAGGCCCTTCCTCTCATCTTATATGGAAC
>JARQTJ010000752.1:36894-47451 GCA_030142635.1 Trachelus troglodyta
GAAACACAGGTACAAGAGATGGTTCGAGTAAAGAGTCTCGGCGGGCCGTGCCCTGTACGGCAGGTTGCCTGTACTTGCCGCGAGGCTCGACCGAGTCTCTTGATTTTTCATTATGGTTATGTTATGTGACTGTTGTTTGATAGAATTCGCATGAAACTCGTAATAAAGTTACATTGTCATATGTAGGAACTATAAACGGTATGCCCGATGCCAATATTTATGGGCCGTGGCAATGACCTACTTGGAACGAGCTCTCTCTCTCTCTCTCTTTACATGACTTCTATGTTATTTTCCTTGTTCCTACGGACATTCGCGTTATCCTGCAAGAGCCTGGCGGAGATTTCTTAAGCATTGCAGTGGAAGGCGCCAAAGTCTCTGTAATTTCGCTACGATCGATTTGCATTTGCTACAGGGTGCAGATAGAGTTCCTAGTTGGGCGAAGTTTGCTTTCGCACATTTGAAGATCCTTGATGTAAAAATTGTTGGCTACGCCATTCTTTAATTAAATCGAAAATTAAAGAGAGCAATAAAAATAAATATCGGGAACTTGTGTCTGATAGCTCATTCAGTCGTTGTCTACGCCACTGACAACATTCTAGGGGCCGTGTAGGTATGTACCAGTATATATTATACTTAAATGTGGTTTATTCGTTCTTATATTTGTGCTATGAAGTGCTATGAATCTCCCGCAAAACACTATGTGGTACTTTCTCATCCTACAGAATTTTAACAGAATTAACCAGTCATGTATATGATGTACGAGAAATAATAAACGCCATTCGTCAACTCTCTTCAGTTCCTAAGTAATAAAAACGCAACATTGTGTTTAGAAAATGTAAGAATGAATAAAACCAGTGTAAAATAGAGTAGGTACCCAGCAAAACTGTTATTTTTCAAAATAAGATTTTGCAAAATAAGAAATCGTAATTTATAGGAATGATATATGTATTTTTGTGCTAACAAAGTACGCGTATATTTTTGTAAGTTGAACTTTTACGTGACCTCTAAATGCGGCAGAATTGACAAAGAAGAGTATGAGTTGAATCTAATATTTGGTCATGTATTATAACATTTTCGAATTTGCATATTGCATGCATCTTGCGCCTTCAATTACCAACTAACCTAATAAAAAGGCCCTGCAGATAATTGTAAAACTTATGCAAACATACAATGGACCAAGACTGGACTAAGCTTGGGTAAATTCTAATAACACTTGGGCCAGAATCGGCATCCAGGCTTGGTGTGAGTCTGGGTGAAACTTGAAATGATTTCCTCAATCCAAGCTCACTCGGCAAGCCTGGGCCAAGCGTGATAGACAAACATATTTGTTCTACAAAATTATTGTTTAAAAAATACATTCACCGATTTAACTGCATTTACATTGAACTTAAGGACTTACTCGATCCAATCGTGCAGATTAAAGAAGCATTAAATTAGCAAAAATACATTTTTTACGTTGAAGGCGGATTCGACCTTGGGACCTTGGAATTTAAGATTGTAACAATATCTATTCGGTCATTAAGAGTTGTATGGACTATGTTGGATACTAGTTATGCATAACTATCACATAGTTATAAGGCGTGATTCGAAAATCTTGTTCATGAATGTTTTGTCATACTGCTCAAACAAATTATTTGATAATGTAGTAAAATTCATTTTTTTTGTATTATTACGCGTAATGCAAAAATATCAGACTCTGATGAGGACGATATTGAACAAGGTTCTCATTTTTCCAGCAGACATTCCTGCCATAAATCTAATCAAGCCCTGATTAGGATGACATCGGGTATGTCTGATAAGACATACTCTGGATACCCGATCAGGTTCTGATAGTACATTAAGTATGCCGGACTAAAGTTGTGTTCAAGTAGAGTTTGATAAGTGACGAACATAATTATGTAAAGGATCAGAAGAATAGAGCTTGTTCCACGCTTGGGACTTCAAGGCTTGGTTCCCAAAATCTGACTGAGACTTGATCCAAGTTTGTGATGGCGAGGATGGGGTCCCAAGACTTGGTTGAAGCTTACAATGAGTTTGACGAGTATACTCGTCATGGAGAAGTGCCAGGATATAATAAAATTAGAAATTTTATAAAATAAACCTATCTTTTTGATGCAATATTTTAACAGCGACACTTACTCTGTGCTTGACGACTATACTCGTCATCGGTCCATTTTCGTGACACACAGAAATTCGCACTTTCAAAACGGAGCGACACAGTTAACTGGTTAAGCCTAACCGGGCCCTGAATTAATTGCCCTAGTAACGCCCTATTTAATTTCGCCATGCAACCCTAGAATTTCCTTATAAGGTCCCTAATAGGCAGTCATATGGAAATCCATATTATGATATCCACATTAAAGCCTGGTAGGGCGCTAAGTTATCTTAGGGCATTCCTAATAATTTTGTTCACGGGATCTACAATAGACATCTGGGACGGCTATTACCTCGATCAGCTGGAAACAGTCGCTTTAAACCTTACATATTATCGATTAACTCTATTTATGGTATGTCCGGTATAGTAGAAATATTTATAGTAAAGAGGGACTGTATATTTCGCCCGTCTTTGGGACCCTCGTCTAGGATTTTTTATAATCTGTTAATGAAGCAAGAAAATAACATTTCGTATGGAATAACAAATAAACATTTTACATATTTACAAGAAAGACGCCACATAATTGGCAAGTTATACATGAAACATACTATGATAGATTAGTGCTAAGATTATGAATAAGCATTGTGTAAACGTTTGAAACTATTGTATCAATGACCATCTATATTCATGTATCAAAAACGCGTTTGACTGTAATTAAATAACTTTCCGAGACGAATTTGAAATGGATGATTACGATGAAGAGAATAATTCAATACTCATTAGTATAAATCAAGATACATGAGTCTGGAGAACATAGACATTGTTGAGCATATTAGTTACTTGTTTTTGTATACGAAAAATTATTTTTTGCTGCCCTACCAGTAGATTACGAAAAATTTTAGTACATTTTTTACTACTTTTGAAACCTATACCTCGGAAACTATAAGTCAACTCAGTTTCAAATTTCTTCTAAAGCTACACCTTATTATAATCTATCATTCAGTACTATATTTATTTAAATATCGAGGACCTCCTGAACTGGAAAAAAAATAGTTTTTTACGATCACCCTTTAATCGTTAAGTCCACCTGTTATTTGCTTTTGAATAGAGAGCGACTGAAATTCTATACTTGCATGTATTTGTGAACCTTTTTCTCCTACATGGACAAGAAAAGAAGGACTACCAGAAAAGAAAAGGTTACCTAACACAAGTTCACCCAATCCAACCTCGTTGAATTATTTTTACCAAGGGATTGGACTATTTTTTTTTCTCTGCAACCAAAGTAGTTGGCGATATATTGAATTTAGCAACCACTCCGAGGGTTCTTGGAATACTGTTAGGATGGAGAGCGTCGCTGGTAAGGATATTTTGATGGCGGGATACGCAATTTATTTTAAAAATGGTAAACCACAGCACACAAATGCCTATCCGACGATAAAGTGAAAATTTCTTACATTGTTCTATTTCTTTAAGAATAACGTTTTCAATTTCATAGGTATTTGCAAATTACAAGAATGCTCTTTAAGTTGATGACTACCAATTATTTCATTACATTTATTTCTGTAGCAAAGCCGAACAAAACAACTGTTCTTCATGAGAAAAAAATATTCAAATTCTGTCAGTTTCGATGATTATTTAATATTTACTTACTTACTAAATGCATAAGCTGCTTAGTATTCGGTCATCCGCCAGACTTTTTACATAGGAAAGAATGAATTCGTAGAAGTACATATCATACATAGTCGAATTCCACCAATGAAACAGAAAAAGAATAACGCATCACATAATGTGAAAAATTGGGCTTCGCATTGTCGTCATTTTTGTAAAAAAAAATCGCTTTTTTTAATATAAAAAATTATTTACGTCTTCGTAGAATATGGAGTAAATATTCTTGGAAAGTAGCTGTATCTCACTCACGATGCGACAGTGCGAACTTCACTACTGTTCTTCTCCCACTTCCGTGACACATGAGATTTATTAATGTTTCATCAAATTCTTTTTTCTGCACTGACGAGTTTTTATTTTCTCCGTAAACGAAAATTATTTGTTTCATTAGACTACATACATTTCCATCATAATATAAAAATTCGCAATAAAGTATGTCTCATAATCTACGGTTATTAGAAGTTTATCTCCTAGATATCTGTGCCGTTTTCTAAAATCCCGTCTCGTTCTCTTTTATACATTTATTCAATCTGCATATTCCTGTTTTACAGCCTGCGTAGAAAAAAATGGGAAAAGTGTAGCGTTGGCTAAGAGTTTAAACCTTACTTTTAGAATTTGTAAACTGTTCTTTATTTCTTCCGATGTAGGAGATTAAATATTTTGCCACATTTTCGGAAACACATCTTTTCTCCTTCTTTTTTGCTTCCTCATAGAGAAAGCTATACGACGGTGGAAAAATTTTCTTTCGAAATTTTTATTTCACCATGTTCAGAATGTGCCAAAACGTCGGAAAAACACATTTGGAGAAAATGTCCGGATGTGTGTGTGCGCGTGTGCCTGTTGTGTGTGTGCGCGCGCGCGCGCGTGTGCGTGTGTGTAATGGCCTCCCAAAATTCAATTTTTGCAGGTATATGCAGCTCTATAATCCCTTCATTGACTATAATTTTCGGCATGATTCAAGCTGTGGCTCGGATTTTATGTCGTTTTCAAATTCTCCAAAAAAGGACGTTATCACTCTAGCGTTCGCAAATTTTGTGATACTCGTTTAATAGTTCTTGACAAATAGATTTGTATCCAAGGTTGGTTGGTATTGCATTTGGGTCGAATCCATCGAGAAGTTTTGATTTTATGATATTTTGAATTTTTTAAAAAATCAATTTTATCGTTGTAACTAGCGCTTACTTCAGTGAATCAAACCGCAATTCTCTGCAAGTATGAAATATCATCTAGCCGTAATACATATGACATTTAGCGAAGATCGGCCAAGCGTTTCTAATTTTATAGCAATTCGAAATTTCGCGGTTCGGTAGTAAATGAAAATTCATTTATGAGGAAGCCAAAGATTTAAAAAAATGAAAGTGCTTCCTCATATAGGAACTTCGTACACTACCTACGATTCGAAGGAAGCAAATTGCAAGTTTCAACTTGCGGCTTGTTTTCTATGCGGAAGTGCTTCATGTTAACTGTTACTTTCTTATTGAGTATTGTCCCACAATGGGTAATTAACCGTAGTCTCTTTTCTCTTTATTTAATAATGCACTACAATGCTGACTATTCAATATCATTAAAGTTGGTACTATTTTAATCAAACTGTAGAACATATGAAATAATATATTAATTATCTTTTTGTAACATAAAACTTTACATTCCATTTCATCGCTTCGTCTATCGTCTAATAAACCTAATAGTCGATGTTGGCTTTAATCCATTTTATTTTTAGTTAGATTAGAAGAAGAATTCAGAAGAACCTTATTTGCATCGATAAAATATATTTTAAAACAGAAAAATATTAATTTATAAATTATCAATTTTTTCGATCATTTAGTAAAAACTTTTCGTAGTGAATCTAATCTGACTTTATTAAAGAATATTCTATGTATACATCTGGGATATTATAGGTTTATTGAAGTAAGAACACGCATGTTAATTCGTTTATCAAAAGTTGCATTAGCTAAAAGGCAGTTGATATTCACTTTGCTATATTGAATTTCATAACTTGTACCTCAGATTCGTTATCAGCAATTTCAAAAACTCCCATATACAAAGTTTTGTTGAGTGATTTCGTCTAGAACATAGAAAACTTCATAATTGAATGAATACGTACTCATATTCGTTTAGTCATTAAGGGATTAAAAAGTAAAAATCAATCACGATTCGAAAGATGCTTCCAACAGATCTTAGTTTGATTCTTCCTACTGTATTTTATTAACATTATTTATTACATAGAGTTAGAGTTGTGACTTCATATTTGTACAGTATTGCATTTTAAAAAATTGTATACACTCCGAGAAAATGCAGCTTCAAAATAATTAATAATAATGTATATGTTGTTATGCCGTTATGAGTTCTTTAGGATCACAAATAAACAATTGCACCGATTTGGAATTATATAAAGAACGATTATAGTTTATTGAAGTTGGTATAATGTAAATTCGAAGGTAACACAAATCTAATGGTAGTAAGCACAATGATACTAATTATTCACGATAGTGGAATACGCTCCAGGAGTTCACTCTTAGCTAGGAACTCTGCGAGTGACCGCTATGGCTCACAAGGTGTCTCTCATGGATCTTATCTTAAAATCTTGTTCGTAGAGTCACCATTCACCTAAAGCTGACTTTGCGTCTGGAGATTAACTATAGTGCGAATCTTACCATGGGGCATAACAATGTATAAAAAAGAAATAAATGTACCCTTTATACCAGTTTCATTAAAATCACATTCATTTAATGAAAAATAAATTTTTTATAGATATTTCGATAAAATTTTGGATTATATACTATAATTCAATGTTTAATAAACTCTAATAAATTTCGTTCAGATAATGAAATTCATTTGATTCTGTATACTTGCTTTCTCTCAATGTAGCAGTGAGTATGAATAACAATGACTTATGAAAGTAGACTTAGTTTGGACTGTACCTTGAGTTATGCTTAGGAAGTTTTGGTGTTGAGCTCCCCTCAAATCGGGTTACCGCAGGAATACCTGAACATCTGACATTGAAGACTCGAACATAGGGCGCCCATAGTATCTCTATAGGATGTAAGGAGTTATACTATGGATATCCCTTCGACACGTACGATGTTAACGTCGGAAGGACGAAGATCTGGATATGCTGTGGATGTTCACGATACGCTTTTAAGATATTTGAGGACGTTCAGTAAATATTATATATTAAACATCCCAAGCAGACATGCATAAGATGACTTGCGGACATCTTTGTAATATAATGGTTATTGTAATTAACTAATTAGTGTGTGATATTAACATACTACATCCAGAAATCATTTTTAATATTAAGTATTTTTTATTGTTGAATTCTATTAGTAGTTAACTATATGCAATAAAACTTTGCAAAAGCTTGAGGATTAATGATAGTATTTTTAACCCTAAATGAGCTCTTCTCCTTATCTGTGTTTTTTCTCTTCTTCTCTTCCTTTCTCGAGGCCCCAGAGATGCTTCCTCGCGTAAATGATCGATAGTAGCGATAGAATAACATGTAAGAGGATATTATTTTTTCATACAAAGTAAGTGCTGAATACTTTGTTTCGTGTGTTGGAGAAAAAATATATTGTCTGGAAGTGCGTGAAGCTATTATCGTAAAATGAAATAGGATATCAACGGAAAATGTATATATTTTTGTTAGTAGTCAGTTGTGAACTATGATTGATGCCTCTTCCTATGAAATAGAGATGACCCGAATAGCGCAAATGAAGAATCTGGATTTAAAGAGTCATTGATATGAAGATTTTTTGTAAACAGTATGTTAAGTAGGACACATATATACTTCAATCACAAGTTCGATCTCAGAATTATGGCGGTTTCAACACAACCCTAGAAATCCAAATCGCTGATTAGAGACACGTAAATATTAAGAACGATGATCTTGGATATTTGGTCGTCAAAATAATTAATATTTATACATTTTTGTAAAATTTTTTATTAAAGCGATTTACAGCGAGATAACACCAGAAGCAAACTACCATCCGAATTATTTCACGGCCATACAATTTTACAGTTTTCAAAATTTGCCCCACAGCAGCCAAGGTTCAAAACGTATGATCTGCCATATTACAACGTTTTTCTCTTATTTTTTAAATTCATTGTGGCACTTACTCATGCCCCTAATTTAGTGTTAAGAGAAGTTTTTTAATCGTTAAAAGCCAACCGATAACAGAGTCCCTGATCATATCATGTTAGTATTATACATTATCGTAGAAAAATCCTTAAAAGACGCTAGAAGAGACGTCTATTAGAGAAATTATCTGCTTATATCGCTTCTTAAGCTCCTCTTAAGATACCTTTAAGCTAAGCGGTAGCGCTAGTTTCATAATAGTAGTGGGTCAGGGCACTATTCTACTGCTATTAAACCGTCTGTCAAAATGGCGTTCATCCGTGATATCGCTCACCTCGTTTACATTTGCGAAGTGAGTGCAATTCTTCTAGGCTAATCCGAGAATTTTTGATAATTGACAGCTCGTCCTTATGCTCTGCCCATTCAAGTGACATCTAATAAGCTTTTCATTTTTGAATAATTTGTGTCATCTGTATGACTAGTTAATTATCACAATAAATTCAGGAAAATTTATTTTTGCAGACAGTAACAACTTCATGAATATATTTCGTTGTTTACGCTAACAATAATCTTATATTAATGTAGCATCTGTGCTTACGACGATGTTTGTTTTATGAGCCAAAAATAACCTTTGAATAATTAAAAATTTTTAACTGATGAGCTTAATAAAAAATATTAATAAAAGAATTAAATATTTTGCTATTTAAGTTGCACATTTGAGCAATATTACCGCGAGGAAACTGTTTTCGCGTATTACGAAAATTAATACCTATTTTGAAATACATACCGCAAGAAATGCGCATGTGCAATGCGCTGACCACCATGTTTTTGCGATGATGCCACGTTGATTTTCCTAATAGCGCGCTTTCAACTAATAGAGGTCTTAAATAAAGGTATAAATACAGTGTCCCTTAACAGCAATCTAATCGTCTTTAATTAAAAGAAGTTTAATAGCGGTTATAAAAGAGAGTAATGAGTAAAGGCCAAAGAGCATTATATTGGAAATAAGATGATTTAGAATAAAGAATAAAACATACGTGATTTATGTATGATAAAAATGGATACGATTAATAATTAAACTAATAATAATAAGACTTATTATTATACCAAACAATATTTATGCATCGAATAATTTCATCTACTTCATACCACTTGACATGGCTTATCGGCCTGATTGTAGTACGACCCGAGTTCCTATACAAGGTTCATGCTCGACGTAGCATGTATTTGGTCATTTACAATCTTACTGGACAGGTCGAACCGCATCGGGACGTATTGGCTTTCACGTCAGGTCACGTGGAGTGTTGACCGAATACCATTTTGTTACCAAGCAGGTACTAGAATCCCATATTGGCTACATGCTCGCTCTTGTTGCTTATCACGATTGACCTTCAACGGAAAAATGAATGCTTGGCATTACTCACGCATTCTTCGTTATAATGATTTAGAAAAGAACGATGACCGCAAATATAGCCTATGGAAAATGTAAAGATTTCAATAATGTAATAAGGATGAGAGTTTAGAATTACAACAAACTTACCAATGATTAATGAACGTGTTTTGTAACTATTGTATTTCTATTAAGGAGCCTGGCACCCTCGAATTTTAATATACAATTTGCAATCACGGAAATCATAAACAGCCAGAGTTTGGCAAAGGTTGTTTTACAAAGTGGAATTCACTCTGAGAGGTTAAGAATCTATTTGTTTCTATGTCCCCCATATTAAAGAATTCAGAAACAGAAATCCTGGATGAGGAAAACCCTATGATCTGCAATTCGAGTGTCAATCAAATATGAAACAATCCAGTGATTACCGAGAACATAACTTGATAAGCAATTCTTAATCTCAATGTAATTAATCTACAGCTACTTCACAATTCGCCCACTAAAACATCTTCCCACTCTTCATTTTAATTTCAAAAGTGCATTTCATATGCACATTAGAAGATAATCAGATCGCAGAAAGTGGAAACTAAATTAATTGCATTAAAGCACTTTCAAACAATTGAATGCAGTTATTAGTTCCTATGGCTTTTCATCTGAAATATTATTCCGGTTCAATTCGCTTATCTATTCATATATTTGGTGAGAAAATGACTTTCACAGGACATATGTAAGTACTCGTTTCTCACTCATATGTGTATTGCATAAAACAGATGCTTAATTTTTAGGCATCTAAATATTACTTCAAGTTTAATAATGATCTTCGAATTAGGGTATTGGTCACATTATGTTTCCCGTTCTTTCGTCAAGTATCCTTCTTAAAAACTGAAAATTTTTCGTATTTTGTTTCCACAAGATTTTGGCGCCACGCAGCATTTCTATACGAATTCACGATTGGCTATTGATTTTAATTTTTTAGATTGTAAGATTATTACTGTAGGAATAATGATTAACCTTGGGTTTCTTTTGTTCTCAGGCCTCAATGTATGATGGTTTACATCATAATTTCCAAATACCATTGCAAATAGAAATCCTTTTCCTGCGTAGATGGCAACGTTCATTTCTATTTTCATTATTCCGTTCTTATTGATTATAACAACAATAATATTGACAGGAAATTAATAGTTTTCTGTTAAATAATCAATTACTTTGTCTATTTATGACAATTGCTCCTTTAAAAAGAAACCATACAATTTTCCAAGGATCAAGAGACTCGGTCGAGTCTCGCGCCAAGTACAGGCAACCTGCCGTACAGGGCACGGCCCGCCGAGACTCTTT